>JAODUO010000126.1:290000-295000 GCA_025642075.2 Ridgeia piscesae
GTGTGTGTGTGTTGTGTATGTGTATGTGTATGTGTATGTGTATGTGTATGTGTATGTATATGTGTATGTGTTGTGTATGTGTGTGTGTGTGTGTGTGTGTGTGTGTGTGATGTGTGTTTGCGTGTGTGTGTATGTGTGTGTGTGTGTGTGTGTGTGTGTGTGTGTGTGTGTGTGTGTGTGTGTGTGTGCGTGCATTCGTGTGTTTGCGTGTGTGTGTATGTGTGTGTGTGTGTGTGTGTGTGTGTGTGTGTGTGTGTGTGTGTGTGTGTGTGTGTGTGTGTGTGTGTGGCGTGCATTCGTGTGTTTGCGTTTGCGTGGCAATGTATATGTATAAGTATATGTTGGGCAGGTATAATCATAGCCAGTGGGCGTCACTTGCGGGCGTATCCAGAGAATTGCGTTTGTGTCGTCGTAACTATAATGTACACATACCCCATTGGATAGATACACCTGCACACCCACCCACCCACCCACCACACCCCCCACCAACCCATCACCCAACAAACCAACCACTCAATGCGTAGGTGATTTCCCGGATCAACCCGTCCGTCAGCATACGTCACCAGATTCCGCGCAGCCGTTTTGCGACGTCCGGCTCCGAAACGTGCAACATGGCGAGTCGGGACAGGGTGACGCCGAGTGACTCCGGCATCAAGTCGCTACGCGGGGTCAGCAGCACGTCGGCGGCACACGACCGCGACAACAGGTCGACGACCACGCTCGATGCCAAGTCGAAACCCAACCTCAGCGTCACACTGCAACTCGATGTCGACACCGACGTCGACTCGGGCAGCAAGCCAGCAGCCAGTGCCGAGAGCCGAGAACTCGAAATCGCCTCCACCAGCCAAACATGTCTTGCTGTCGGCGGCGGAATATCGCAACTCGGCGTGGGCGACAGGTCCACCAATCTTTTTGGCAGCAAGTCGACGACTTTTGTAAGCCGCAGTTCGACAGGTTCCTTCGGTAGCAAGCCGCCGCTCATCAGCCACAGCAAGTCGACAGGCAACCTGAGCTGCAAGTCGCCTCCACTCGTGGGCGGCATCAAGTCGCCTCCACTCGTGGGCGTCATCAAGACGCCTACACTCGTGAGCGTCAGCAAGTTTCCACCACTCGTGGACGCCAGAAGTTCGACGGGCATCCTCGTCAACAAGGCGTCACTTGATGCCGCCAGTACGTCGACGAGCATGGCGGGGCTCGGTCCACTCGGCCGGCTGGCAATCAGCGACGCCTCCACGTCGACCAGTGTTGAAAGCCGGGCTCGACTCGTCTTTACTGAACCCGACAAAGACAGCACCGACCAGACCGACTCGGATAGAAACATCAGGACCCAACGTCTATCGTTGGTGGCCAGCTCCTCCTCTACGAAGTCAGCGCCGACCGTAAAGTAAGCGCCATGTCGGTTTGTTCTCATGTTTTTACAGAATCATTTCTCAGGCAGTCTTGTCGAGGGGAAATGCCGAGCGTCGTCGCACATGTTTGCAAGACCCCTCAAAATGGGGTTTATTCGGGATTGCTAAATTTCGTAAGAGATCAAAGTATGTAGGGCACACATGCGCACATTCACACTCCCGTGGGGCAGAACAATCTAAACTATAGGCGTGCACCGCCAGTGTGTCCGGGTTATGTGGTTAGAGTTCGTAGTTTTCGAATCTGCAAGAAAGATCAGTGCAGTAGTACGGCACCAAACAACGTTTAATGTGTACATGCGGAACATCTTTTTTAATTGCTCTATTGCATTTCCGGCTACATCTGCTCGGCGATACGTAAAACAGATGGAATGGATAGGTGAATTGATACTGAACGTTGTCTCCTCCCGGCGTAGAGACTCACTGCGTCGCGTTGTGGATGACCACCGTGGTCACCCCAACGAGAGGCTCGAGACCTTCATCCGGCCACTGACGAGGTCATCGACGTTGTCGAGTGTCAAGCCCCAGTCGAAGCGAATGTCGCACTCCCCCGTCATGTTCGAGCAGCTCATCAACAAGAATAAGCAGGCGGTACTGAAGATCATCTTCCTCAAGGTGACTGATTGTTAGAAGTATATAAGTACAAATGGCACCTCACTGTGTTGTACATACCGGTATTATCGCTCACTGTATTGTTGCATACTCCACGATTAATAATGACAGATGTTTCCAAAGAGGGTGTTAGAGTCATAATCATCATCATCATGCTGTCGGTCGCGATGCGACAGATTGCTTCCATCCATCACGTGACTATTTATCTCCATTTATCTCTCTGCTGTAAGAGTGATGTCTATGAGTCGGTCTTTATGTCTCTCAGCTTCAGGTTTCTCTTGATGCTATCCTTGAACCAGAGACGAGGGCGCCCTCTCTTTCTGTGACCAGAATATAGTTGAGAATAGAGAACCTGCTCTGGTAGCCTGTCTGGAGATTCTTTCTGATCAGAAGATCTTCCATAGATGGCAGCCCTATCCGTTCGAGTATTTCCTTATTTGTCACTTTGTCCATCCAGGTTATCCTCATGATCGAAAGCAGATGTCGCATCATGAAGGCATGCAGCTTTTTCATCTGTCGTCTGTACACTGTCCAGGCCTCAACTCCGTATAGGAGGGTTGACAGCACGATTGCACGGTACATCTTGCCTTTAACTAGCATGGACACATGGTGGTTGTTCCTGAGTCTTTGGCGTAGTCGGCCGAAAGATGCACTAGCCTTGGCCATCCTCCTCTGTATTTCATCTTCAAAGCATCCATTATTTGATATAGTGCTTCCGAGGCAGGTGAATTCCAGAACAGAGTTCAGCTTGTTTCCATCAACCATGACATCCTCCTCTCGGGTTCTTGTAGAGTTGGGTTGGTACAGCACCTCGGTCTTCTTGATGTTAATCTTCAGGCCGAACTTCTTTAACGCATTGGAGAAAGCATCCACTATTTTCTGCATCTCTCCAGCAGAGTGTGCACCCAGTGCACTGTCATCTGCGAATGGCAGTTCTCTCATCAGTATCCGAGTAGTCTTGGTCTTCGCTCTGAAGTGTGCGACGTTGAATAGGTCAGCATTCTGTCTGGACTGTATGTAGACGCCATCCCCCGTGTCTCGGAAAGGCTCGTCGTGCATTGGTGATAGGAAGATGGAGAAGAGCGTGGGGGCCAGTACACAGCCTTGCTTGACCCCATTTGTGACACTGAACGATTCCGAGACTTCCCCTCCAACGCTAACATTCGCCATCATTCCGGTATGTAGTGCCTCGATCATTGTTGTGAACGTCTCTGGGCAGCCATACTCAGTAGTTGCCATAGCCCAGTCCTCCCAACTGTATCGAACGCCTTACTGAATCGACAAATACCATGTACAGTGGTCGGTCCTGCTCAATACACTTTTCCTGTAGCTGTCGGAGACAAAATATCATATCCACGATGATCCGGTTACCTCTGAAGCCACATTGTGTCTTCAGGTGTTATGTGTTATGTCTGTTGAGGAGAATCCTGGCGAAGATCTTGCCTGCTATGGAAAGAAGAGAGATTCTTTTAAGTTCCCACAGTCTGTTCGATCACCTTTCTTGTAGATGGTTACAATGCTGGCATCCTTCCATGGTTGTGGTACAAAACCCACCTCCCAGACATTGGTGATTAGCTGATGCAGTCTGCTGAGCAGATTGTCTCCTTCGTGCTTCCATACTTCTGCAGGAATTCCATCTCCTCCAGGTGCTTTGCCATCTTTCAGGCCGGCAATTGCTCTAGCTATCTCATCCTGGTTGGAATCCCATCGAGGCTTGTCTTTGTAATGCGCTGCGGGATGTTGTCCAGAGCTTCCGCCAGGGACGTTGAGTAGCTTCTGGAACTGTTCACCCCATCTTGCCACAACTCTCTTGCTGTCAGAAAAGGTCTCCATTCCATCTGTTAATTTTAGGTGAACAGGTCCATTCGTTTTGGGTCCCCACACTTCCTTCAGTCCATTGTAGAAGCCCTTCATGTTGTTTCTGTCAGCAGCCCTCTGCAGCTCAACTGCCTTCCTTTCCCACCATTCTGACTTCAGGGTGCGTTTTTGTAGCAGTCTGCATATGCAGCAGTGGTGGATCTAGTGCTCCTGGTTTGCAACACTCTCTGGTGTGCTCATAAGAGTCTGTAACTCCTGGTTGTTGGGGTCGAACCAGTTTTCTGTCTGGCTTACCAAGATATGTCGTGGCTGTGTTGTATACGACCGCCTGCAGCGCTGCCTATTCCTCGTCTGGTGTTGGATTTTCTTTCTCCTCCCACTGGGCGAGAGCACTGTCCATCTCCTGCTCAAAACTCTCCCTATGGCTGATGGTACTTAGTTTTGCAGTGTTGAGCTTGGTCGGCTTACTTGTCCCTTGCCTGTTGTGTTTTTGTCGTATTCTGAAAGCCACGTTTGACCTCAGCATCTGGTGATCGGTCCAACAGTTAGCTCCATGCATGGCCATCTTATCCCGACACCTCGTGATAACGAAGTCGGTCATATGCCAGTGTCTGGAACGAGAATGCATCCAGGTGGTCTTGCGTTCATCCTTCTGCTTGAACATGGTGTTCGTCACTATCAGTTCGAACTCAGAGCACAGAGCCAGTGGAAGCTCGCAATTGGAGTTGCATTTTCCAATCCCATGTTTGCCGATGACCAAGGGCCACTTGTCATTGTCTCTTCCTATCCTTGCATTGAAGTCTCCTATCAGCAGTAGCTTATCTGTACGAGGGATGTCACTGCGCACACTTGCCAGCTGGTTGTAGAAGGCCTCCTTGTTTTCATCTGGGTTTGTCATTGTTGGAGCGTACACGCTGATAATTTTAGCAAAGTTGTCTTTGCTCAGAGGCAGTCTCATGATTCTGTCACTTACTGGCCGTGGCATTTCTATCAGCTTTGTGACGATGTCCTTTTTGATAGCAAAGCTATTTTGATAGCAAATTGCAGCCGTATCCGCAATCTTAGCTTAACGTGTCACGTATAACGTCGCCTACGACAAAGCTGACCTATCTGTCCGCAGACCCGACCGACCAGTCCGACAGTCGGCAGCCTGGTGATCGCCAG
>JAODUO010000126.1:305000-332500 GCA_025642075.2 Ridgeia piscesae
GATTCAAGTCGACGCATTTGGATGGCGGTGCTGCTCATGCATTCTAAACCGTATGTTAACGTGGGTTGACATGTGCATTTATAAAGATACTTGAACATTAGGAGTGGTATAATATACCGGCATTACCAAGCCCATGGAATGACTGTCTGCATTTTGTTAGTCTGTATGGGTTTTTACCTGAATTAAATGTATTCGTATTCGTATTCGTTGACCGTCGCGGAGCCGTAAACTGCACTGCAAACGTCGACGCTAATGTCATGTAGACAAGTCAAGTTTCGCATTCTTTTAATAGCTAACTTGTTGACTTATTTAGGTGTGGACAACTGGATAATTGCATGAAAGTAGACTTCAGTTAAAATGCATTTAGTGAATTATATCTGTTTATCGTTGCTATCTTTGTTTTAAAGTGTGGTATGGCGTATAGACCGGAAACAGGATGAAATGTTAGTGGAACGCAATTGTGATACCGAAGCGCAGTTTTTCATATGATAAAGAGAACTTTCGATTTTAAGGATCAAAATCGGCGTTAAGAGCACTTACGGAGGATCATACTGTGCCGTTGTGTTCTCTGCTGCGTTCAAAGTGATATTGCTATGTATAAAATAATTATGTTAATCCGCACTTGTTTTACCCATGAAACACAAATTCTTAACATTATTTATCCAGAGCAAACAGCATAGGCTGGTTTGTATCTCGCTGTCGCAATGTGGATATCGCAAAAAAACTTACATTAACATGTTGTATTGAAGCAGATTCAATCGCAGAGCAACCCCACTAAACACTAATACCGTCTTTCAATATAGTGAAAGTGAACTTTAATAACTGTATTGTTATAAACACAGTTCAAATAGTATGATGTTCGAGCCTTATCGCATGCATTCGTGCCTGGGTATGTGTTTCTCATTCACACTTTACTGTGTGTACTTGTATATTCACTTGTTATATGACCGGAAGTATTTGAAGAAAAAAACACTATATGTATGTATGACTGTCTCGGTTTCCATGTGTGGCTATCTGACCGTCTGACTGTCTGTCTGTCTGTCTGACTGTCTATATAGCTGTCCGTCCGTCCGTCCGTCCGTCCGTCCGTCCGTCCGTCCGTCCGTCCGTCCGTCCGTCCGTCCGTCCGTCCGTCCGTCCGTCCGTCCGTCCGGGCCGTCCGTCCGTCCGTCCGTCCGTCCGTCCGTCCGTCCGTCCGTCCGTCCGTCCGTCCGTCCGTCCGTCCGTCCGTCCGTCCGTCCGTCCGTCCGTCCGTCCGTCCGTCCGTCCGTCCGTCCGTCCGTCCGTCCGTCCGTCCGTCCGTCCGTCCGTCCGTCCGTCCGTCCTTACGTGTCTCCGTCCGCATATCCGGCGGACGAACGGACGGGCAGGCGGGCGGGCGGGCGGGATGGGTGGACGTTTGTACAAACGGACAGACGAAATAATAATAACACAAGTTTTATTAGCAACTCAACTGAGTTGGATTGACATTACAATAGTTTACAATTAACTCATCAAAACATCATACAAATACAATAAACATTCATTTGATACCGCAAATCATACCGTATTAATAGCCTTTTTACTGACAGTTGTATAAAGCCCACGGTATAAAGGAGTTACCGAATCTATTCGTTCTAGTAACTGGTAACGGGTACACATTTTGTTGTCTAATATTATATTCGGTATGTCTTTTGTCAGGCAGCAGATAATTTAATCTGTGTGTGCCGACTTTAATTTTATCAAAATATTTTTGACAAATGCTGTCCCGTCTTACATTCAACGTATCCAGGTTAAAATGTCTAAGTATTTCCGCGTAACCCAATCCAGGAAAAATACATTTTAGTGCCTTATTTTGTATAACTTCAATATTGTCAGACAAATATTGGGGCAAGTTAGTGTGCCATACAGGACATGCATATTCCAGAATTGGTCTCACCACACTAACATATACACTGACCAGATCTTTCTGGGTAATCCCTGCACGCTTTAACTGATATAACATGTACTAGCGTTTACCAGCCTTTTTCACAATATTATCCATGTGTTTGTTCCATGTCAGATCCTGAGAAATGGTCACACCTAATAGTTTGGCATGGCAAACTTGTGCTATATCCCTCCCATCAATCTTTATATTCGGGATAGTGCTTCTGAAATTGCCAACTTGTGCAAAACTAATGATTATTTCTTTTGATTTTTCTGAATTAATTTTCATGTCATTCTGTTCTGTCCATCTAGCAGCAATATCAACCGACTCTTGTATAACAGATACATCATTTCTGTCGCATATTTCAAATAACGTACTGTCATCTACATATTTATATAATGGAACAGTCGTTCTTAAATCATTGATGTAAACAAGGAAACATTTAGGTCCAGACAATGTCCCTTGCGGTATTCCCCCATTGGGATGACCAGAATGGGAATATTCATTTCCTAATTTTATTCGTTGAGCTCTGTCTAATAGAAATGTTGCCATCCATAATAGCAACACGAGCGTGTTTCTTTGCGGTTGCAGTGCAGTATCTACGCGTCTCTGCCGTGTCACACTCTCTGTCCAGTCGAGCAGGCGCCCCGGCCTCCCGTCACCATCATCGAGGTGAGGCCAGCGACAGTCCATGTGTACATCCGTGCGTGCATAGTTTGTGGGGTGTACGTGTGTCTGTATATGTGTACACACGCAGATGTTTGTGTGTGTGTGTGTGTGTGTGTGTGTGTGTGTGTGTGTGTGTGTGTGTGTGTGTGTGTGTGTGTGTGTGTGTGTGTGTGTGTGTGTGTGTGTGTCTGCTTGTTTGTGTGTCAATCAGGTCAAATATTACACACACGCACGCACGCACGCACGCACACACACTCACACACACACAAACACACACACACACACACACACACACACACACACACACACACACACACACACACACACACACACACACACACACACACACACATTGGCCGTGTACGTGTACGTGTGCGTGCGTGCGTCCTGTGTGTGTTTCAACAAAATGCGCAGTATCCGCAAGAAATTTGTACCAGAGTCTTACCTATGGACAGGTTATATCCCCGCATTCCGCACCGATTCCGCTCCCTCCAAAAAGCTGTCCGGCTGGTGTAGCTGAAAGTGAAACCACAAGTCACACAAACTATACACACAACATTCTTCCAACACACATGAGATGTTGTATTCTTCTTTCGTCCATAGTTGCGACGACGGCGACGGGCCGAGAAGTCAGCGATAAGCCATCGGAATGGACTGAACACTGGGCAAGCGACTGTCCGCTACAAGATCCAGAGCCCGACCAAATCTCCACATCGTAATCAACCGCTTCCGAATGTACGGCTCAGCGACTCCTCACAGGTAGGCGGAAAGAACCCTGTGAACAAGGGCGACATCCTCGCGCGCCAGCGGTCACAGCTTCTGATTATGCACCAGCACCTGCCACCAGTACCCCTGGCCGGTCAGTTTGCACAACTATGAAATTAAACTCAGCCAATTGAATCGCCTCCGGTCATGTGATGTAAATTTGGGTGATTTCAGCCACTCGCTGTAACAGGTTACATGCAATGTTTGGGTCCGTCCATTGTGCCGCGTGGTGCTGTACATGCTTACAAACCCTTAGTTAGTATTTGCTAGATATTTTACGTTCATAAAAGTGTTTTTTACAAATGTATTTGTTATTTTAAGAACGATGTCTGATCACATGGACTAAACTCGAAGTTTCGTATATTTTAAAGAAAGAGCGTTATTGAGGTTATTGAAAAGTCGTCAACACGTTTGACCTCGTGTACTGAAAAGCACAATTGATTTAGACAGCAAGGACTCTTTCGGGTTCCCGGGGTATGTAATGGCCAGCGAATTCGAGGGTCTTCTGTCCGCGAGGTCAATCCCCTTGGCGTTGTTTACAGAAATAAACGCTAGGTGAGACTGTTTCATCGACACTGTGATGTTCTTGCAGGAACAGTACGCGAGCGAATCGTCCTTTGCGCCGACAGACCCCGCACCGAACACGGACGCCTTCCTGAAGGAAGCGCGCCGTCTAATGGCGAAAGTGCCCTCGCCTCCGTCTAGCCACGCAAACGCACTTGAGCCAGGCGCGCCGTCTCACGCGTGCGGCACGAACTGTGCGAGCTGATTGTAACCTCGCCGGGACAAATTACCACTTAGAGTCATTGTGCGTTTCCTCGTAAATATCCCTGTTCCAGGTCATTTTCGGAGAGGGGTCGTTCTTCCGTCGAGGTGGTATACGTGCCTAATTGTATTGATATTGTGGAGTTTTACTTATGTTCGTTGCTACCCTTTTGCGATTTGTATAAACGCTGCCGCTCCGTCTTAATTATGACCTTGCCTTCCCCGTCCCCTTTCCATTCCCATTCTCCTTCACCTTCTCTCTTCCATGCTCTCTCTGTAATCTCCCCTCAGCCATTCTCTGTGTATGTCTTGGTCATGTCAATCTGCTCCCGACAACTTTCATCTATAAGTTGCTGCTACATTCCAAACGCTTCTGGCGACGCCTTGCGGAATATTTTGTGACGTTTTTGTTTTTGGCCTACTTTGCTAGTGTTTTCTCTCCGCTTCGTAACGGTTCCCGATGGCGTAGATCAGTGCACTTACGTGTACGGTGTACCTCGCCGTCTCCTTTATTTAGCTTCGTCGCGAAACGGTAACGCGTGAGAACCGGTCACGCCACGCCGGCCACTCGTTCGGTAGGTCGAACTGGAAGTTGGTCGGCGGGTTTACCTTTGACATTTTCCCGCTTTTCCGTTGTTTTCGTCTTTCTTTTTTTCGGTAAAGGCTTCTTCGTGGCCGACTTCGATCCCACTTCTGACACCATGTCTCGTTAATACAACAACGTTTGGCGGAGAGAAAACACTAGCGGCTATATTGCTACTGGCTGCGCGGGAAGAGACTAACACGTGGTCTCTCGGGAGCGGTTGTTAATGCAAGCATACATAATGTCAGGGGATACATTATACGACACATACGACAGTTGCTATATGGAAGTAGAAGGTAATTTGTCACACGTATTCGTGATATACATGCGGAGATATTTCGCGGCACAATGTGGTCGTTTTCATTGATAATTATGTATGGTTGGTCGCTAAACACATTCCAACAGTTTATCATCGCAGTATTTCACGTCAATGTTACCGGCATTCGCCAGGTGGCAGCACAAACCTTGTTACTCGACGGGTATAGGGACCTACTGTAGAGTAGTTTATACGCAGTAATGCATTGATGTTAATTTTACATGTTAGTTATTGTACTGTTCGTGACATGTATTTACAATGTACTCTTAAGATTCAATAAAGATAAGAAAATGAGTGTGTGTGTGTGCTTGCTTGCGTGCGTGCGTGCGTGCGTGCGTGCGTGCGTGTGTGTGTACTTTTTTGGTCCATAGTGTAGTCAACGTACACTGAAATGGTCGTATGTGTATGTGCGTGCGTGCGTGCGTGCGTGTGTGTGTGTTGTACTTTTTTGGTCTATAGTGTAGTCAACGTACATTGAAATGGTCGTGTGTGCGCGTGCCTGCGTGCGTGCGTGTATATGCGCACGTGTATGTATGAAGTAGTGAGCCGTCAATCGCCATCTCTTCATAGGTCAGTCGTGGTTCATTTAGTGACTGACGGGACACGTTGCCGATAACAACTGGCACAGTTGTAAACTTTGTGTGGTCGAGGGCCCGGGGCCGGGCGGACAAAAGCTGGAACGTTCTTCCGCGGTCACTTTTGACTAAACGTCGACGATTCGGGGATATTTTTTGGCTGATATTCCCAAACTATGGTGTGTATTGAGCAGAATTTCCACAGAGAATAAGCTACGTACGTATATGTTCATTCATTGTCATCAATAAACGTTCACAATATTTCACATTTTGCACATATATTTTATTCATGATTCCGATGATCATATGCATTACGTATTGCATTATTTACACATTGTCGAATAACAGTATATACAAGTGACATCGAGTGTCCATAATAGTTTCAAGTAGCGACAGATCGTCCATATATACAATATATGACATAGTAGCGACCTCAAAGCATGTCGGAGGTCACGTGATGAATAGGCTCTGACGTGCCACTCTACCCTGTGTAGTTCCCAAACCTTACTTTCATTTACAAAACAATTCATTATTGCTCGCACATTTCTGCGTCAAACACACACTCACGCACGCATGTATACATGCACTTACACACATACACACACGCACGCACGCACGCACGCACACACACACTCACACACAAACACACACACACACACACACACACACACACACACACACACATACACACACACACGCAAACACATACACGAATACGCATATATGTATATGTATATATATATATATATATATATATATATATATATATATATATATATAGTCAAACGTATTATAAACACACAGCGAATTGTGTATGTTCTTATTCAAACCCGCAATTTGACGGCAGCGACGTTTCACGTTGACGTCACCACTTGTCCATCTATCCCAGGCATTTTCAACGTCCAACTCAAGATACTGCCGTGTTACCATGACAACCTATTTGGCGTAATAACTCCAACATGTCGGCATTGTGTTAGATAGAATGCGACAGCGTATAACATTAACAGTTCATTTGCGTACAGCAAGAGATTCTCGGCCGAGATATTTACAGCACGACTTCATCCTAAAGACGTACTCACAATTCATCAATAAATAACAACAGTACGTTAACATTCACGGACATCAATTGACCTATTTCTATATATACAACATACACCCGAATACTGATTATGATAACAAATGGCTAGCCTAGTTTTCGATTGATGCTGAAATGTTCTGCATCATCCGCTTTAGGCGTATGTACAAGTTTGAGACGATATCAGCTTCTTTTAGCTGTAGCAACGTAACAAAAACTACAAAGGAATATTAATACAACAGATGAATGAACATGGTCACGTAATGCGCAATTGTGACTATTCAAGAACGCTAGTGCATTGTGGGAAGGCGGTTAGATGAGAGGAGAGAATGGCATCGCAGGGGGTGTCCGAACAATAATATCACGTGATTCTCACAAGCGCAGTCACACGGGGCAGCCCCAGTGGAGACATGCACTACTCATAGTTTATTTTCGTAACAAGACGCCGCCATCTTGTATCAGCACGAGGCAGCTGCCATCTTGACTTCGAGCAGTGCTGTCGGTAGCCATTACTAGATTCTGTTCGGTTGTATCGTGGTTACCGTGACATTTTTATTCCACCGGAAACGTATAGCAGGCGCATGCGCCCTCCCGGAGCGGCGACCAGTAACGTCCATGGCTTTGTGAGTATTTACGAGGATCGTGGAGACGCAACCGGAAACCACCGTTGCGTGCCTCCTGCGGCTGCGTCGAGTGGCAAAGTCGACCGCCGCTCCACAGTCGCGATTTACGAGTCTATTTACAAAGTTCTTTTGCGGTTCTTCTCGACTCACGAGTTTTCCGACCCTGAAAGACAAGATAAACAATGCTTAGCATGCATCAACAACAACACGGCCAAGAATGTGCTGTAACAAATCTGTTAGGCGTGCTTGTGAAAATTCGCATCGGAAATTGTTACATTCTCGACATGTTATGTTATGACCGCGACGTTTGTGAACTTTGAACTCACAAATTACTTAGTGCCATGGTTTGTCTTGTTACGTTCTTATGACTACAACCTGCATGTTGAAGGTTCACTGCCTGCCAGCTTGTGTTTAGTTACTTTATTAATCTCGGAATAATGTTTGCAATATGAAAGATTCCACCCGCAACACGTTCAAACATCCAAACGTGATTGTTAGTAACGCCGAGGCGAGCAAAGTTACACCACAATACCCTTTTATTTTTAACTTTCCCACACCTTCCCTATAAGGTGAGCACAAGTGTCCTTGACCTACCGTAGCAGAGTTGCTGTGTGAGCTTGTGTGCGACGGTGTACAGGTACTGGTGGTCGGGCACCGTGTGTAGGTGTGTCTTGGTCGGGCAGCTGGGGATGGCCCTCAGCTCGGTGGGGTTGATGCCAGGCCCGACACCAACGCCGTACATCTCGACGTCGTTGTCAAAGCGCGCCGTCTGAGCCTCGCGCAAGGTCGTCTCGAGGTCGCCCGATGCGCCGTCCGTCACGTACACAGCCACCTGGCGACAGAGAGTTCGTTTACTTTTGATGGCAAGGTGAGTGGCTCGTCTAATTGATTTTATGACTATGAGAATCGACAGAGACATGAGTTGTATTCTTTCCTTTTAAAAAAACTTTTGGGTTTTTGTTTTACTTTAGAGAAATATACCTATTTAAGATTAAGATATAAACGGAGCGTTGGTGCTGGTAACCGAGCGATATAATACAAAAACGCGGTCGGCGGCTGCTGGGCGATAATGGACGTAACCGAGCGACATAGCACAACAAATGCGATTGCCAAATGAGCGATAATTGAGGCGACTGGGCGATAATGGAGGCGCACGCTCGCTCACCTTGCGCCGCTTCAGCACGCTGTTGGCCGGCTTGTCGCCGTCGACGTCCTTCAGCTTGAGCGTCATGCGACGGATGAGCTCGGGCGTCGGGGACGTGTCACCGCGTCGCTGCGATAGCTCGTCGAGTAGCTGCGTCTTGTCGAGGAACCGGTCGAGGTGGATCTCGGGCACGTCGAGACAGTCGCGCACGAAGCGCACGCGCACATTGCCTTTGCCGAGGTCGAGGCCGGCGACGATCTGACGCACGAACTTCCAGAGCGCGCGGTTCTCGGCCGTCGCGCCGGTTTTAGGGTCGACGACGAACACGAGGTCAAGGTCGTCCTTCGGGATGCAGCCTGCAGACGGAGACGAGGTGTTGGTGAGTGACAGTGGTAGTGTATGTGAGGTATTTCATAGATAAGCACGGATGTGATGTGGTGAGTATTTTATCGCGACTAGAAGAAAACATTTATTCGTGTATAATGCATGGTGTCAGAAGTGGGTGATCTGCCAAGGCTAAAGCGAGCAGTCTAAGCAGATGGTTGTGAATGTATACAATAGTGTAAAGGACAAGCCACAAATGTGCCACAAGTTTGTGAAGCTGCTGGTGAGTCATTTGAGACTGTTGTGATTAATTGCGAGACAAACTTTGGCGATGCCAAATGGCAACAGAAACGGATAATGGTGGGTAGAAGAACCTCTGAGGGGTTCGAACAATCTTTGTGACGTGGGACCCCTGGGAAGGTGGAGCAGATACGGTAACGTGATGATGACGGCGAAGAAGAACGTATATGACGTCACACGGCGTTCTACTCACCCTGCTGGTCGAGCCCGAGGCGGTGGTGCGTTATGACTCCGCCGACGGCCGAGTTGTCGAAGCGCACCCCGCTCTCGTTCTCGCTGCCGTCGTACGACTCCCTTTTCTTGCCGCTCAGATCGAGCGACGTGACGTCACGACCACGTGACTCGAGCGTGCCCCAGCGCGCGCCTGCGTAGTCCTTCTCGCCGGGTATGTGCGGCAGGATGTTGGGGCGCGGCAGCACGACGGGCATGCGGTTGAAGGACACTGCGGGGCGGGCCGACGGCCTCTGTGAGGTCGACGACTGCAGCACGACGGTCGACGACTGCAGCACGACGGGACTCGTCGACGGGGCCGGAGTCGTCGTCGAGGGCGGCGGGTTGGTGACTGCAACGGTGGCAGATAGAACGTTTGACCTCTAAGGTAGATGTAGCGTGGACGGGGAGGTGGAATTTAAAAAATTAATAATAAATTCGTATAAAGGATTTGACTCCGATATGCGTATGTGTGAAGAGTTTGAGTAGACTGATGGCTACATATCGGATTTTGTATTGTCAATTTTAGCGATAGACGACAGTAAATTTGATAGCAAAATACAAAGGAAAGGTCGATTATACACAATATATATATATATATATATATATATATATATATATATATATATATATATATATATATATAACAATAATATATGAACATTTTCTTTTGTTATTGCACGACTATGTCCCTTTCGCAATATATTCACTACAGCGATGAGAATTCTGAACACATTTCTAACATGGAAATGTAGGAGATGCTATTATTATCGCGTGTTTTGCGAAGATGCAACATACATTCGATACTGCTGCGTGAGCCGCACTTGGAGTTTCGCCTCACCTGAGCAGGTTTTCAGCGCCAGCAGCGACTTGATCTTCTTCAGTGCGGCGAAGCCCTCGACCATGAAGCGGTAATACTCGGCCGGCTCACTCGCGATGTCAGTCAGCTCGTTCACGTCGACCTGGTCACCGATGCCGACGGCGAACAGGTGCAGGCCTTCCGCCCGGGCTTTCGTCGCCTCCTTCGCCGTCATCACCGGGTCGTAGGAGAGGCCGTCCGTCAGAACGATGACGACCTTCGTCGTGCCGGGGCGAGCTCCGGCCGCAGCCGTGAAGCATTTCTCCCGAACGAACCTGGAGACGGAGACAGCGAGGGTTAGGCGTGTGATGGCGAGAGGTGATGGGTTTCTTCAACGGCATCGGTAAGGACCGTTTCAATGCGTTTTATGGCAAACCTGTTCATTGTAGGTAGATCAATATGCAATATGCTTTATGTAACTTTGCTTAAATATTAACTAATATTATACATATATAATCATATAATATATAAGTATACCTATTTGACGTTACCGTCATGGGAGCGTGGATAAAGAATGTAATGTTTGCAAGGGAAGAGTCTGGCCGAAATTGGGATAATGCAGGCAGGAGTGGGAAGGGAAGAATGAGACACACTAATGTACCGGCACATAGAGACGACTCATTTGGAAGCCAGAAGACGACGACACGAATGGGGTAAATAATATGTTTTCCCTTACTTAATGGCGTCTCCCGTGTACGTGTAGATGCCACCGTCCTGTCGCACCTTCGAGATGGCGCGCTTCAGGTTCCTCTTCTTGCGGTAGCGGTTCAGGTGGAATTGCAGGCGCGGGTGCTGACTGAACGTCACGAGGCCGACCCGGATGTGACGTTTGCCGAGTCGGAAGAGCGACACGACGTTGCGCACAAATTGAAGCTGGCGCTGGAAGTTGGGCGCCCAGATGCTGTTCGACGTGTCGAGCACGAACACGACGTCCGCCGGCTTGCCTCCGCATGCAGATGCTACAACATGACGCGACTACATTAAAACCTTCAGTTTACCTTCCAAACAGATGCTGCTATGTGACTATATAATAAAAAGCGATTGTACGGGAGTCGTTCGCGCGTATGTACTTGCATGGGTTTAATTTTTGTGTGAAAATAATTACGCTGCCCACAGAGACACAACGAACAACCTGCAGCCAAAGTTTGCCATCCCGCCCGCGGGTTACGCGACCCACCATTTGTGACATTACCTTCCAAACAGACACCGCTGTATGGCTGTTTAACAAAAAATGTGATCGTGAATATGAAATTGTCGCGCGTGTTTGTATTACTTGGGGAAAATGTGTTACGCTGCCCGCAGTGTCACCGCGAACAAACTGTAGGCTGAGTTTACCATGCCGCCCGCGGGTGATATAGTGACCTAACGACCCGCCAGTTGTGACTCAACGCCACGGAACGTGCACCGCGATAGGCAGATAAATGGGCGCCGCGTCGTATCGCGATCGCTCGCATAACTTGTTTTATCGGCCTTCTAAGAACGGCAAATTGTCGCTATTGTTACGCTACTGTTGCCGCTTATGTCGCGTACTATATTCGTGCGATTGCGTCCGTGTCCGACGGGGGGGGGGCGTATCTTGGACACAGCGATGCGGGGTTTGAGCTGGTGTTATCTGGGAGCGGTGCCGTCTTTGTAGTCGAATCGTCCACTTGGTCCAACTTCGGTTGCTGTCTGCATCTCCGCACGCGAATAGCGTCGTCTGTAGTTACTGCGACGACGTCATATCTTCGTTGTTTACCGGTTTTCGAGTGAAAGGTATCCTTAGTTTTATCGCCGACTTTTAAAACGACGTATATCAATCAGTGTGTTGCTTTTGTCGTTTAAATTCGCGCTCGGTGGTTTGACTGCGATCAAATGATCGATGGACGTTTAACTACGCTGGAGAGAGTTCAGCCACCACGGAGACATCGCCGGTGTATTTACGTCTGACAAAAGTAATTTATTGGAGCACTCGACGTAATGGGTTTCAACGGTCACGACTTCAGATACGGCACTAACGCACGTCAACGAACCCCTACCAGTGCGCTTGAACCTGAAGTGTCGACCCCGGTTAGGGGGTTTTGGGTCATAAAGGCGCACCGTCCATCGCATGGTACCACCGAGTATGCGTATATACGCATTCTTACGTAACGAATGCCTACGTAATCATGCTTCCACGTAAGCGTGTAGTTTTCTTGTAGTATCTGAAGTAGGGATTTGTTGCCGCGTAGCTTGCTGACTACACTGCGTAAACCTAGAAACGTTATCAATCGGTTTCTTTCCCGGATCGCCTGCGTTCGCCCTGTCCTATTCCGTAAACGTGTCAGAGTTCCCACCAAGAAACCGCAAAGTCCTTTCCCCGTGCGTCATTCGGTTACTTGGGCGGCCGAATTGCGTTTTTGTGTGTACCTAAATGCGAATGCTTATCGCAGCGGTTTATTTGCAAGAATCCCGCCTCGCCCTAGGACCGTTGTCGGCGATATGGGTCGATCGAGCGCATGGATTCTTGCTCTAGCTAAGTATGCAGAGGGCGATTGCTGTTCGTCAACACGGCAAATTCCAGCGTCAAGGACGCGATAACTGTTGCCGTTTCGCTTGGGTTGTCTGATCATTGTGTCGAGAACAAACAGCTCATATCGGGTGTCGGATATCTTCGGTGCAAAAGACAACGCGATGTTTGGAACACGTATTGCAGGAGGTCTATAAAACGTGCATGACCTGAATCAATTTATTAACTACGTGATCGAGGTACATCAAATTGAAAGGCCGCACGAAGAAGACAGGTCACACACGGTGCTTAAACGTTTCCAGTGTCACATTAGAATGCCACGGGGCGAGAAAATATACATTTTGATCCGCGTACAACTAAACAGTCGGAAATGTACACTTCGCGAGTGATGCGATGCCACGCGCCGAAAATCGTGTGTTTACAGAAGCTTTCAACAGTCGGACACTCGACAAGAGTCAGACACTCGAAAAGATGTCACAATATAACTGGTGACAGTTCATTACGACGCGTCAACAGCGGTAGAGCAACTGCACGCCTGACTGGGCAGCGTCTATTTACATTCCGACAGTGAATGTTTGCTTATGGCCTATTCATCGAGCGAGAGGGCTGTCATACGATATCAACAACATAATGAGTTTTGTAGATTTCGCGTATGACCGAGCTATTTATACGCGGATAGTGTTGTTAAAATAGCAAGTTCGCGTTATGTAAACTAGTGATTAATGCTTATATGCACTTTCTTTCATGTATCGGAATGTTTAACCGCACGTTTTCTACGAAGCAAAAAATTAGGTGATCACTACATGGATCGGTCACTGTAGCGGTTTCCATTAATTCAAAGTGAAGGCTCGCGCTTTCATTTAATGTGTGTCGTAAACACATTGTAATCGTTTCTTAGAAGATGAGCATTTACAGACCTTCGTGGGAAATATTTACTATTCGCCTGGCTACGAATACCACCAGACAAACACGGGGTGTTTATGAAACTTCAAATACAGTTATGTTAATCATTATGGATCGGTGCAACAAAAGTAGAATATGTCTAAACATGCGCGCAGATGTGTACGGGACCTTAAGTACACCGGAAGTGTTAGTGAACGTGTGTGTGTGTGTGTGTGTGTGTGTGTGTGTGTGTGTGTGTGTGTGTGTGTGTGTGTGTGTGTGTGTGTGGTGTTGCGTGTGCGTGTGGTGTGCGTGTGCGTGTGCGTGTGCGTGTGCGTGTGCGTGTGCGTGTGCGTGTGCGTGTGCGTGTGCGTGTGCGTGTGCGTGTGCGTGTGCGTGTGCGTGTGCGTGTGCGTGTGCGTGTGCGTGTGTGTGTGTGTGTGTGTAGGTGTAAATACGTACAGGTGTGTGCGTGTTGTGTATACGCGTGCGCATGCTTTCGGGTGTACGGGAATTTAGCTGACACGGGGCCGATTTCCAGACATTGCACATTTAAGCAAAACTGTCAGAATCTCCATCGTTATTGATCTCAGATTGTGTCTCACACATAGCTAGTTTGACGTACACGACACCGTCTTGAGTACAGATTGCTTTCGCGCTATCGACATGCCGCGCCGTGTTAACATATACCGTGTTCACACCGCTCTGTGTCTGAATGTATCACCGTAACTTCGTGCGCCGACACCTATTCACGCCGCACGTTAAATATGCATGCACATCACGTTCCGATCGACCGACTTATCCATTTTCACAAGACGCATACGTTAACTTTCGACGCCCCTATCGCGACAAACGTCGTTTTTCATCAACGCATAACGTCGGAATCATTCTCTGGACATCCAGGCCCTCGCCGATGTCAATGTATCTGTCAGGGGCGTTGTGGTTTGTGCAGGCAATTACTCGGCATTTCTATTGTGTCATGTCGACCTTTTGATACGATGTCTGTGTCGTTTATGTGTCGTATTCTAAGGCATGCTGTGCATACAAGTACTCGCGAGACGGAGAGATAAAAGTGTACTGAATGCGCTGTATTCACGTGCGGTTTACAGGTGATCTGTGATCAAGGTATCAAAGGAGCTGCTTACCTGGACGCGCCGCTGTCCTTTCCACTGCCACCTGAAAGGTAAATAAACACGTCGTTGTTAAGAGGATACACAACGTAAATACAACGTGACACTACTAAGAATTTTGCACTAACAAGATATGATCAATATTTGTTTGCCCTTATTCATGGGCCCTATCTTCTTTCTATTGAATAACGTTATGTGTCCATACGACACACGATGTGACCTAATCCGTTTACGCTTTTCTAAGGTCGTACACTTCGTCCTTTTGAGATAAAACAATGACACTGTTAGCATCATAACGGGCATTTCGTGATTACTAGAAAAGTGTTACTTTAAGCAGGTGGATATCAATAGCCGCACATGTAGGAACGTGAAGCAAGACACAAAGGGTTGGGTGGATAATTATGACCTTACTGTACTCCGACTGCTCCCCAAGCGAGTCGTAATAAAATCGCCGTCCATTTGTCAAACTCTCTGGGAGCGGTCTAAGTGTTCGTTGTTTGCAACAGACGAGAGATCAACATAAGGCGTTTCCGTCGACTGTAGGAGAGGGGGTATCCTTGTTTTGGCCTTGCTTTGTTTGTTCTGGGTCGCATTAGTAGAACAAATAAAACACTCCGCGCTGTCTAGGGACTGACTAGGGACCGCGGGTCACAGGCACGTCTGTGTTCACGACTCGGCGCTAAACATGAACAATGAACACATCACTCAGTAGTTTTCTAGTTGTTATGTGCGAAGGGCGTAAGATACGTTACAGGAGAAGGCCCATATGCAGAGACAAACGTACAATATTCAGAGAGGATCGTACAATTTCAGGACAGTTTTTATAGTATGTATTCTCGAACGAGAGTCCTAAAATTGAATCAGACATGTTCCTATCTCTCCCGTGCCCCTGCGTGATTTTACGAAACTACCGTTTGTGGTGAGTGCCTCATTTGTGACGTCACCGTTGTTAACGACGATGGCGGAAAAGCGCAGAAGCGGTACCACAATCGTGTGGCGACCACGGAATACAGTCAACAACGATATGAACTTCTGAATCACACCCTGCGCGAGCATTCGAGCTTATCGGTAAATGACCACACGGCAAACAGAAACACATTCAGGTAATTAAACAACCGGATCTGCGCAAAGATTATAGGTAATCTGAAAATAGATTAGCACAATTGTTGAGCATATAACCTCTTAGCAATAAGAATATTTGTGATAACGAAGACGTTTTATGAGATCACGGTTATAACGAATCCGTGAATATTGCTGTATGTAACTTCCGCCGGAAGCTATCGACAATTCGGCGAAGTAGCACCACTGTTCTCGTGAGATTTGCGAGACTTCACGCGGTCGGTGACATCCAGCCATCTGTCGTCTCCGCGTAGGTCGCTTCCGTCACCGCTCCTAGGGCGTCGCCCGCTGGGACCCCGCGACACCGGGCTCAGATTAACCTTATCACGTCGTTCCGTTCAGCCTCACGTCGGGCGCCCGAGCTCGGTTTCATAACCATGTGCCCGCGCCGCTCTTTCCGCCTCGTTGTCGTGTTTATATAATAGTACCTAGCGGGCTGCTGCCCGACTGACGATGTGGAATGGAAATAATTAATCGTTTTGAATGAATCGACAGAGCGCATCGGAATGCCAACGTTGGAGTTGCTTGGTTTCTTGTGTACCTGAGAGAAATCCGACAGGTGGCATTGTGTGGTTAGTGGAAGTATTTTTACTTTTAACAACTACCCATATTTGTAAGTTCTTCTTTTATACCCCACGACCACGGGTATTTGTGAATCATCGGGCGAAATGGCATAACCGGAAACGGCGGTGTTCATTGAAGTTGGCAGCTAACAAGATGCTGGCATTCCCGGGAAGGCGGCAATCAGGATATCGCGATAATCTCGGCGGATTATTAATAGCGCGCCGAGCTAATACGGGAATCCTTATCAATGACAAGCCGGTGGCTGCCGCTTGATCGGCAGAAGCGTGGGCGGCGACCACCTCCTGTGAGTGGTTCCACGCACGCACACACGCCCGCACGCACGCACGCACGCACGCATGCACACACACCCTGGGTCAAGTAATAATATCACACCGAAACACCGAACACACGTTTATCTGACGCCAGGCAGTTCGGAAAGGTTTCGCAGCTTTTCTGCGATGGGACACGAACCTCCCGCAGGCAGTTTCATAAAAAAGACCGCGACTTCGGAGGTCGAGCGAGTATGATTGCCACCCGAGGCCAGATTGCGCAATAAATCGAGTTTACTTTTGTCTTCTACCCACCGCAAGGGGTCACTACCAGTATTTATGTTCCCTGTGTAGGAAATGCTTTAAACATTCGCGGTCTCCCCGCAGCATGAGCGTGTGGAAAGGGTTTGGTACGGTTGATTTGGTCACCCCCCGCGACGACGCTGACTCTGGCAATACGTCAGACGCATCTACACTTCTAATTATCCTACTTTTTTCATTTCCCTTGCTCTAGTCCCGTCTTCTCAACCCAATCCGCCTACCTCGTTCCTCTACATCTTATGGCTGTTCACCCTTTCCCTAGAACTTTTTAACTTTGTCTTTGTCCCCCCGACTTAATTTTGATCTTCTTCCCTTCCCACCGAACCCCTCCGTTTCCCATGATCCTTTTGCCAAAACATCCCGCTAATTCAGGCGCGAAGTTGACTACATACGCGGACATGTCCGTGACACGACATTTGGTTTACACACTTAACAGTTTTCAACAATAACTGTCGTAAAACTTTACAACTTTATCAGACCTGTTATCAACACTTCAACTGACAGTGCTCGGTTTGCCAGAAGTCACCTAGCCCCTCGCCTGCACCCGGTGTCAACCCTGGGCTGTTCGACGTTTTTCCCGCACGTCCGGTTATTGGCTCAGGCAGCGACGGCATTCGTCAACTCTGACACGACGTCGCTTTTTTAACGAGAATACTCCGCTGTACACGTCGCATGACCCCAACTCGTGAACGCCGTTCTTGCGTGGGTCCCCACGGGGCCTGCACGCCCGCACGGCAGACTGCATCATGCCGTGTTTACCGTCGCGACACCAAAGAGGTGTTTTTGAGGACGGAATCGTGACTTTTCCACGAAGGCTCACAGGATCCGCGCGGTGCGATGGTTTAATTTAACGCGTGTCGTTTACGTGTGGTTGCCCAAGAGATGTTTCGAGGTACCGCAATCTGATCTGGGCGCCTAACGTTGAATGGGCGCTGTCGGAATAGTTATACCGTAAACAGTTCTTGTGAAATCTAGTGAGGCTGTATGCGTGTAATGCGCAAATACATTCCCATATGGAAAACGACGAATCGCCTCTGTACCGTCGCGGTATAGATGATCATAATGATAGGTTTTTAATATGTTTGTATTTGGTGTACTTAGCTTAATTACCAATCGATTTTTTCTCCAAACGAGTTTATAATTGTCGATACGTGGGTTATCAAGTGGGTTATTTTTGATTGAAAAATGATTGCTAAGACAACGATTATTATCATAGCATGCTTCCATCATTATGCCTATTTATATCTAAGATTATTTTTACGTCAATAATTCGGCGCGATCCTTTATAACTGTATAATAATGAATGCATTCCGCCATACAGTGTAATTATACTTCCTAGATACACGACTGATCTTACAAGTAAAACTTAACAATAAGGAATATGTCTTCCAAATATCGCGCTACAAAAGACGCTAAAGATGTACGTATGCATCTAGATAAGGCTCGCAGGCGAAAATAGCTAAATTATCAAACAGAACCTTACAGTTAGCAACATGTGGCTATACACCATAGACTGGCCGTAGTGATGAGTATTCACATGAAAATCTTTTCGTGATAGCGCGTGTTTAACGGGACAAGACCACACACGCAGCGTCGCAGAACAATAGCACAACAAACATAGATCTATATTATATCCTATATATATATATACAACACACACACGAGGACCACACAACTAACATGATGACATGCAGCGACCCCGCGCGGTAGACCCATCCCCGGGGCACACCCCAGGGCCCCAACGCCGTAGACCACCCGGGCGATACAACCCCGTCTTTGGCATCGACGAGATGTCCGTCAGCGATAAGACGTCAACGGACCCGCTACGGCTGATTCGCGTTCTGCCCTCGGCCAGATATCGCTATATTAAATATTTCTAGATATTTTTGTCCGACCGCACACGAAGCAAACTGTGACTCCAGGCAAAGCCATTGTCCGCCATCGCTCGATTCTGGCAGCCGTCCATTTCGGCGTCGATAAAAATACGTTCCCGATAGTGCGCGATATCCGGTCATTAGAATCGCCACACTTCACCGGTTGACAGATCGATGCAATTCAGAACCGACTCTCGGTCGCTGCGGGAATTATTCAACCACGCTGCGTGGACAACGCTAAAGTAGTTCGCACAATCGCCATCTGTCAGGTACTCATTACTGCAAACAGGCGAATGGACTGAACGAGATTGCAGACGTTTCTCCCTGTTGCGATCGAGATTATATGCTAAGGTGCGAGTCATAAATCGTCAACGAACCACGATGCTTATTGAAATGAATATTGAGGAATAGTGTTTGGTTCCCGCGTTAAAGTAGGCCCCCTGTCACAAAGAATGTTACCATGCAACAAACACGGTGTCCACTATCCAAGCGACATTGGTGGCAAATGTAAAACTCGTTAATTTCAAACGCGTTATCAAAAATAGAGCCGATCCACTACGGTCTTGTACAAACTGGCGGTCACGAGCCCAGAAAAGGATAAATAAGATAAGATAGCCTTCGTCAGTAGATTCGCACCACTGTGCTGTGATTTTGGTGGAAAGACAGTCCAATAAACAGTACAATATAAAAGTGAGTACTTACCGCAGCGAGCAGCAAAAGTCCAAATACTGCCAACTTCATTTTCTCGAGATGTCAGACCGATGTTCTAGTGAAGAAATCGACAGAGGAACTGACAAGATAAACTCGCTATCAACGCCCGATCGTTACAGTTAAGCAACAAGAACAACAATACGACTTCGTTCGACGACTCTGCACTGTTGTAGAATCCACATGCAACGCTACGCGATAGTGTTTTACAACGCTGACTGTAGAAAGAATGAATGACCTACGACAACGGTCCCGCCTTTATATAGCAGACGACCACCTACGCCCCCCAAATCGAGGTGCGGCTTCGCGCGCGCGGCTTCGGTGCTTCTACCATATATGGCACGTCATTAGCATAGAGGGCGGGGCGTCGCCAGCGCGCGCGCGGCTATGCCAGAGCGCATCTCTGGCTGTTTTGAATGCCGCTCGCTGTGTGATAGTCATTATTACATCATCTAAAAGGAATTTATCGAATGGGTGATTTAATGGTCTCTGAATTTTTCCTTGCCCTTGCGACTTTGATAGCGTAATGATTCATTACTCACTAGCGTGTGACATCAGGCACTAGTAGGCGCGATGTGACAATTCAGTGGCCGTGTTCTTTCCCCTGTGTCTTTGCGTCGCTGCGTGGTGATTTGGACGGCATTGTGTTTAGGAAATATTATTCTTCGCGGTATAATAAATGATAGCGTGTCACATTATGCTTGCATAATATTATAGTTGGAACTTGCTTTACACGTGTTCGGTGGGTGCCTAATTTGCCCAAATTGCTTGGCATGTTTTATAAAATGCACCATCGTGCACAGGCTACGGTGACACAGGTTTTTTTTAATGGATTACTATGTTGAATCAGTTTGCGAGCGGCCAGCACGCGAAGTTTACTCAGTACGTCTATCAGTCCACATTTGGCTTCAATTCCATTACAATTAATCGCTACGACGATAAACAGCGCTGTCTTTGCGTGGTTACAAATTATTGGGAGTTTCCTAGGAATTCCTCAAGCGTTACGTCATTTTATCGTGGGTGTCCTCGGACGCAAACGGATTCCCTGCCTGACGTCATACCATTGTTCAAGGCGTAATGTGACGTCATGCTACTGTACTATTGCGGATACCTGTGCGCGCGACTAAATTCTTATTCTACTTCCATATACCGCCTAGAGGATACAGACGAACAGAAACATTTAGAAATATTTTGTTTTTGCATTTTTACGGTGCAATATGTCAGAACAGTAATTAGTGCATGTAAACAGTAATACGTGCAAGCTAACTACTTCTGTCTAAATAAAAGTGGAATAATGCAAAGTCTGGATATTGCTCTTAAGTGTTTTCGGTTTATCTAAAAGTGAAAGTGTGTTGTTGTCATTAGATTCTCATTGTGTGTATAACTGTGTATCTGTCCCCAGTGCATACAATGAGTCGAATACATCCCATAAAAGTGATGTTTTTATTTACATGTTAATTCATAATGTCTGGATGCTACGGTCAAATGTCTCGCTCATGGCGATTTTCATACATATGAATGGAATTGGGGATTCCCCGCGCCTGATGTAACTAGACGACAGGAATTCTACTCCAACAAGTCGCTTATAACCCGGTCAAGATCGACAAATTCATTTGCGCACCAAATAAGCATTACAAATGTGATTCGCTCCGTAAACTAACAATTCCGACACGTATATTTTCTAATAAGTAGCAAGTCACGAATAAACCCAATATTGATGGGGCTGCGGTATATAAAACAATTAAGCTTATTATATATCTATAGCCTGAGACCGATTAAAGAAGAAGTTACCTTCTTCTTCCATTACATAACCTCGGTTAACTTGCTGACCATTATTGTCATTGGTTTTTAGAGTTGTACTAGAATTAGTGAGTCCACTATTTACCTCCTGTATGGGATCTTTTACTTCCCCTGGCATAGACACCAGCTTGAAGGGACCACCGGCTTTTAGTGTTTCTTCCGAAAGACACAAGCAAATGTGGGTTACGAAATTTCCTACGTTTGGAAATGGCGGCAGGTGGGATTGAACCACCGTCCCCTCGATTGACAGTCCGGCGCTCTACCGCGCGACCACCGCCCCATCTATTTATTATTATTATTATTATTATTATTATTATTATTATTATTATTATTTGTCGTAGTATTATAACACTCAGCCTATGACTGAAGAGCGAACGAAACCGCTAGTTTTAATAATAAATAAAACAGTTCTAACATTGGAATGGCTTTAATTACCGGAGTCTCTTTTCTACGTTACAACGTAGTTACAAAAAGCCAAATGATGACGTCAACGGATGACATTTCTTGGCGTTTTGTCAGACTCGCTATATATTTAATTTCGTGTGGTTCTGGGTTGGCCCGGGTACGTGTTTTCCAGCCGCAGACTTCCCCCGCCGACGCGACATCGCGGACAGGCGGGGTAATTAACGGCTCCCAAAATTAGCTAACAGATTGGGTCCGGTGACTATTTCGGGTGACAGACTAGCACTTCCTGTTGACAGGGAGATTATCTCGGTGTTCCTGGGTTGTATCACCTTTTGAAGTCTCGCTGACGGAGGCGAGGGATGTCGCTTGAACGGTCGGGGGACTGTGTGACGCGGCGTGACGAATTCACTGGGAATTCTCACACAGTGTCGAAATGCGCAACTGAACATCTATACGCTGATGTATTTTTTTATTATTTAGTCACGTTTCCGGGATGACATTCGGACGGCATGGGTCGACTGAGTTCATATGTTTCCGTAATTTATTATAATTATATATATATATATATATATATATATATATATATATATATATATATATATAGTATATATATATATATATATATTATATATATATATATGTATATGTAGTAGTATATGTATATGTATATGTATATGTATATGTATATGTATATGTATATGTATATGTATATGTATATGTATATGTTATGTATATGTATATATGTATATGTATATGTATATATATATTATATATATATATATATATATATATATATATATATATATATATATATATATATATATATATGACATAGCAACGACGTTTTACGTTTTGAGAAAAGTTCCTTTAATTTAGTAGTTGAATAATTTAATTTAATGATAACTTAACTTATAAATTGTTGTATTTTTATCATGAATGGCTTTTCAAATTAAATCTACACTTTTTGATACAGATTGCCCTATGCATGGACCCCGCAGCATTAATTAGCAATATGTAAAGATTCTCACTTTGTTAGCATTGATCAGCGTCCTTAATTCTCTCTACAGTGGTTACCACTTTCCCATCAACTCCAACATTGTGTCACGTGATGCCTAATCCTGTTTAGCGGTTTGCAGCAGCACTTATAGTGATGGTATCATTATGACTACATTGTTTTTGTTTTAAGGACGTCCTTCTTTCATCTCGAATGACACACCAATTTCCTGAAATAGCAACCGCTTTGTAGTTCCACTTTCCGAAAATGTACAGAGCTAAGAATAGAATAGAATTATATACGCTTTGACAGTTAAGCGAATCCTGTTGGGATTCCTGATAGCTAACAAGTATACCAAGCATAACACCTTGACGAGATAGTTGAAATGGACCACAGCCAATAGCTTTGCAGTCAGCAGTAGAACATTGTGGTCTTCTGCCTGCCTGCCTGCCTGCCTGCCTGCCTGCCTGCCTGCCTGCCTGTCTGTCTGTCTGTCTGTCTGTCTGTCTGTCTGTCTGTATGTATGTATGTCTGTCTGTCTGTCTGTTGTCTGTATGTATGTATGTATGTATGTATGTATGTATGTATGTATGTATGTACGTACGTCTGGGAATATATATATATATATATATATATATATATATATATATATATTCCCAGACGTGTCTTAAAATACGAATGATTAATCGAATAGACGTTGTCCAGCTCGAAATATGCAGACAGCATGAATGACCCATCTGACGTACAGATTACAGAAATACAACCTGTGGTTAGACCAACGTTGCCGAAAGCAAACCGTGGGAAATGACTCATTAAACACAGTCATACGGGAATCGAAATGGCGGAATGCAACTTATTGAAACTCTCAAATGTACCAGCCGTTTTCTCATAATACCACGTTTTGCTTCCCGTTAGTGATAAATGTTACGTAGGAACATAGAATGAGTGACATGTCTTGAGCTATTAGCCCTATAAGTGACTGTGAGCTGTCGTGGCACTCCTTAATTTCATAACGCCTAAGGCAGACTTGCCTGTCAACTGTCAGAACTTGAGCCTTGTTACGTTTGGATCGAAACAAATTATCTGTCTATTTTCAGATTAGATTAGTGTGTGTGTGTGTGTGGTGTGTGTGTGTGTTGTGTGTGTGTGTGTGTGTGTGTGTGTGTGTGTGTGTGTGTGTTGTGTGTGTGCTGTGTGTGTTTGTGTGTTTGTGTTTGTGTGTGTGTGTGTGTGTGTGTGTGTGTGTGTGTGTGTGTGTGTGTGTGTGTGTGTGTGTGTGTGTGTGTGTGTGTGTGTGTGTGTGTGTGTTTGTGTGTTTGTGTGTTTGTGTGTTTGTGTGTTTGTGTGTTTGTGTGTTTGTGTGTTTGTGTGTTTGTGTGTGTTGTGTGTTTGTGTGTTTGTGTGTGTTGTGTGTTTGTGTGTTTGTGTGTTTATGTTTGTGTCTGCGTGCGCGTGCATGTGTTTGTGCAGGAATTCGTGCGTGCGCACGCGCGTATGCGATTACTGTGTACGCGTGCGTGTCATACGTGCGTGTCTACTTGTGCTTGGTTACGCGTGTGTGCGTGCATCGGTAGATTTGCGTGTGCGCGTATACGTGCTTGCGTGTATTTCGTCAAACTACCCCTTCTTCTCGTCGAGCCAGGCACACGCGTTGACGCTATCAAAACGTTTGGTGGTGTCATAAACGCCGTTTCAAAGGCTTCATTAAAACAAAATTATGCGCCAGAAATAGTTGACGTCTTTACCGCTATCAACAGCTGGTGTAGCGGTCGGGTTTAGCGGCAGGGCCGCGGTGCGACCAGGACACGGCGGTTGGGTTCAACGCCGTCTCAGTCCTATCGCAGCCCGGGGCGCGTAATCAACTTAAAACGAACATCTTAGGAATTCGCCCGAGCGTCGAGTATTTGAAATTCCACGACTTCGGATATTTATGCGCGTACGACGATAGCTACTTTACCGGGCAGTGGACATATTGTGTCCGATATCTGTCCGCTCGCGGTGGTCCCACGAGTGACCAATGTGGACGGTGTTACGTCATCCCCAGGATGGTTAATGGGCGGTTGGATTAGCGGGTTAGAATCGTTATACACGCTGTGCAAAGTTTCCATATATCAAAAACAAACAATGGAGTTGTACTTTGGTCGAACTTATTTATGCAAATGATTCCGTATTAGGCCAGTTATCTCAGCACATGTGCGTTAACCATAACAACCTGTTACAAAATGCAGATTGTTATATCGTCATTTCTATATGACTCATAAATCCTTACAATTGGTTTCCGACCCTGACGTACAGTGTGTATATTATGTGCCCAATGCCCTGAGTTCCGCTGATAGAAACGTAACAACTGCAAATGAATATCGTTGCTCGTCTCAGTGAAAGCGTTTTCATAGTGAGTGTCAATATGTGTGCGAAACGTGACAACCAGCAATCCAGCTTACCCGTTTTTGCACGTGAATCCTCATCTAAACCAATGAAATCGTAGTCAAGAGGACGCACGGTTATGCACTGATGTTTAAAAAAATTATACCACCTTCATTTGGGTGAGTTACGACCAAGTCTATTCTTCGAATATACTGCAACAATGGAATGCAATAAAAAAAATAGTTTTGCGCGGGTGACTGTCTCCCCCAAACATCGCTAGGTAACTCGGCTAATCCATAATAATTCATTATTGTCAATTGCGCATAATTGATTATTTTCAATAAACGTGCTACATCGGTATCTGGGTGGATGTATGGATGGATGTATGTATGGATTATGGATTGATGGATTGATGGATTGATGGATTGATGGATTGATGGATTGATGGATTGATGGATTGATGGATTGATGGATTGATGGATGATGGATTGATGGATGATGGATGTATGGATGATGGATGATGGATGATGGATTGATGGATTGGGTGGATTGATGGATTGGATGGATTGATGGATTGATGGATTGATGGATTGATGGATTGATGGATTGATGGATTGATGGATTGATGGATGGATGGATGATGGATGTATGGATGTATGGATGTATGGATGTATGGATGTATGGATGTATGGATGTATGGATGGATGGATGGATGGATGGATGGATGGATGGATGGATGGATGGATGGATGGATGGATGGATGGATGGATGGATGGATGGATGGATGGATGGATGGATGGATGGATGGATGGATGGATGGATGGATGACATTTTGATCTTATCCGTTTCCGGATATCGCAGTCTTGAGGGTTTGTCTAACGATCGCACATTCCCTTGCCAACCTTCCCACTCGCCAGACGCCCACCCTCACTCCCACCCTCACTCCCACCCTCACTCCTAGCCACCTCCTTCTCCTCCGTCGTCATCTGCATCTGCTGTCTTCAACAATTTCTTTCAGTTAGTAGTGTCTCTCTCTCCCTCCCCCTCTCTCTCTATCTCTCTGTCTCTTGTATGTCTGTCTCTGTCTCTGTCTCTCTGTCTCTGTCTCTGTCTCTGTCTCTGTCTCTGTCTCTGTCTCTGTCTCTGTCTCTGTCTCTGTCTCTGTCTCTGTCTCTGTCTCTGTCTCTGTCTCTGTCTCTGTCTCTGTCTCTGTCTCTGTCTCTGTCTCTGTCTCTGTCTCTGTCTCTGTCTCTGTCTCTGTCTCTGTCTCTGTCTCTGTCTCTGTCTCTGTCTCTGTCTCTGTCTCTGTCTCTGTCTCTGTCTCTGTCTCTGTCTCTGTCTCTGTCTCTGTCTCTGTCTCTGTCTCTGTCTCTGTCTCTGTCTCTGTCTCTGTCTCTGTCTCTGTCTCTGTCTCTGTCTCTGTCTCTGTCTCTGTCTCTGTCTCTGTCTCTGTCTCTGTCTCTGTCTCTGTCTCTGTCTCTGTCTCTGTCTCTGTCTCTGTCTCTGTCTCTGTCTCTGTCTCTGTCTCTGTCTCTGTCTCTGTCTCTGTCTCTGTCTCTGTCTCTGTCTCTGTCTCTGTCTCTGTCTCTGTCTCTGTCTCTGTCTCTGTCTCTGTCTCTGTCTCTGTCTCTGTCTCTGTCTCTGTCTCTGTCTCTGTCTCTGTCTCTGTCTCTGTCTCTGTCTCTGTCTCTGTCTCTGTCTCTTCTCGTCTCTGTCTCTGTCTCTGTCTCTGTCTCTGTCTCTGTCTCTGTCTCTGTCTCTGTCTCTGTCTCTGTCTCTGTCTCTGTCTCTGTCTCTGTCTCTGTCTCTGTCTCTGTCTCTGTCTCTGTCTCTGTCTCTGTCTCTGTCTCTGTCTCTGTCTCTGTCTCTGTCTCTGTCTCTGTCTCTGTCTCTGTCTCTGTCTCTGTCTCTGTCTCTGTCTCTGTCTCTGTCTCTGTCTCTGTCTCTGTCTCTGTCTCTGTCTCTGTCTCTGTCTCTGTCTCTGTCTCTGTCTCTGTCTCTGTCTCTGTCTCTGTCTCTGTCTCTGTCTCTGTCTCTGTCTCTGTCTCTGTCTCTGTCTCTGTCTCTGTCTCTGTCTCTGTCTCTGTCTTTCTCTGTCTCTGTCTCTGTCTCTGTCTCTGTCTCTGTCTCTGTCTCTGTCTCTGTCTCTGTCTCTGTCTCTGTCTCTGTCTCTGTCTCGTCTCTGTCTCTGTCTCTGTCTCTGTCTCTGTCTCTGTCTCTGTCTCTGTCTCTGTCTCTGTCTCTGTCTCTGTCTCTGTCTCTGTCTCTGTCTCTGTCTCTGTCTCTGTCTCTGTCTCTGTCTCTGTCTCTGTCTCTGTCTCTGTCTCTGTCTCTGTCTCTGTCTCTGTCTCTGTCTCTGTCTCTGTCTCTGTCTCTGTCTCTGTCTCTGTCTCTGTCTCTGTCTCTGTCTCTGTCTCTGTCTCTGTCTCTGTCTCTGTCTCTGTCTCTGTCTCTGTCTCTGTTCGTCT
>JAODUO010000126.1:337500-340000 GCA_025642075.2 Ridgeia piscesae
ATTCCAACTACAGTCACAGTTTGGTAAGCTGTTCAATTATCATATCACCGAATGTTGAGCAGATCGCACCTCTCTCAGCGTTTGGCGCCCGAATTCTTCCGGCATTGTTGGAAGCGTCTAACACCAGCTGCGTTTTTGTGCTGAACAGCGGATCTAGTTACACGTTTGTCCACGGCGATCTGTGTCAAAACCACAGCTTATTTGACATCCCTGTCAGACTCAATCAATCTGACATGTTAATGGACAGCTTCCTAACCGAGGAATCATAAGTGCCGATGAAATATCTCGTTGACATAAACAGCAACAGACTAGGTCGGGATTCAATCGCGTGGCATGAACGCAAAAGAAATCAACAGCCCTCTCGACTCTGTAATCAACAGCCGTCACGACTATGCGCATGGCTAGTTTTGGCTACTGATCAGAATGAAAATGTAAGATTATGCATGCCTCAGCCGCCAACTATCTCAACTCTTTGATGAAGTGTAATGTTTGCATTGCGATCGGCGGTGTCGGTGTCAGAGAGACTGTTCTGACGTCGTAGCTTACAGAGACTGGCTCATACGTGTGGAACAGCTTGTCCAGAAGCCTTCGTTCGCATGAACATTGGCGGCATTCAGGAATCAACTTAAAACCATCTATTTCGCCAGCATTACATGCATTAAATGCAAACACTGCCACCTAAGATTGGTAATAGTTTCTTTATTGTATTGGTGTTTAATTTTATGTTTGAATCTGTGTATTTTACATCGTAAATATTTTATGTTATAGCCTACCTTATTGAATATTTTATCGTTAACGTAATTTTAGTCGGTGGAACGTCTTGATTTCGACTGATTTACATTAAAACCCTACATTAAGAAACGATAGTATTATTATTATAATCGTCATTATTCGTCGATATTGCAGCAAATCGTCCGCCCGTGACTCTCGTCACGGCGTTGGGCTACACTAGGAGGTGTGTCACGTGACGGGAAATGTGGCCCCCGTCACGCACGGTCAAGACCACCCGCGTGAAATACCGTAACCGCGACCAACTTTTCGGGTCTTATTAGCCACATGGCTACCGGGAGGAAGTTTGGAAAATAACAACCCTCGTCCCACCACGACCCACCTGAAACAAGGGCCTGGCCCCGTGGGGGGTCTGGGTGGTGGTTAGATGACAGGTCACGTTTAAAGATGCGGTGACATGTCAAGTGTCGTTGCATTGTGTATGGGTTGAAAGAAACACGGTTAACACGATTTATATCACAGATAACGTGGTGCACTAACAAAAACACACATGCACCTGGAAACAAGCACACAAACAAAACAACAGTGACAACAAGACGCACACAAACACACGCAACTGAACAAACACGCGCACACATAAATAGATGCTCGCAACCAAACAAACAAACAAACAAATAAACAAACACAAAGAAACTAGGACAACCTGAAACATGTACAAAAACGCCAACAAACTCTCAAATAATAAACCCAATTAACGTGAATACCAAACACCCCCCACCCCCACACACGCACACGCACGCATACACGCGCACCCCCGCGACACGCGCACACGCACGCACACACGGCACGCACCCCACGCACACGCACACGCACACGCACACGCACACGCACACGCACACGCACACGCACACGCACACGCACACGCACACGCACACGCACACGCACACGCACACGCACACGCCACACGCACACGCACACGCACACACACACACCACACACACACACACACACACGCACGCACGCACGCACGCACGCACGCACATTGAACAACGTCTTAATAATTATCAAACATTTCTTTCACGACTCAAGCCTACAATTGTGGATTCAATTGGTCCCCATTCGACTGGGACAATCATTAGAAAGCATCAAAAATGCCACTTCCGTGCCACATTTACTGAACCCTTCCCTATATTCCGGCTGTATCCGTTTCGCGGTTGCTCTGGCGATACGAGCGTCTACGACGCTAATTGAAACCGACGTTCTACTCGAATACAGTTTGAGTGTCTCCGGCTATTGCCGGTTGTCGCTATCTTATCGACGTATCGGCACAGGTCAAAAATATGCGGCCGGTACGTAACCGCAACACCAGGGCGCGTGACCAGTGCGTGATTGTCGATCTAGGGGTCAAACGTCGGGGTGACCGTGTCGTACCACCCGCTGTCACCGCGTGTAACGGGGTGCGCTAAGAATACGGGGTATTTTAATTTTACATCTGCTCGGAATGGAATGCAGCGACGCTCCGACCTGAGAAGAATTTTGTCGCGAGCTATTATAGGTGCGACCGAACTATTAGCAAAGTGCGAATATCACTGCGCATGCGCTGTTGGTGGTATTTCGGTGCGGCTAGAAACAGATGTTCGTTGTACAACGAGAGTTGTGGATTGTTTCCGTTCGTGTTTCTCGATAGGCGAATAAAATGCGAGACATTTTGACCCAGCAACTCTTTCAGGGTCGTTTTTACCCGGCGATCATTTCAGGGGTGAACGATTAA
>JAODUO010000126.1:345000-367500 GCA_025642075.2 Ridgeia piscesae
TAGCATTCAAAATTAAAATGGCAGAGGGTATAAACGATTTCGTGAATAGGTTCTTTTTCTGACAGTCAAACTGTGTTTAGTTCACGGTAAGCTTTAAAGTTTCGTCCCCATGGCTTTTCCGATTGAAAACAAACCAACAACATTGGCGGCAGGACAATGACCAAGCGTCGCTTCGCTGATGACACCGACGGCTTAGCGGGAGAAGAACAAGAACTTGTCACCTTGGTTGAGTGACTCGACAAAACCTCTACACACACGACATGAAGACCAGAGTATGTATGTATGTATGTATGTATGTATGTGTGTATGTGTGTATGTGTGTATGTGTGTATGTGTGTATGTGTGTATGTGTGTATGTGTGTATGTGTGTATGTGTGTATGTTGTGTGTATGTGTGTATGTTGTATGTGTATGTGTGTATGTATGTATGTATGTATGTATGTATGTATGTATGTATGTATGTATGTATGTATGTATGTATGTATGTATGTATGTATGTATGTATGTATGTATGTATGTATGTATGTATGTATGTATGTATGTATGTATGTATGTATGTATGTATGTATGTATGTATGTATGTATGTATGTATGTATGTATATATGTATGTATGTATGTATGTATGTATGTATGTATATATGTATGTATGTATGTATGTATGTATGTCCGTCTTTCCATCTGTCCGTCTGTCCGTTTGGCCGTATATCCCGTCTGTCCGTCTGCCCGTCTGCCCGTCTGCCCGTCTGCCCGTCTGCCCGTCTGCCCGTCTGCCCGTCTGCCCGTCTGCCCGTCTGTCTGTCTGCCCGTCTGCCCGTCTGCCCGCCTGTCCGTCTGCCCGTCTGCCCGTCTGCCCGTCAGTAAGTCAGCCATTAGGTGACTCAGTATAAGTAAAGAAGCGTGGGAATAAGTAAGTTAGCTAAGTTTGCAACCTATAGGCTACAGCTTCATGTAGACACACAGCGGTTCCTTGAGTACACATTTTTTATTGTATCAATTTCGCAACCACTTGCCACTATCTTTAACTGTTGAACATGTTTCCCTCGTTGTTTTAAATAGAACCCGTCACCTGAACCGACAAGACGATGTCTGCGTGAGATGTGTGCTCTCTGTACCCGTCTCCCTGAACTACGGCCCCGATAACGCACTGGGCGCTTGATTACTGAATCACCGAGTTATCGGTTTGAATCGGTCTCTCCGTCGGTCTAGGATTGCTCGGACACTAACCGCTGATGACTGTAGCCACGCCAATACCGGCGTTGCGTCACGACGTCGTCGTTGTCGCGCTGTTGTGACGTCTGTTAGGTGCGCATGCGTAGTGTGATGAGTTTGGCATTGTAAAATATTGAGGCATACATCTTTGTCTTATCGTCGATATATGTTTTTCGATATGCAATAGTTACTTAAGAATTGGCATGGTAGTCGACATGGATATTTATACAGTAAAATATGGTAATGTTGAAAGGAGTGTCCATTAAGCGCACCTCGGCAGATCGAGTAGCGATGACAATCTTGTTTAAGTTATATATAACATATAAATAAGTCAAAAAGGACACTATTACTGACTACACATATTAGAATTAAGACACTTAATTATTCGTATAATTTGTTTCATTAAAATACGTTAATAGAAATACTAAAATAAAAATAGCACATCCTCCCCTTCTGAAACGAAAGTCTAAATTAAAAACTAATATAAAGTACCCAGATATATTTTGTGAACTGATGACTATTTTCAAGTCAAACGTCTAGGCGTTCCCAAGATGTCGACATTTTGCAACAATTTGACTGTGGGCGTGTAAATGTGAACGGAATGAAACTAAAAAAGAAGGACGAGATAAGGTGGTACCGATAAGCCTGCTCGTGAACAATGACGAAATTGTGATGTCAAAATACGTTGTTTCCTAGGAATGTTGATGAGTTGGTTTGTTGTTCGTAAACATGGCGGACCATAGCTAATCATTGTCAACATGCTATCTAATGTCGCATTTATTAATTGTAGATCATTATAGTTTATTGGTGGATGTGACGTCACACCACGGATTTTCCCGTCTTTCAATACGTCCGTTTTCACATGGCCAACACATCTGGTCATAAAAGAACCGGTTTGGCGATTAGCAAACGAGTGGAGGGAGCAGCTTTAATCGTTCCTAACAAACCCTTTTCAAATGACTACTTTACTTAAACTCCTTGGCCAACTTGACCCCTCCTCATCCCTCGCCATCCCTCGCCATCCCTCGCCATCCTTCGCCATCCCTCGCCATCCCTCGCCATCCCTCGCCATCCCTCCCCATCCCTCCCCATACCTCGCCATCCCTCGCCACCCGCTGCCGTCTCGACAATTGGGCACGTTCATTCTCTTAGCATTGACACATTTCTCTTGCTACACAAATGACTACCTATGTTTAAAGAGTGATGGAGAAAAATACATAAATAAATTAACATCGTGGCTGAATGCGTCCTGAATGAGGTGAGATGGTGTTCGATTAACCATTTCTGTCATAAGGTGAAGAGTAACACGAGGACACGGAAGTTCCGTGTTGAACGGAAGTATTGTGACCAGTATAAATACATATTTATACAGTGGAAGTGTAGTATTTAGTCTAAAACAAACAAAAAAAGAATGGCTTTTGAATTCACACGTGTATTTAAAGTAAACCACCTGATAGATCACATTTCGTCTTGAAATCAGGCGTGATCAGTCACACAGAATACGCAACATTCCGGCGTACGCTTCACTTGCGAGTACGATGTCGTCGTGAAGAATGTTTCCTGTTGGGATAGCGTCGATTTCATCGCTGTATCTCATTCCGTGCGTAACAACGCGCGCGCACCGGAAGTGGCTGGCTGCTCCTGTTTTAACCGTATCACTCGGCGAGCACGTCTCACTCGGGCACCATCGCGACATCCGCGGGGAATGCATCGCCATTAATCGGTATTTCCTACTCCAGAAATTGCGCAGATATGTGGGAGGGGAGGGGAAGGGAGGAACACTACTTCCCGGTGCCTAGTGTGTCCGGGAGGAGGCATTTGCTACAAGGGAGATTACGTAAAACAAGGGCAGGAACACGGTGAACTGGCAGCAGGCTGGCGACAGGCACATCGCGCCACGCCCCGAAACACGCCACTGCTCGGACGGTGTGGACTGGGTGAGATACGACGTGGCTCCAGGGAGACGGGGGAAGCACAACGGGACCGCCCACTTGCGTAACACATAGACGGAGAGAGAGGGGAGGGAGGGAGGGAGGGAGGGAGGAGGGAGGGAGGGAGGGAGGGAGGGAGGGAGGGAGGGAGGAGGGAGGGAGGGAGGGAGGGAGGGAGGGAGGGAGGGAGGGAGGGAGGGGAGGAGAGGGAGGGAGGGAGGGAGGGAGGGAGGAGGGAGGAGAGGAATGAGAGAGAAGAGGAGGAGAGAGGAGAGAGAGAGAGAGAGAGAGAGAGAGAGAGAGAGAGAGAGAGAGAGAGGGAGAGAGAGAGAGAGAGAGAGAGAGAGAGAGAGAGAGAGAGAGAGAGAGAACAAACACACAGAACAACAAAAGAGAGTGAGGGACGACAAAGATGGGGAGGGGAGAATAGGTGTGTGAGGAGTGTGAGTGTGTGTGTGTGTGGTGTGTGTGTGTGTGTGTGTGTGTGTGTGTGTGTGTGTGTGTGTGTGTGTGTGTGTGTGTGTGTGTGTGTGTGTGTGTGTGTGTGTGTGTGTGTGTGTGTGTGTGTGTGTGTGTGTGTGTGTGTGTGCGCGTGTGCGTGTGCGTGTGCGTGTGCGTGTGCATGTATGTGCGTGCGTGTATAAAATTATATGTGTATGTAAGTATGTAAGTAAGTTATTTAGAAAGTAAGCATGTATGTAAGTAACTTATATTTACATCGCAACATATACAAGAACAAAACTAAAGTATATAATTATAAAACTGTCAGCGTGTTGCATTGCTTGGATGTTACTTGGCTATTAGCCGTCTTCCAGTGACACCATCATCATTTAAAATAACCATCATTACTATACAAATTTAAATTATACATTTGTAGTTTTACAACAAAATACAACAAAAGAATGGTTAAGATCAGATTATACATGGTGTCAAGCGTCACCAAGTACGTACTACTACAGGAAAGAGACAGACAGACAGAAAGACAGACAGACAGACAGACAGACAGACAGACAGACAGACAGACAGACAGACAGACAGACAGACAGACAGACAGACAGACAGACAGACAGACAGACAGACAGACAGACAGACAGACAGACAGACAGACAGAAGACAGACAGACAGACAGACAGACAGACAGACAGACAGACAGACAGACAGACAGACAGACAGACAGACAGACAGACAGACAGACAGACAGACAGACAGACTGACTGACTGACTGACAGACTGACTGACTGACTGACTGACAGACAGACAGACAGACAGACTGACAGACAGACAGACAGACAGACAGACAGACAGCGTGCGTTCGTGTGTGTGTTGTGTTCATGTACAACATACACGTGTATTTGTGTGTGAGATGGCGCACCCAAAACGCAGATAACATCGCGATTGTATCATTATTATTTCCGGCCATCTGCACTGAGCTGACTTCCTTGTTCTCGTAGTCCTTTCACTTTCGTAGGTTCCTCCCATGACACATGCGGATGTGCAATATCATGACACAGGACGACACATAAGTGAAACTATTCTCTGTCTTGCGACATAGCGTAGTAACCAATCGAGAAGAAAATAGGAATAACCCGTGAGTTTTTAGCCGAAACTGTTACAGATGTTTTCTTTTTCAGAAACTTTCTTTGGTCGCGCGGACGCAATAGTAGACTTACACGACCTTTTGGTTCCACGTCTGCCTTTTTACGGAACATTCAGTCGTGGAACACTGGTTTTACACTCGGTCCGGAAGATATCGTCCATGTTCAGCGTTCAACGTAATAGCAGTGAGCACTAGCGAGTGTGGATTGACCATAGTTCGCGCATATATTGTAGCATTGCAGGATGCTTCCCATTGCAGGATGCTTCCCATTGCAGGATGCTTCCCATTGCAGGATACTTCCCATTGCGGACCGTTAAACCAGCCCTGGCTCCCAGTGTGGGAGTTAGCTGACACAAACTGGACGTGAGAACAACGCATATACCTGGCCGCATTTGAAGACGTATACAAAAATGTCCGGGAATACGTGTACAATGACCCGTTCGTCCGACGGTTCTGCGTATGCAAATATTTGCACGTCCTAAACATTTCATGTAATACAAACAGCGTGTGGCTGAAATCATCGAAAATTAGACCACATGACTCGATAGGCAATTTCATTGACTGCGCTTAAATTAACAGTTTTTCGAAGGGATTAGCCAGTGACACTGCCGCCTGATACTTACTGACGTACGTAAGTATCAGCCAGTGACACTGCCGCCTGATACTTACTGACGTACGTAAGTATCAGCCAGTGACACTGCCGCCTGATACTTACTGACGTACGTAAGTATCAGCCAGTGACACTGCCGCCTGATACTTACTGACGTAAGTAAGTATCAGCCAGTGACACTGCCGCCTGATACTTACTGACGTAAGTAAGTATCAGCCAGTGACACTGCCGCCTGATACTTACTGACGTACGTAAGTATCAGCCAGTGACACTGCCGCCTGATACTCACTGACGTAAGTAAGTATCAGCCAGTGACACTGCCGCCTGATACTTACTGACGTACGTAAGTATCAGCCAGTGACACTGCCGCCTGATACTTACTGACGTAAGTAAGTATCAGCCAGTGACACTGCCGCCTGATACTTACTGACGTAAGTAAGTATCAGCCAGTGACACTGCCGCCTGATACTTACTGACGTACGTAAGTATCAGCCAGTGACACTGCCGCCTGATACTCACTGACGTAAGTAAGTATCAGCCAGTGACACTGCCGCCTGATACTTACTGACGTACGTAAGTATCAGCCAGTGACACTGCCGCCTGATACTCACTGACGTAAGTAAGTATCAGCCAGTGATACTGCCGCCTGATACTTACTGACGTAAGTAAGTATCAGCCAGTGACACTGCCGCCTGATACTCACTGACGTAAGTAAGTATCAGCCAGTGACACTGACGTAAGTAAGTATCAGCCAGTGACACTGCCGCCTGATACTTACTGACGTAAGTAAGTATCAGCCAGTGACACTGCCGCCTGATACTCACTGACGTAAGTAAGTATCAGCCAGTGACACTGCCGCCTGATACTTACTGACGTAAGTAAGTATCAGCCAGTGATACTGCCGCCTGATACTCACTGACGTAAGTAAGTATCAGCCAGTGACACTGCCGCCTGATACTCACTGACGTAAGTAAGTATCAGCCAGTGACACTGCCGCCTGATACTCACTGACGTAAGTAAGTATCAGCCAGTGACACTGCCGCCTGATACTCACTGACGTAAGTAAGTATCAGCCAGTGACACTGCCGCCTGATACTCACTGACGTAAGTAAGTATCAGCCAGTGACACTGCCGCCTGATACTCACTGACGTAAGTAAGTATCAGCCAGTGACACTGCCGCCTGATACTTACTGACGTAAGTAAGTATCAGCCAGTGGTACTGCCGCCTGATACTCACTGACGTAAGTAAGTATCAGCCAGTGACACTGCCGCCTGATATTCACTGACGTAAGTAAGTATAAGCCAGTGGTACTGCCGCCTGATACTTACTGACGTAAGTAAGTATCAGCCAATGGTACTGCTGCCTGATACTTACTGACGTAAGTAAGTATCAGCCTGTGGTACTGCCGCCTGATATTCACTGACGTAAGTAAGTATCAGCCAATGGTACTGCTGCCTGATACTTACTGACGTAAGTAAGTATCAGCCTGTGGTACTGCCGCCTGATATTCACTGACGTAAGTAAGTATCAGCCAATGGTACTGCTGCCTGATACTTACTGGCGTAAGGAAGTATCAGCCAATGGTACTGCCGCCTGATACTCACTGACGTAAGTATGCATCAGCCAACGGTACTGCTGCCTGATACTTACTGGCGTAAGTAAGTATCAGGCAGTACCATTGCGCGTGAGGCGATGATTTGTTAAGTATTGTTGATGTGTAGTCTCCATTAAGAGACCTGTCAGCATTAGGAGACCTGTCAGCATTAAGAGACCTGTCAGCATTAAGAGACCTGTCAGCATTAAGAGACCTGTCAACACGAAACCTTTACGTAACACCCACAAGCGCCGACATTCAACTAGATTAAGATGTGCCTCTCGGCTGTCTTATTGAAAGCGGATATCACAGTTTTGCGCAGGCCTCTTCGTCGTCAGTTCGGCGTGACACGCCAAACAGGTGGTCGGAGCGTCACTTCCTGTCAAGGCACCAGCTTTCGTGGCAGACTTCGGACTGCCATAAACAAAAACCCGAGACCAAACAGAAGTCACTGAACTATCCGCGTACGAAAGTCTCCCCATCTGCAGTTAGCCATAATATCATAACTGGGAGTATTCGTTACGTCATAATACGGAATATTCGTTACGTCATAGTACGGTTTATTAATTACGTTCGATTGGTCTGATTTCATTTTATGAATAACTTTGAACTCTTATTTGAAGCATATCCTAGGTTAAAGTTGCAAACTGTGATTGTTCAATTTCAATCCAATTCTTTATTTCTAAATGAAGATAACATAACATACATTCATAAAATTAGTATACATTACAGCACAAAATGAAGGGGACACATAGAAAGTAGGAGCACGGTGCTGATTAGGTACTTTCTCCAAACGCCAGTAATACAACACAATTATTATAATAAATACATTACAGCTGAAGTAATTCATTGCTATAATGACACTTCCTTGCATCTTCTTAACAGTAACCATAAGCAAGTTTCGTAACATAACTAATAACTACGCTTCAAGGACATAATCTGAGTAAATTTTATTAGATTTCCATCTATTAAATATAAATTATTGCCAATGAATCGTCATATCCCATCCACTATATATCACTTTCACCACTTCCGTATACATTATTTTTATATAATATCCGATTTTTTAAATGGCGCAAAACGAACATTTATTATTTTCTGACAACATGCTATTTTGATTAATTGTTGAATGCAATGGCCGATACCATAATTCAATATCGCACCAACATTTGAAGTCGAATTGCAACGGCTTAGAATTGCTGAGATACTAAAAAGTACAAAGGTATATTCTTTGGTGTGTGGCCTGGGTGAATTTAGAGTTTTCGGTTAGGTTGCACAGCCGGTTAGTGGGAACATTTATTGCTCCGGAAGTCAAACACGGCTGGCCATCTGCTTCTCGCCTCTCTGCGAACACTCTACCACAATTTCCCACACATTTCCGCGGCGATTAAACGCAGATTCAAGCGAGGTTAACGTTATCTGTGCGTGTGTGTTTCTTATCGTGTTAAACGGCAACGCCTTTTCGAGAGTTAGCAATAAAACGACGGTTTTAGTCGTCTAGGGGACGAAGGTCTGCGAATATCGCCGAAAATACTCTTCGCCACTCGTCGCTAGGCTCTGTAAATTGTAGGAGGATGGCTTTTTGCTGTCATCGACGCTACCAATAAATGGGTGACTTATAAACCACAACAAGCAGCTATAGACACTGCGGTTACTAGGTCTGATGTGAGAGTTTGCATTAGACAACATTAATGGATGAATTATCACTCAAATCAAGAATTCTGATAACGGTTTATTCAAAGAGTAACAAAAGTCATTGTTGTGAACCTATGAGACTAAAACAATTATTCTGGACTAATCTTCAGCCACTACAGCATACATGGAAAACTGTGCCAAGCGTTGCCTTGTTGAAGACACATAATCTGTGAAAGAAAGCATGACGTCACCAATGCTTACTCTTCCCAGTTCACAAGTCGTCAAATTGGGAACACTAGTTTGTGTTGACGAATTTGGTTTTGGGTTGTAAATTCTAAAAAAGGTTACACCCGCAACGTATGTGCCGGGGGTTGTTGTTATAGAACTCTAAATGTTGAAAGAAATATTCTGAGTATGGTCTAAAGTAACTGTAAATCAGCTTCTTACAATGAGATGCTATGGAGATTTTATTAATGAAAACTATAAATAATTGAGTTATTACTATCACCTTAAGGAAACATGGCGTGACTATAAATGGGTGAATTGTGACTCAAAATTGAGTTATGTATCAAAATAAGAGTCCAAAGAGGTGTTATTTTGATTTTGATTCACTCATATAAAGTTTTAAAAGACCGTTTTTATATTGCAATTTTGAGTCATAAGTCTATCGTCATACATTAACTTAGATACTCCCTTTTAGCCCCATATTGTGAGGTATAATTAATTTATTTATAGGAGGTGTTATTTAAGTAACACATAAATGAGTGAATTACGACTCGCAATAACAGTACAGGAAGCTCTGGTTGGACAGTTTGTGGCGCGTGTTTATACAAGATGACCATAAATGAGTGAATTATGAGCCACAAGACGACTCTAGCCCCATCGGTTGGGCTGGGGTGCGGGCGTACTGTGGGTAAGATTTCTGTAAGATATAAATTGGCCTTGGTCCAGTGTCAACTGCGGTACTAGAGATTGTTGATGTCATAAATCGTGTCGAACGTACGCCGTCGAATGACGAATAGTTTTCTGCACCGACGTCGTTTATGTAACGACATCTAACACAGTCAGCGAAGTGTGGCTGACGCCCATAAGCACCGAGAAGCGCCGAGTTTCTTCCTGAGGGATGAGCGAGGTATTTATAGCGGACGCTGTATTTTGGTAAACATTATAAATGGGTCTTGGAAGTGTTGATAAACCTGTAGGCTAAATATAACGTCCACAGAGCCGAAGTACCTTTTGTGGTTCCAAGATTGCTCATAACACGCTCGCTCCAAATGTTGTTGTATGTCGTCTCTCTTAGCGATATGTCTTTGATCAAACAATCAGATATAATGATGATGATAATGATGATGATACTACTACTACTACTACTATACTACTACTACTACTACTACTACTACTACTACTACTACTACTACTACTACTACTACTACTACTACTACTACTACTACTACTACTACTACTACTACTACTACTACACACTACTACTACACCTACTACTACCACACTACTACAACTACTACTACTACTACACACAACCACCACCAACCAACGCACACACACCACACACACACACACACACACACACGCACGCACGCACGCACACACGCACGCACGCACACACCACCACACACACACACACACACACACACACACACACACACACGAATACCTCTCTTTTTGCACAACCCCGTCGAAGGCCAACGGTCGAAACGGCGGAAACACTCATCAATCAACGACACGACAAAAAACCTCGGCGACGACCTCGTACGAAGGGTGACCGCATTACGCCCCCCTCCCGCAGTCCGTGCGTGCACTCGCCGTAAATGTTTACAGGAGCCTCGCCACCGCGTCTCGCTCGGCCCGCGACAGGGCCGCTCGCAGCGAGCCGTGGCCAAACACCCTCACGCGGGCGGGTGCGAATGAACGCACTGGGATTACACGGGGGGCAAAGGCGGACGGGAAACGGTGCGACAAATGCCCTGAGGTTATGGATGGGAGGGTTGTCTTCGAATCGGGTCGACGGAGGCTACAAAACAAGGGCGCTCCATTGGGAATACTGGGGAGAAATAATCTTGAAAAAACGGTAACCGAATACGAGTGGGGACGTAATCCACTTCTGTCGGTCTTTATGGGTATGAGTAATATACACGTTGTTGTAAAGATGTCATCATAATTTTTATTTTTTGCTGTTAAAAATAGTGATGTTTTGCAGCACGGATACCTGGTGGATCGTGATAAGCCGGTCTATGCGAGTAATTTGTTAGAACAAAAACACTGCTGCTGCCGGTCCAAATTCGGCTCGACTCTGCTGAATCTGGGACGGCAACGGTAGCAGGCCAAGATTCTCCTTTGTTACTAACATAGTTTCCGTTAGTAATACATCAAATATTCCAACATTATTGTTATTCCACGGTATGTGTTTCGGGGAAACTCGGCCCGGGCGTGACGTATGTCACCAACGCTTCGTCAGAGAATATAAAACAGGGATTGCGCTTGCGCGCGCATACGAGGTATGCGGTAAACCGAATCTGGGACCGGCCGAATCTGGGACCACGACACCGGACATCAGATTACGTCACATTGTGCGTTAATCTCAATCAGTTCGTCGGTAGCGGAAAGGCTAGGTTAAGGTGAGCTGCGAATGCTCGCGGTCCGAGTATCGATACTTTGGTAGCCCCTGACAAAGGCCAGAGCCCGGGACATCATTCCGCGCAAATCAGAATGTATACGCCATGCGCCAGGGTTCCAAAAGACAGTGTGGAAGGACAGGTTTTGGTGAAGTTTTCCAAACTTCCAAAGCTACACTGGTTGATTCAGCTGTTCTACTTGAAAGAGAGAAAACCGTAACAGTAAAAATTGCTGGAACCTGGCCAGAGCGAAGACGTTCCGAGAGACATCGACCTATCTCACGCTGAGATCATCTTGTGATAGTAATAGAAGGGAATACGACACACGCATTTGCAAGTAACTAAACGACGCGGTATTATCGTAATTGCACGTACTAAAGGACATACTTGATGCATAACCAATATTTACCTACTTATTAAGTATCAAGGGTCGCGTCTTGTTTTCCTATCAAGTTTCTTTGTAGTTATTGCTGACCATGTTGTTGTTGTTGTTGTTGTTGTTGTTATTGTTGTTGTTTATGTTGTGTTTGCTAAGCATATTACCTGATTAAGAATAGCATATACAAGAATAATTATTTGTTAGAAAAATCAAGTGAAACAATAGACCTTCTTCCCAAAGAACAATTCCAGAACACAACACTTGCAATCACACAGTGTACGTGGTCAACACTTGCAATCACACAGTGTACGTGGTCAACACTTGCAATCACACGGTGTACGTGGTCAACATTTCCAATCACACGGTGTACGTGGTCAACATTTCCAATCACACGGTGTACGTGGTCAACACTTGCAGTCACACGGTGTACGTGGTCAACACTTGCAGTCACACGGTGTACGTGGTCAACACTTGCAGTCACACGGTGTACGTGGTCAACACTTGCAATCACACGGTGTACGTGGTCAACACTTGCAATCACACGGTGAACGTGGTCAACATTTCCAATCACACGGTGTACGTGGTCAACACTTGCAATCACACGCTGTACGTGGTCAACACTTGCAATCACACGGTGTACGTGGTCAACATTTCCAATCACACGGTGTACGTGGTCAACACTTGCAGTCACACGGTGTACGTGGTCAACACTTGCAATCACACGGTGTACGTGGTCAACACTTGCAATCACACGGTGTACGTGGAAAACACTTGCAATCACACGCTGTACGTGGTCAACACTTGCAATCACACGGTGTACGTGGTCAACACTTGCAATCACACGCTGTACGTGGTCAACACTTGCAATCACACGGTGTACGTGGTCAACACTTGCAATCACACGGTGTACGTGGTCAACACTTGCAATCACACGGTGTACGTGGTCAACACTTGCAATCACACGCTGTACGTGGTCAACACTTGCAGTCACACGGTGTACGTGGTCAACACTTGCAGTCACACGGTGTACGTGGTCAACACTTGCAATCACACGGTGTACGTGTTCAACACTTGCAATCACACGGTGTACGGGGAAAACACTTGCAGTCACACGGTGTACGAGGTCAACACTTGCAGTCACACGGTGTACGAGGTCAACACTTGCAATCACACGGTGTACGTGGTCAACACTTGCAATCACACGGTGTACGTGGAAAACACTTGCAGTCACACGGTGTACGAGGTCAACACTTGCAATCACACAGTGTACGTGGAAAACACTTGCAGTCACACGGTGTACGACGTCAACACTTGCAATCACACGGTGTACGAGGTCAACACTTGCAATCACACGGTGTACGAGGTCAACACTTGCAATCACACGGTGAACAAGGTCAACACTTGCAATCACACGGTGTACGGGTCAACACTTGCAATCACACGGTGTACGAGGTCAACACTTGCAATCACACGGTGTACGAGGTCAACACTTGCAATCACACGGTGTACGAGGTCAACACTTGCAATCACACGGTGAACGAGGTCAACACTTGCAATCACACGGTGTACGAGGTCAACACTTGCAATCACACGGTGTACGAGGTCAACACTTGCAATCACACGGTGTACGAGGTCAACACTTGCAATCACACGGTGTACGAGGTCAACACTTGCAGTCACACGGTGTACGAGGTCAACACTTGCAATCACACGGTGAACGAGGTCAACACTTGCAATCACACGGTGTACGAGGTCAACACTTGCAATCACACGGTGTACGTGGAAAACACTTGCAGTCACACGGTGTACGACGTCAACACTTGCAATCACACGGTGTACGAGGTCAACACTTGCAATCACACGGTGTACGTGGAAAACACTTGCAATCACACGGTGAACGAGGTCAACACTTGCAATCACACGGTGAACGTGGAAAACACTTGCAGTCACACGGTGAACGTGGTCAACACTTGCAGTCACACGGTGTACGTGGTCAACACTTGCACTCACACGGTGTACGTGGTCAATACTTGCAATCACACGGAGTACGTGGAAAACACTTGCAATCACACGCTGTACGAGGTCAACACTTGCAATCACACGGTGTACGAGGTCAACACTTGCAATCACACGGTGAACGTGGAAAACACTTGCAGTCACGCGGTGTACGAGGTCAACACTTGAAATCACACGGTGTACGAGGTCAACACTTGCAATCACACGGTGAAAGTGGAAAACACTTGCAGTCACGCGGTGTACGAGGTCAACACTTGAAATCACACGGTGTACGAGGTCAACACTTGCAATCACACGGTGTGCGTGGTCAACACTTGCAGTCACACGGTGTACGTGGTCAACACTTGCAGTAACCCGGTGAACGTGGTCAACACTTGCAGTCACACGGTGTACGTGGTCAACACTTGCAGTCACACGGTGTACGTGGTCAACACTTGTAGTCACACGGTGTACGTGGTCAACACTAGCAGTAACCCGGTGAACGTGGTCAACACTTGCAATCACACGGTGTACGTGGTCAACACTTGCAGTCACACGGTGTACGTGGTCAACACTTGAGTCACACGGTGTACGTGGTCAACACTTGGAGTCACACGGTGTACGTGGTCAACACTTGGAGTCACACGGTGTACGTGGTCAACACTTGCAGTAACCCGGTGAACGTGGTCAACACTTGCAGTAACCCGGTGAACGTGGTCAACACTTGCAGTCACACGGTGTACGTGGTCAACACTTGCAGTCACACGGTGTACGTGGTCAACACTTGCAATCACACGGTGTACGTGGTCAACACTTGTAGTCACACGGTGTACGTGGTCAACACTTGCAATCACACGGTGAACGTGGAAAACACTTGTAGTCACACGGTGTACGTGGTCAACACTTGCAGTCACACGGTGTACGACGTCAACACTTGCAATCACACGGTGTACGTGGTCACCACGTGCAGTCACAAGGTGTGCGTGGTAAACACTTGCAATCACACGGTGTGCGTGGTCAACACTTGCAGTCACACGGTGTACGTGGTCAACACTTGCAGTCACACGTGTACGTGGTCAACACTTGTAGTCACACGGTGTACGTGGTCAACACTTGCAATCACACGGTGTACGAGGTCAACACTTGCAATCACACGGTGTACGTGGTCAACACTTGCAGTCACACGGTGTACGTGGTCAACACTTGCAGTCACACGGTGTACGTGGTCAACACTTGCAGTCACACGGTGTACGTGGTCAACACTTGCAGTCACACGGTGTACGTGGTCAACACTTGCAATCACACGGTGTACGTGGTCAACACTTGCAGTCACACGGTGTACGTGGTCAACACTTGCAGTCACACGGTGTACGTGGTCAACACTTGCAGTCACACGGTGTACGTGGTCAACACTTGCAATCACACGGTGTACGAGGTCAACACTTGCAATCACACGGTGTACGTGGTCAACACTTGCATCACACGGTGTACGTGGTCAACACTTGCAGTCACACGGTGTACGTGGTCAACACTTGCAATCACACGGTGTACGAGGTCAACACTTGCAATCACACGGTGTACGTGGAAAACACTTGCAATCACACGGTGTCGTGGTCAACACTTGCAGTCACACGGTGTACGTGGTCAACACTTGCAATCACACGGTGTACGTGGTCAACACTTGCAGTCACACGGTGTACGTGGTCAACACTTGCATCACACGGTGTACGTGGTCAACACTTGCAATCACACGGTGTACGTGGTCAACACTTGCAGTCACACGTGCGTGGTACATGCATCACACGGTGTACGGGTCAACACTTGCATACACGGTGACGTGGTCAAACTTGCATCACACGGGTACGTGGAACATTGCATCACACGTGACGGGTCAACACTTGCATCACACGGTGTACGGGTCAACACTTGCAATCACAGGACGTAAACCCCGGCAAGAGGGGCATGACACGTGAGTGGAACATTAGTCACCGGTGTACGGGTAATTACACGGTGACGGGTCAACACTTGCATCACACGGTGTCGTGGTCAACACTTGCATCACACGGTGTACGTGGTAATTAACGTGACGTGGTCAACACTTGCAGTCACACGGTGTACGGGTCCGCACCGGTGACGGTCAACACTTGCAGTCACACGGTGTACGTGGTCAACACTTGCAGTCACACGGTGTACGTGGTCAACACTTGCAGTCACACGGTGTACGTGGTCAACACTTGAGTCACACGGTGTACGTGGTCAACACTTGCAGTCACACGGTGAACGTGGTCAACACTTGCAGTAACCCGGTGAACGTGGTCAACACTTGCAGTAACCCGGTGAACGTGGTCAACACTTGCAGTCACACGGTGTACGTGGTCAACACTTGCAGTCACACGGTGTACGTGGTCAACACTTGCAATCACACGGTGTACGTGGTCAACACTTGTAGTCACACGGTGTACGTGGTCAACACTTGCAATCACACGGTGAACGTGGAAAACACTTGTAGTCACACGGTGTACGTGGTCAACACTTGCAGTCACACGGTGTACGACGTCAACACTTGCAATCACACGGTGTACGTGGTCAACACTTGCAGTCACACGGTGTACGTGGTCAACACTTGCAGTCACACGGTGTACGTGGTCAACACTTGCAGTCACACGGTGTACGTGGTCAACACTTGCAGTCACACGGTGTACGTGGTCAACACTTGCACTCACACGGTGTACGTGGTCAATACTTGCAATCACACGGTGTACGTAGAAAACACTTGCAGTCACAAGGTGTGCGTGGAAAACACTTGCAGTCACAAGGTGTACGTGGAAAACACTTGCAGTCACAAGGTGTACGTGGTCAACACTTGCAGTCACACGGTGTACGTGGTCAACACTTGCAGTCACACGGTGTACGTGGTCAACACTTGCAATCACACGGTGTACGTGGTCAACACTTGCAGTCACACGGTGTACGTGGTCAACACTTGCAGTCACACGGTGTACGAGGTCAACACTTGCAATCACACGGTGTACGTGGTCAACACTTGCAGTCACACGGTGTACGTGGTCAACACTTGCAGTCACACGGTGTACGTGGTCAACACTTGCAGTCACACGGTGTACGTGGTCAACACTTGCAATCACACGGTGTACGACGTCAACACTTCCAATCACACGGTGTACGTGGAAAACACTTGCAGTCACACAGTGTACGTGGTCAACACTTGTAGTCACACAGTGTACGTGGTCAACACTTGCAGTCACACGGTGTACGTGGTCAACACTTGCAATCACACGGTGTACGAGGTCAACACTTGCAATCACACGGTGTACGTGGTCAACACTTGCAGTCACACGGTGTACGTGGTCAACACTTGCATCACACGGTGTACGTGGCAATTCACACAGTGTACGTGGTCAACACTTGCAATCACACGGTGTACGACGGTCAACACTTGCAATCACACGGTGTACGTGGAAAACACTTGCAGTCACACGGTGTACGTGGTCAACACTTGCAGTCACACGGTGTACGTGGTCAACACTTGCAATCACACGGTGAACGTGGAAAACACTTGCAGTCACACGGTGTACGTGGTCAACACTTGCAATCACACGGTGTACGTCGTCAACACTTGCAATCACACGGTGTACGTGGTCAACACTTGCAGTCACACGGTGTACGTGGTCAACACTTGCAGTCACACGGTGTACGTGGTCAACACTTGCAATCACACGGTGTACGTGGTCAACACTTGCAATCACACGGTGTACGTGGTCAACACTTGCAGTCACACGGTGAACGTGGTCAACACTTGCAGTCACACGGTGTACGTGGTCAACACTTGCACTCACACGGTGTACGTGGTCAATACTTGCAATCACACGGAGTACGTGGAAAACACTTGCAGTCACACGCTGTACGAGGTCAACACTTGCAATCACACGGTGTACGAGGTCAACACTTGCAATCACACGGTGTACGTGGTCAACACTTGCAGTCACACGGTGTACGTGGTCAACACTTGCAATCACACGGTGTACGAGGTCAACACTTGCAATCACACGGTGAACGTGGAAAACACTTGCAGTCACACGGTGTACGTGGTCAACACTTGCAATCACACGGTGTACGTGGTCAACACTTGCAATCACACGGTGTACGTGGTCAACACTTGCAATCACACGGTGTACGTGGTCAACACTTGCAGTCACACGGTGTACGTGGTCAACACTTGCAGTCACACGGTGTACGTGGTCAACACTTGCAGTCACACGGTGTACGTGGTCAACACTTGCAATCACACGGTGTACGTGGTCAACACTTGCAGTCACACGGTGTACGTGGTCAACACTTGCAGTCACACGGTGTACGTGGTCAACACTTGCAGTCACACGGTGTACGTGGTCAACACTTGCAGTCACACGGTGAACGTGGTCAACACTTGCAGTCACACGGTGTACGTGGTCAACACTTGCAATCACACGGTGAACGTGGAAAACACTTGCAGTCACACGGTGTACGTGGTCAACACTTGCAGTCACACGGTGTACGTGGTCAACACTTGCAGTCACACGGTGTACGTGGTCAACACTTGCAATCACACGGTGTACGTGGTCAACACTTGCAGTCACACGGTGTACGTGGTCAACACTTGCAGTCACACGGTGTACGTGGTCAACACTTGCAATCACACGGTGAACGTGGAAAACACTTGCAGTCACACGGTGTACGTGGTCAACACTTGCAGTAACACGGTGAACGTGGTCAACACTTGCAGTCACACGGTGTACGAGGTAAACGCTTGCAGTCACACGGTGTACGAGGTCAACATTGGTCAGCCAATAATTTAACATTTTCAAAATGAAACTAGCAATTCGATTTCAATTCAATAACTCTATTCCGGAACATTACATCCTTATAAAAGGTATGCTATAGACAACGACTAATAACTGTTAACATTAAGCATTTTTCGACAGTGGCGATACATTGGTGATGTGCACAGTGTATTACAACTCACAATTCTCTGGTGTATTGCATTCCCAGATTGAGTTACAGACATCAACAAACTGATCAACATTTTACTGGTGGGTAAGTCTCGTGATGCAAACACATGACTTGCCATACAATCTACTGGTGGGTAAGTCTCGTGATGCAAACACGTGACTCGCCATACAATCTACTGGTGGGTAAGTCTCGTGATGCAAACACGTGACTTGCCATACAATCTACTGGTGGGTAAGTCTCGTGATGCAAACACATGACTCGCCATACAATCTACTGGTGGGTAAGTCTCGTGATGCAAACACGTGACTTGCCATACAATCTACTGGTGGGTAAGTCTCGTGATGCAAACACGTGACTTGCTCTACAATCTACTGGTGGGTAAGTCTCGTGATGCAAACACGTGACTTGCCATACAATCTACTGGTGTGTAAGTCTCGTGATGCAAACACATGACTTGCCATCCAATCTACTGGTGGGTAAGTCTCGTGATGCAAACACGTGACTTGCCATACAATCTACTGGTGGGTAAGTCTCGTGATGCAAAGACGTGACTTGCCATACAATCTACTGGTGGGTAAGTCTCGTGATACAAACACGTGACTTGCCATCCAATCTACTGGTGGGTAAGTCTCGTGATGCAAACACATGACTTGCCATCCAATCTACTGGTGGGTAAGTCTCGTGATGCAAACACATGACTCGCCATCCAATCTACTGGTGGGTAAGTCTCGTGATGCAAAGACGTGACTTGCCATACAATCTACTGGTGGGTAAGTCTCGTGATGCAAAGACGTGACTTGCCATACAATCTACTGGTGGGTAAGTCTCGTGATGCAAACACATGACTCGCCATCCAATCTACTGGTGGGTAAGTCTCGTGATGCAAACACATGACTTGCCATCCAATCTACTGGTGGGTAAGTCTCGTGATGCAAACACATGACTCGCCATACAATCTACTGGTGTGTAAGTCTCGTGATGCAAAGACGTGACTTGCCATACAATCTACTGGTGGGTAAGTCTCGTGATACAAACACGTGACTTGCCATCCAATCTACTGGTGGGTAAGTCTCGTGATACAAACACGTGACTTGCATTACAATCTACTGGTGAGTAAGTCTCGTGATGCAAACACGTGACTTGCCATCCAATCTACTGGTGGGTAAGTCTCGTGATACAAACACGTGACTTGCCATCCAATCTACTGGTGGGTAAGTCTCGTGATACAAACACGTGACTTGCCATCCAATCTACTGGTGGGTAAGTCTCGTGATACAAACACGTGACTTGCCATCCAATCTACTGGTGGGTAAGTCTCGTGATAAAAACACGTGACTTGCATTACAATCTACTGGTGGGTAAGTCTCGTGATGCAAAGACGTGACTTGCATTACAATCTACTGGTGTGTAAGTCTCGTGATGCAAACACGTGACTTGCATTACAATCTACTGGTGTGTAAGTCTCGTGATACAAACACGTGACTTGCATTACAATCTACTGGTGGGTAAGTCTCGTGATGCAAACACGTGACTTGCATTACAATCTACTGGTGTGTAAGTCTCGTGATACAAACACGTGACTTGCATTACAATCTACTGGTGGGTAAGTCTCGTGATACAAACACGTGACTTGCATTACAATCTACTGGTGGGTAAGTCTCGTGATGCAAACACGTGACTTGCATTACAATCTACTGGTGTGTAAGTCTCGTGACACAAACACGTGACTTGCATTACAATCTACTGGTGTGTAAGTCTCGTGATACAAACACGTGACTTGCATTACAATCTACTGGTGGGTAAGTCTCGTGATGCAAACACGTGACTTGCATTACAATCTACTGGTGTGTAAGTCTCGTGATGCAAACACGTGACTTGCATTACAATCTACTGGTGTGTAAGTCTCGTGATACAAACACGTGACTTGCATTACAATCTACTGGTGGGTAAGTCTCGTGATGCAAACACGTGACTTGCCATACAATCTACTGGTGGGTAAGTCTCGTGATACAAACACGTGACTTGCATTACAATCTACTGGTGGGTAAGTCTCGTGATACAAACACGTGACTTGCATTACAATCTACTGGTGTGTAAGTCTCGTGATACAAACACGTGACTTGCATTACAATCTACTGGTGGGTAAGTCTCGTGATACAAACACGTGACTTGCATTACAATCTACTGGTGGGTAAGTCTCGTGATGCAAACACGTGACTTGCATTACAATCTACTGGTGGGTAAGTCTCGTGATGCAAACATGTGACTTGCCATACAATCTACTGGTGGGTAAGTCTCGTGATACAAACACGTGACTTGCATTACAATCTACTGGTGGGTAAGTCTCGTGATACAAACACGTGACTTGCATTACAATCTACTGGTGTGTAAGTCTCGTGATGCAAACATGTGACTTGCCATACAATCTACTGGTGGGTAAGTCTCGTGATGCAAACACGTGACTTGCCATACAATCTACTGGTGGGTAAGTCTCGTGATGCAAACATGTGACTTGCATTACAATCTACAGGTGGGTAAGTCTCGTGATGCAAACACATGACTTGCCATACAATCTACTGGTGTGTAAGTCTCGTGATGCAAACATGTGACTTGCATTACAATCTACAGGTGGGTAAGTCTCGTGATGCAAACACGTGACTTGCATTACAATCTACTGGTGGGTAAGTCTCGTGATGCAAACACATGACTCGCCATCCAATCTACAGGTGGGTAAGTCTCGTGATGCAAACATGTGACTTGCATTACAATCTACTGGTGTGTAAGTCTCGTGATGCAAACACATGACTCGCCATCCAATCTACTGGTGGGTAAGTCTCGTGATGCAAACACATGACTTGCCATACAATCTACTGGTGGGTAAGTCTCGTTGCAAAATACTGCATACAATTACGGTGGGTAGTCTCGTGACAACACGTGACTTTCATTACAATCTACTGGTGGGTAAGTCTCGTGATGCAAACACATGACTTGCCATACAATCTACTGGTGGGTAAGTCTCGTGATGCAAACACATGACTTGCCATACAATCTACTGGTGGGTAAGTCTCGTGATGCAAACACGTGACTTGCATTACAATCTACTGGTGGGTAAGTCTCGTGATGCAAACACGTGACTTGCATTACAATCTCGATGTTCATTGCACAACAGTCTAAAGACCAATTATTTGACAGACTTGTTTTTTAGAAGACAGAATATTAGTAATAAGACATAAAGACCCAACAAGACGACTAAGAAGATGATGATGACGAAGCAGAGGGAGAAGAAGAACAGATAAGAAGGAAGAATTGTGAATAAGTAAGAGGAAATAGAAGTATAAGACAAAAGAAGAAGCTGACAAAAGAGACGGAGACGACGAAAGAGCAGATGTAAGCAAGCTAGTGACACAAAGGCCCGGAACAATGCAGCTCGAAAATGCTCGTGCCGTATATTACGTAATTACGATGACGACACAATTGCACGTGACGTCATCCGCGCGCGCTGCGTTCCCGGGAATAGGAGAGAGATTTACAGCTACACACCACCGGAAGCTCAATGGGGGGGTCAGTCATGTGCATGTTACGATTATGTTTCCCCAGGATATCAGACATTTCTGGCGGCCCCGACTTTACTGAAGCGGGGAAACAATTACGGGGCAATTTGTTCCGAGATACGGATGGGCAGCCAGCGATACAGATGATTGACAGAACTAGGTGGGACGTACGGCATAGAGTAGGCCAGCGTTCTGAGATATATATAAACGAGAAGGTTAGATACAACTCGTTATATATGCCACACGTGTCACTTAGATCGATAACCCACCTGTTGCGACAGGCATGCACGGGTTATGAACTAATACATTTCACTCGCATTAATAATAATTAAGTTTCTAAATCGTTTTGGGTAAACTAAT
>JAODUO010000126.1:372500-392500 GCA_025642075.2 Ridgeia piscesae
TGGTGTCACGTTAGTTTTATGACAGAACGGTGGATGAAGTTGGTGTCACGTTAGTTTTATGACAGAACGGTGGATGAAGTTGGTGTCACGTTAGTTTTATGACAGAACGGTGGATGAAGTTGGTGTCACGTTAGTTTTATGACAGAACGGTGGATAAAGTTGGTGTCACGTTAGTTTTATGACAGAAGGTGGATGAAGTTGGTGTCACGTTAGTTTTATGACAGAACGGTGGATGAAGTTGGTGTCACGTTAGTTTTATGACAGAACGGTGGATGAAGTTGGTGTCACGTTAGTTTTATGACAGAACGGTGGATGAAGTTGGTGTCACGTTAGTTTTATGACAGAACGGTGGATGAAGTTGGTGTCACGTTAGTTTTATGACAGAACGGTGGATAAAGTTGGTGTCACGTTAGTTTTATGACAGAACGGTGGATAAAGTTGGTGTCACGTTAGTTTTATGACAGAACGGTGGATAAAGTTGGTGTCACGTTAGTTTTATGACAGAACGGTGGATGAAGTTGGTGTCACGTTAGTTTTATGACAGAACGGTGGATAAAGTTGGTGTCACGTTAGTTTTATGACAGAACGGTGGATGAAGTTGGTGTCACGTTAGTTTTATGACAGAACGGTGGATAAAGTTGGTGTCACGTTAGTTTTATGACAGAACGGTGGATGAAGTTGGTGTCACGTTAGTTTTATGACAGAACGGTGGATAAAGTTGGTGTCACGTTAGTTTTATGACAGAACGGTGGATGAAGTTGGTGTCACGTTAGTTTTATGACAGAACGGTGGATAAAGTTGGTGTCACGTTAGTTTTATGACAGAACGGTGGATGAAGTTGGTGTCACGTTAGTTTGATGACAGAACGGTGGATGAAGTTGGTGTCACGTCAGTTTGATGACAGAACGGTAGATAAAGTTGGTGTGACGTCAGTTGTACGATAGCACGCTAGACGCAGTGCCGCGATAGTTTTAGGATAGAACGGTGAATGTCACGTTAGTTCTATAATACCTCGATGAATCAGTGCCCATAGGCGGAACATACAATAATCACAAATAGTAATCGTAAATGTAGACAGGCAAACTATGGTAATCATTCATTCAAAGAACCGACTAATGTTTTATCGGGAAGCATCTAATAACTTAATCAACATACCGCATCTGCGTTATGCTATCTCGCGCTACTAAACATCTGTGCCGACGGTATCCGTTCTATTGCCGCTATTGAACCTATTCTTGCGTTTGATCAGATCTGTGCAAAACTACAAAGTCATTCTCAGGCGGACACAATCCCCCTTCGGGTATCGGACCGCCCTCGACGAGTTTTCGACCCGAAATAAACGCTCGCAGCTGCGCGGTTCTCGTTCCGCCTGAACTACAGGATAGACCAAGTAGATTCGGCAATCGATCAGCTGGAATGTGAGCTGTCTATCTGATTGCGGGGGCACCACGCGCCCGCTAATATCGAGACGTTCCAGAGACGGACAAGAAATAGACCAAGGACCTTTCGCGCTATCGCACACGTCGAGTCGCGAGCGGCCGTCCCGTAGGCTACCTGTCGCCGCCAACCGAGAGACACTGACGCGCTGTTCTACGGGTTTATTTGGCGGAAATCATTGCCAGTCCTACAGCGGTATTTATGTTAAAACACCCCCAAAACGTTAATTTCTTGTCTAGCGTTTTTATGCCTCGCTATAGTATAAACATTTGTGTGATTAATTTATTTCTGACGGTACGTAATTCAAGATGTATTATGGTGGTAAGGCTGTATGGGTATTGTATTTAAGGACAACAGTTCTGTTTTACCGTGATAGAAATGGTGTATGTGTAACTTAATATATTGCGAAGTTATAGGCTGTTGAACAAACTCTCTCGAAGAAATGAAATTTTGAGACAGGCGCCACCAAATTTCCGTCTTAAAATCATTCAATCCATAGCAATCATCAAAAACCTTTTTCAAGTTAATAATTAGTCCTTCATTAAAACGAGTTTGAAATTGTGTGGTGTTTCTAAATTGGTTGAATGATCAGACGCTATATAGATACGAATACATACCGTCGTGCGTGACTTGTATTTCTTGTCAAGAAGTTGTTTTGCCAACATAAACCAAAGTTAGTTAGTGAAGATTATCTGGGAAAGGTTCGTTTGTCAACAGAATGACACCGTTATGACGAAACGTATGCGTAAACGTGGTTGCTACGGTGACACTTGGCGGAAGTCACATTCATAATTAGGTGTGTGTCGTCAGATCCTAGACGATCTTTCCATTTCTCTGCAGACAAGTCGGCTGTCCGTCGTTGGTTTTAAGCTGAGTCTAAAATGTGCCATTGTTGTAAATGTACCACATAACCGTCGCTTGAGACCACCGACAACGCCACGGAAGCCCCAGGAAACAACACCATCGCCATAGAGGCCGGAAGCCGCACGGTTGTCGACGCGTGTCTGCATGTGTGAGGTCGATGTTCTATGTGAATGGAGGTATATTATAAAAGATTATGAACTTTGATATCATGTAATAACTAAATGTTTTACATAGCCACCGGCGGTCAGTGGCTTTCTTCGTCCTGCAGGTAGGCCAAATATATAATCAGTCAAAAGTGCAATCCTTCTTCACCGGGAACGGTTTCCAACTGGCTTGTGAGAGACAGGCGAAGAAAACGCCATTGTTCTACCAGTGTTCGTTGGCTGAGCCGCGGCCCGGTTCTAACTGGCTATAATTATAATACATAATCTGACTGTTCTGCATGGAATTTACATTTAGCTCAACTGCCAGCTGTGTATATGAGAATCGCCAATACAGCCGTCGGATTATAAAGATTTAAAAGAAAATGTTTCTTCACGAACTGCAAAGCCCGAGTTTATATAAGCCACAGAAGTGCTATTTTTTTTTCAATACTGCCCGAGACAATACAAAGTGAGACAGTACAAAGTGAGACAATACAAAGTGAGACAATACAAAGTGAGACAATACAAAGTGAGACAATACAAAGTGATACAATACAAAGTGGGACCATACAAAGTGGGACAATACAAAGTGCGACAATACAAAGTGCGACAATACAAAGTGCGACAATACAAAGTGGGACAATACAAAGTGCGACAATACAAAGTGAGACAATACAAAGTGAGACAATACAAAGTGAGACAATACAAAGTGAGACAATTCAAAGTGGGACAATTCAAAGTGAGACCATACAAAGTGAGACAATACAAAGTGAGACCATACAAAGTGAGACAATACAAAATGAGACAATACAAAGTGGGACAATACAAAGTGAGACAATACAAAGTGGGACAATACAAAGTGAGACAATTCAAAGTGAGACAATACAAAGTGGGACAATACAAAGTGAGACAATACAAACTGAGACAATACAAAGTGAGACAATACAAAATGAGACAATTCAAAGTGGGACAATACAAAGTGAGACAATACAAAGTGGGACAATACAAAGTGAGACAATACAAAGTGGGACAATACAAAGTGAGACAATACAAAGCATGGTTGGCACATGTTGGCAGCAATCACACCAAGAGCATTTTAAATATCATTTGAAGGCTCTATTGGCAAACAGCTTCACCACTTTGCGTCGACGTCGTCCTTACATGGCTTTTAAATTAGCGCGACATTTGTTGGTTAGATGGAGTTCTTGGTAGCACAAGTAACATATTTACGAAAGAAGACATTTTTGTTATGTCCTAACATATCTTGACCAACGGAGAGATAACTGTACAACATTGGCCCACGCCTAAGATGTTTGCCGAACCCTGGCCTATGTTAACAACTGTGAAGGGACCACAGACAGTTTCTGTAGTAGACAGCGTTGGTGGATGTAGCATCTCGTTTGATAAACACGCTCTTGTTATTACTGTGTGTCTGGTTTGTGTATATAAGGTGTTCGTCCGTCATTACCCGAACGACCAAAGAGTACCCTATAGAAACAGCATTATGCAGGTTGTCTGAATTTCTGTGAGCACCTATCTAGTGTGGATTGAGTAGAAATTATGTTTTTGTGCAGCGTGGGATTAGAGCTGTCAAATTATGACAGCTGTCAGTCGGTGCATTTCTGCATATTGATACAGTTGTCATTTTGCTTGGTGATGTAAGCAGGGGCAATCCGTGGGTAGTTCAAGCAGAAATGGAGGAGTGTAAGGTTGGAAAGAAGTTTGTGGGAGCCTGATGTGTGAGAATTTCACGAATTGTTCACAGACCTTCTGTCTATGGAGGGTAAATATGCTGTGAAATTGTCAATACAACAGATCTCTTCAAGTTTAATAGGAAATGAAGGAAACGTTAAAATGGTCGCCTGTGGAAAATCAAAATATGGTCTGACTCCATGTGCACGCTGCTACTGTACTAGTATCAGAATCAAAGTAACTTAAACACTTCGCATGAGACCACGGAAAGTAAACGTTCCAGAAAATGTCATCCCACTCGCCACCGCCAGGGGGGACACATGTGCTTGCCTGTACGCATCAGGCTACCCACGGGAGGTCTGACATAAGGGTGACGCAGACAGATAAACACAAGATATGGTGGAATAAGTCACTGTTCTAGACGACCCGCAACTCCGGCGGTACGGTGTAAGTTCTGACCGCGGACTGTCCTCCTGGCTTACGTCGGCTGAGTCGTCAATATGTCGGGAATGATCATGATATGTCGTGAAGGATCATGATACGTCGTGAAGGATCATGACATGTCGTGAAGGATCATGATATGCCGTGAATGATCATGATACGTCGTGAAGGATCATGACATGTCGTGGAGGATCATGATATGTCGTGAAGGATCATGATACGTCGTGAAAGATCATGATATGTCGTGAAGGATCATGATATGCCGTGAAGGATCATGTCATGTCGTGAAGGATCATGATAAATTATGTCGTGAAGGATCATGATATGTCGTGAAGGATCATGATACGTCGTGAAGGATCATGATACGTCGTGAAGGATCATGACGTGTCGTGAAGGATCATGATACGTCGTGAAGGATCATGACATGTCGTGAAGGATCATGATATGCCGTGAATGATCATGATACGTCGTGAAGGATCATGACATGTCGTGGAGGATCATGATATGTCGTGAAGGATCATGATACGTCGTGAAAGATCATGATATGTCGTGAAGGATCATGATATGCCGTGAAGGATCATGTCATGTCGTGAAGGATCATGATAAATTATGTCGTGAAGGATCATGATATGTCGTGAAGGATCATGATACGTCGTGAAGGATCATGATACGTCGTGAAGGATCATGACGTGTCGTGAAGGATCATGATACGTCGTGAAGGATCATGACATGTCGTGAAGGATCATGATATGCCGTGAAGGATCATGATACGTCGTGAAGGATCGTGACATGTCGTGAAGGATCATGATATGTCGTGAAGGATCATGATGCGTCGTGAAGGATCATGACATGTCGTGAAGGATCATGATATGCCGTGAAGGATCATGATACGTCGTGAAGGATCATGACATGTCGTGAAGGATCATAATACGTCGTGAAGGATCATGACATGTCGTGAAGGATCATGACATGCCGTGAAGGATCATGATACGTCGCGAAGGATCATGACATGTCGTGAAGGATCATGATATGTCGTGAAGGATCATGATACGTCGTGAAGGATCACGACATGTCGTGAAGGATCATGATATGCCGTGAAGGATCATGTCATGTCGTGAAGGATGATGATAAATATTATGTCGTGAAGGATCATGCTATGTCGTGAAGGATCATGATACGTCGTGAAGGATCGTGACATGTCGTGAAGGATCATGATACGTCGTGAAGGATCATGACATGTCGTGAAGGATCATGATACGTCGTGAAGGATCATGACATGTCGTGAAGAATCATGATATGCCGTGAAGGATCATGATACGTCGTGAAGGATCATGACATGTCGTGAAGGATCATGATACGTCGTGAAGGATCATGATACGTCGTGAAGGATCATGATATGCCGTGAAGGATCATGATACGTCGTGAAGGATCATGATATGTCGTGAAGGATCATGATATGTCGTGAAAGATCATGACATGTCGTGAAGGATCATGATATGTCGTGAAGGATCATGATACGTCGTGAAGGATCATGACATGTCGTGAAGGATCATGATATGCCGTGAAAGATCATGACATGTCGTGAAGGATCATGATAAATTATGTCGTGAAGGATCATGATATGTCGTGAAGGATCATGGCATGTCCTGAAGGATCATGATAAATTATGTCGTGAAGGATCATGATATGTCGTGAAGGATCATGATACGTCGTGAAGGATCATGATACGTCGTGAAGGATCATGACATGTCGTGAAGGATCATGATATGTCGTGAAGGATCATGATACGTCGTGAAGGATCATGATAAACTATGTCGTGAAGGACCACGATACGTCGTGAAGGATCACGATTGCACAAAATAGACGAACGCCGATCCTTCGTTTGGAACTACTCTTAACGTAGAAGACTGGTTCCTCAAGTATTCGTACGTAACAAACATGCCGTATTATTAACAGTTTGTGAAACATTGAATTGAAATCATCATTTATCGTGGGGACATATATAACAACCACAACAGATGGCTGAAGGAACGTCCCAGCTACAGCAACGAGGACAACTTTTATGAGATACTGACACATCCAGAATGACAGATATGCGATTGGTGATATGATATGCACCATAGGCACACCGAAGTTCACATTGGAGAAACCGACATGCGTCCTTGAGGCACGGCTCCAGTAAAGGAAAGGATCTTTGGACTTCCGGAGGATCTGCGAAGAACCGAAGTCCTCAGTCTCAGCACACGACGATAAGAGAATACCTAAGTTGTCACCAGTGGACGACTTATGTTGCTACAACCGCACGCACGCACGCACGCACGCACGCACGCACGCACGCACGCACGCACGCACGCACGCACGCACGCACGCACGCACGCACGCACGCACGCACGCAGCACCGCACGCACGCACGCACGCACGCACGCACGCACGCACGCACGCAAGCACGCTCGCTCGCGCACACACACACAAGCACGCACACACGCACCCACACAAAACACACACACACACACACACACACACACACACACACACACACACACACACACACACACACACACACACACACACACACACACACACACACACACACACACACACACACACACACACACACACACACACACACACACACACACACACACACACACACACACACACACACACACACACACACACACACACACACACACGCACACACGTCCACGCAAACGCACGCACACCGGTTACCACGCTTTATATCATTCCCTCATTGAGCTTTGCATAGTCTCTGTCATCGTAATAGGTTCCATCGACATATATTGCAAATTATCCAGACACCTGTCCAACCATAATTCCCACCCCAATATCAAGTTAACTGTCGGATCAAACTGTGCAGGGTTTATTTGTGTTATATTTCTATGACTGTTTGTGTTCTTTGGTCCTTTTCTTTTTCACTTACATCAACAAATGGGAACACGTAAACATGTTTATTGAAGGAGTCACGGTTTGATGAACAGAAAGCAAACACAACGCCACCAGATACGTGCGTTGAAAAACTGAAGACACCCCAGCACGAGACATCTCTGAACACAGATAGAAACGATGTCAAGTTAATCCCCGTATCAACTTTCAAGTGCGTACTTTGGTAAGACGATAATTAATGTTCTCCAGCGCACTTAGACAGGTCCCAGACAACTGCATTTAGTGTCATCAGATTGCACGCAAGAATCGCACGTTGGCACAAATTAAGATGCATCGCTGTCGCCATTTATAGGTTTGTAAAGTCGACACCCACCCGAATGTGACAGTCGCATCTGTCTTAAATGCCCTAATTTTGGGATGTTTCTGTCAAGTGTAGCTTAGTACTGACAATCGTCAAGTAGACGACCGGCAGCGCCACTGTGCAGCCGATATCACAGGAAGCGACGTAATTTTCAAAGATGCCCTTAGCTGCAACTGCATGCACGTGTGAGGTCCGAAGCCACAGGTGGGTGCAGATATCGTATCTATATAAGTATGATATCGCGGGCTAACTAACTATTTTAAATGACCACCGGCTTTATACATTTTCATCGACATTTCATTGCCAAATGTTCATCAGCAAAAAGTCCAACACTTGTTGCCGACATTTTGTTGTAAGTAAATTGTGTTAGAACTTCAATCAATGTGTTTTTGTCTTTAGCTGCAAAGTGATTACGTAAACATAGATGCTCAGGGTGTATCATTAAAAAGATGACATACGTATTTAAGACATCAGGAACATCAAAAGGTAACATTTTTGAAACAATATCAGACCAATCCACGTGTCATTTGCAATAGCGTTTTACCAATGTAGTTTTTTTAAACATGACCATGTAAACAAGCCACGTGTACACGTATGCATTGTCGTAAACTGGAACCAGATGAGAGCTATACTCGTAACGTTAACTGAAAGAAGCATAGCCATTGTATATGATATAGGAATCAGAATGCACCACAAATATTAAAATGACGGAGCTATTTGTTTATTTATTTATTCCTTTATTTATTTATAATGTTGGAACCCACGTTAGTGTGACAGTTACAACTGTTCAAATATCCTAAATGTTGGGGAGCTTATTTTCCAGTCCAGCCTGCTGCTTCTAGCTGCCACCGACCTCCGGCGGCATCTTCACGTTGCAGCCCCTGGAAGAGATCGCCCACTGAAATGACGTACGTCATATAATTTTAAGCCGGCAGCTCTAACGTTGTAGGCCCTAAACGCGTGTGTGAGGTCTCACGATATACGTTAATGATGTGAGATTATAATGCTTTGGTATCGCAGCATAATTAATTCCTGAACACAACCGCCGGCGCTCCGTGTCTTTCATTGTTATTTTATTGCCAAATGTTCGCCAAAAGGTCAAGTCCATCTCATTTCATGCTTGCTACTACTGTGATGTCAATACAATGACTTTGTTTGGTTCATCAGTTTGTTTGCTGGAGGTTTCACTAAAAAAGCACACGCACGCACGCACGCACGCACGCAAGCACGCACGCAGCACGCACCCACGCACCACGCACGCACCAACGCACACACGCACACACAGCACCACACACACACACACACAACACACACACACACACACACACACACACACGCACACATGCACACACATACACAAAAACTCACACGCACACACACATGCATGCACACGCACACATACATAAACACATGCACACACACACACTCACACTCATGCTCACGCACACGCTCACGCTCACACACACACACACACACACACACACACACACACCCCACACACACACACCACACACACACCCCACCACCACACACCACACACACACACACACACACACACACACACACACACAACACACCAACACGCCAACACGCCAACACGCCAACACGCCAACACGCCAACACACACACACACACACACACACGCACACACACACACACCACCACGCACGCACGCACGCACACACACACACCACACACACACACACACACACACCACACGAGAAAGGCCAATCGAATACCACACACGTGTGCACCAGACACCTCCGGCAAGAACTCGCGATCTTCATCGAGGCCTACAGCCGAAGCGTGGTACACGCGTGCTTGCTCGTGTGAGGTCCGATGTTAACGACGAATGTAGATAATGTTAACATGACGTTATGCTGCAAAGACTAATTGTTTTACACGACCAACGGCGATAGGTGAATTCCAGGCGGCATGATATTGACCGTTGACTTTCTGCATGGTCACCTACCGTGGACATATTAACGCTGAATCATTGCTGCTCCAGTCAATTTATCGTGCGTGTAGATATTACATATTAGTGTTTAATATCACAGTTAGGCCCTTGTTCGAATGTACGGTATACATTTATTGTGTAGACCCCGACGATACAAAATAAGCACTGTATTGGGTCGAACTGCCTGCCTAGACAATAACAAACCAACGCAACAACTAGTAATCCAAACACCACCCACTATCAATGATGCTTCGTTCTTCCTCTTTTGCATAAGTTGTCGATCATGTAGATTAGCCTAGGCAAAGAGATCACGCTGACATGTTTACTAAATATAGCTTTAAAATAAGACGACATTTGCAATGCCAGACGAACGCACGCTTTGAAGACGCCAATAAAGAGTGCACATCCGAACACAAAACAGAAACAGTTCCCAAAATAGACGATTTTCCCCAAAACCATCATCCGAAGTGACACTTTCCGAACCGGAGACGACAGTTTTGGCAGCGCACGCAGACAGGTGTTGTTACCAGCTAGACAGGTGTTGCTTGGAAGCGACGGAGCAAGCTATTCCCGGCCGCACTGCCCGTAGACGGAGATTGTGTTTACGTAGAAAAAGTGACATTTATGAATGGCCCCCCGGCCCTGTCGCCGGCGTGGCGCGAACATCGCTGGAGACACAGACCAGAGCAGACGGACACTTAGCGGCCAATGAAAGTGGTCGAGCGTGCTTTGTGGACCCTGGTACTGGCGCTGGTTGCCCGGGAACCCGTTGCACGTGGGCCATAAAGATTTCGCCATGAATGGATAAGCGTAGTAGTACAGCGTATCTCGTGGTGTACGAGACGTTGCTGTTGTGTTTGGGCTTTAGATGGCGCCTGTTTTATAAGCGAAAGATGAAGCTTTCGCTGTCACGTTCGTCCGTCCGATCGTTGTAGTCACGTCGCCAACTGTTTAATACATCACCACTCGCAACGCGTGTTTAATCGGACGCAGGCAGTTGGCGAATTACGTTTGTACTGTCTAATTTATTCAATGTATACGCATTAACCCTCTCGGTGTCAGACGCCAGAATCAACACTAGCTAAACCGTCTAGGCCTCAGATAGGTATCGCTCCAGTGGCTTCTTGCAAAGTCGTTCTCCGTATTTTAGGAGGTATACAGCATGTCACAAATTACGCCGTTGTGTGGGGTCTTTTTGGCTAAAGATGACGTGTTTCACCCGAAAAACACAGGCAAAGTGGGCCTTTGCTAGAAACTGCATATGATATGCTGGAGTGCTCAAACCAAAGTCCTCTCGACGCTCTATAGCTGCTCCGAGGACCGACCCGACCCGCGGCGCCGAGCCGGCCGCCCGCCGCGGGCGGGCGCGGCGGCGGGCGGGCGGGCGGGCGGGCGCGAGCGCGGCGGCGGGCGGGCGGCGGGCGGCCGGGCGGGCGGGCGGGCGGGCGGGCGGGCGGCGGGCGGCGGCGGGCGGGCGGCCGGCCCGGCGGCCGGGCCGCCGGGCGGCGGCGCGGCGGCGGCGGGCGGGCCGGGCGGGCGGCGCGGCGGGCCGGCGGCGGCGGACCGGCGGGCCCGGGCGGGCCGGGCGGGCGGCCGGCGACGGACGGACGGACGGACGGACGGACGGACGGACGGACGGACGGACGGACGGACGGACGGCGGACGGACGGACGGCCGGACGGACGGCCGGACGGACCGGCACGGACGGACGGACGGACGGACGGACGGACGGACGGACGGACGGACGGACGGACGGACGGACGGACGGACGGACGGACGGACGGACGGACGGACGGACGGACGGACGGACGGACGGACGGACGGACGGACGGACGGACGGACGGACGGACGGACGGAGACGGACGACGGACGGACGGACGCGGACGGACGGACGGACGGACGGACGGACGGACGGACGGACGGACGGACGGACGGACGGACGGACGGACGGACGGACGGACGGACGGACGGACGGACGGACGGACGAACGAACGAACGAACGAACGGAGGATCGGGCGAACAACTGAACGACCGCAGTGTCTCGCGTATTGGCGCTACGAAGGACAGACGCACCAAGCGAGGATTCTGCTGCCTCCCGTAGACACGAGACCCACGCAAACGACGAGAGCATCTGCGCCCCTCACTGAGTCGAGAGACGGAATGTGGCCAACGCATCGGTCCGACGGTGCCAACGACACGTGTCGGTTTTGTTTTTGATTTTTCTTTCTCCAACTGTACTAACGATGATCACATGCGCCCTCTGGCAATCACGCGATAACTTGACACCGCCCAGAATCCGCTCATTGGCACGATTTATCCAAACACAGCCCATCATTGAGGATTGGGGAAATACGTTTTCTTCTTTTCCTTCGCCGAATCTTCTGCCATTTTGTGAATATTCTCACTGTCTGTTCTGTCTGGTTGTCCGGTTAAGTTTATATTTTGTCTTGCCATCTTCCTCTGGCCAGTGTACCCACTGTCAACAAATTATCTGGCGCTAAATGAGCTTTGCGTGATTTGTTGGTCGAACAGTACATCACATTTCCTTGACGTTTCATGACCACAGGGATGTGAGCTTGTTTATCGAATAACACAATCATCATTAAGCGCTAACACCGTCTGAACCATTATCGTCACCCCATCATGTAGTGCCGTCTCACGAACGCCAACACCGTCACCTTGCCCAGCATTACCCCAAACATGTACAATTCAATAATAATAATAATAATACATTTATTTTGTATAGCGCCACATCCATAATCGTTCGTGGCGCTTCACAACATATTACTATTAAAAATACATTAAAAGAGATATATGTATACAATAAGATATATACTAATGTTTTAAAATAAATGTAAAAAATATGTGTATAGGTATATAAATAAATAAAATTAATTGCGTAGCGCTTTTAAATAAATAAATAAATTACGTATTAGTCATAAAATACATAATAATCAGTCTAGTGTATAATTACAGTACAATGATACTGATAAATGACGGTATTATCATTATTATTAGTAATAAATAGTTCAGTATTTGTTAAAACTGTTAAAAATAATAATTACCTATCAATAATGCAACAACAAAAATGTCTATTCCGCCGAAGTCCGCTGAACCCAGCCGCAATTTAATTAAAACCACAACCAAATGTCGAGGCAGTCTGTTTACAACATGGCTAGTTGTACTAGTCGTAATAAGACAACTTCTATTAGGCGTAAGTGCTTGAAACCAAGCTCTGAGGCGCATCAATAATTTATAAAGAGTTAGTTGATCTCAGAGTCAATAATCAACTCAAGTTGTCAACATAATGATTGATACTTCAGGAAGCTGATGGAAAGGCAAGGTTGTAAAGGTGTTTAAATGACGTCCGAATTTGGCAATATTTGCATCTGATCTAACACTAGAATGAAGCGTATTCCAAAGAATAGGTGCAGCTACAGAAAAAAAAACCTAGTCCCAAAATTGGTATTGCCTTTAGGGACAAAAAGTAAATCAGAACTAGATGATCGAAGCTGAACTGATTTCCTTACAGGAGTAAGCAATTAATGTAAATACGATGCCTGCTTACAGGGAAGTGCCTGGTAAGTGATGGTACAGATCTTAAAGATGATACGATGTCAGGACAGGAAGCTAATGCAGAGACATTAGAAGCGTCATAGAACGACTAAAACATGGAGACCAAGTCACAACCCTTGCTAAGCAATTCTGAAGACGTTGTAATTTTGTGATAACCTTAAGAGCAATATTGTGAAAAAAAGTTAATGACAATAGAATAGTCTATTAGTAACTAGCACAGTTGCAATAGTTTTTGCAACAGAAAGAAGCAAATACCGACGAATACGCTGTAAATAACGAATATGATAATAATAAATCTGATAAATGTGTTGTCTAAAAGAAACGTTGTCGTCAAACAATACTTAAAAATTCCGATTTGTGACTGCATGCGCAACGTGCTGAATTAGTAGGCGTATAGGAAAAACATTATAATTTTTGTCACGCCGCCTGTGTGTGCGAAGTACGAAACTCTATCTGATCTACATTTACTTTTATCTACAATCATTCGTCCAATGAAAATTGTCATCAAGACAGTTTCTAAGTTGCTACAAGGAACAACTAGAATTTGGACGCAGACACGGATACGTTTATATAAATCTGTATATCATCTGCATTAAAATGACGAAGACTCAACTAACGTGACACGGTTGTCAAGACTGCCCGATTCTAATATGTATACATTCAGTAACACCAATGTGCGTTAATACCAGTTCTACTCGATAGGTGACGCCACTGTATCGATTGTATTTTTTACCAGCGATACGAAGTGACAACAAACCTTCCCGTTCACCAGTGAAGCTTTACACTGCTAACATGTGTGATCATCCCTGATGAAGACAGACAAGTTAAAAGGATCGGTCACCAGACGGCGTAACACAACAGGAAGTGCGCGCGACTAACGGTAAAGCCGTGGCTCCGTCAATCGAAACTGGAGATCGGCGCAGTCGACAAGTTTCGTGTTTTGTTGTATTTCATTCAGTTTCAACAAGTCTGATGGCCCAGTTACACGGCTGATACGTTTTATACAATATATTATATATAATATGTTTTTGTTCTCCACCTAGTTCATTGCTGTCTGTCTGTCTGTCTGTCTGTCTGTCTGTCTGTCTGTCTGTCTGTCTGTCTGTCTGTCTGTCTGTCTGTCTGTCTGTCTGTCTGTCTGTCTGTCTGTCTGTATGTCTGTCTGTCTGTCTGTCTGTCTGTCTGTCTGTCTGTCTGTCTGTCTGTCTGTCTGTCTGTCTGTCTGTCTGTCTGTCTGTCTGTCTGTCTGTCTGTCTGTCTGTCTGTAATACAGTATGTCTGTATGTCTGGCTGTCTGTTTGCATTACATTGCATTGCATTGCATTGCATTGCATTGCATTGCATTGCATTGCATTGCATTGCATTGCATTGCATTGCATTGCATTGCATTGCATTGCATTGCATTGCATTGCATTCATTGCATTCATTGCATTCTATTGCATTCTATTGCATTCTATTGCATTCTATTGCATTCTATTGCATTCTATTGCATTCTATTCTATTCTATTGCATTCTATTATATTATATTGCTTTACTGTCTGTGTGTGATTATACAGTTGCACATATAAATATAAACACGCAATAGTAAATGTCACATCAAAAAATAAATAATACAGACATAAACATTAAAGAAAAACCATCCCGATGTAGCAGGACAGGAGACCGCGCGCTGTTGTGAAAAACAAATTGCTGTAATCCCGTTTTCCCCTGACAACTTATAGCACGTATCAGCAGCCATCCGGAGATAAAGACCCGGTATGATCGAATATCCAATGACATGTTTACGCCGGGTGGTTGAAATGAATGTAATACGAATTCTTTGTTTATTTTACAACATATTATCTGCTTGAGTGAATGGCACATTCGGAATTTTGATGCGAATTACGGTGGCGTTCGTGGTATTTCCCAGAATCATTTGCCGTGACTAACTGCATGCGGCTGACCATTTTGCGTGAACATTCTCAGTGGGAATTCACCTAAACATCCAAGGAATGTTGCTTTTTGTAATCATCAAGGGAACGGTTGTCTGTTGTAAGCCACGTAATCGTTGCATTTATTGACTCTCAAATGATAGGGAAATGAAGCGAATATTTTCCATCTGCAGTAGCGATTGGAAAACATTGGACTATGAAGCGGCTAGAATGTCGCTAAAGAGGTCAAATTTCAGTTGACGCCATATCAACGTTGTGTATATACCCCTGGCTATGCACATTAAACACCACCATCGTTTTGGGATGTAAAATCGTGGCATCCATGCACCTTTGTGATGCAATAATGGTGCGTGAACATCGTTGACGGAGGCCACATGCACAATTATTGTGATTCCAAACAACGACGTTTGTGTTCTGTCAGGTTTTGGCATAGTAATTTCTATGTTACTTTTTACATGGCTACATGCACAAAATACAAACACAAAACGAAAACGTATAATTCTGAGAAAGTTTATGGAATCCATACACGCTTTAAAGATTCGTGATGGGCGACGTGATTTTACATGAATGATGCAGTCACTTCTCCAGCGATGTTCCGCTCCTGTCGTCTGTCGAGCGGCTGTTCCCACGGGACAGCTGCTTGTACTGTGTCAAAATTGAGTCGTAGTAACAATATCTCGCATCTTTCCGGATTCCCACGCAAAACAGGCGTGGATGGTAAAAAGCCAGCGATCGGAATGCGTCGACTTTTGGCGAGAACGTGACGTCACAATCACGTCGACGTAGAATCGTTGCCTTACCGCTACGTCAACGACACGTAATGTTTCTCTTGATGCCGGAGGTCAAGAGCCGAAACACCCTTATGCCATGCGGGAAACTAGAAGACCTTTCTCTGCAACTGTGACACCAATTCAAACAACGCTAGTTTCGGGGGGGGGTGGACCCGTTATATCCACAAGCAGTTGTTTTAAAATTATGCTTTGATTTGAATTATCTAAAATCGGAGGACTCGTAATTATGTAATGTTATTAAGTCGTCAAATCATGTCTAGATAAAACACAGTGGAAGTTAAACTGACACCATTGCTGTCACTGGAGGATGCAAGAACACGCGCATGCGCATTTGAACGCGCATGCGCACGAACATTTGATTTTGTTACACATTTGTCTCATACTGGTTTGACACACACGTTGCTAGCTTACACTCTCACGATTTGCCTCTTTCGCTATGATAATAAATGTTTTACACTTCCCCAAATTGTGTTTTTTGCAAAGCCAATTGTAATTTTGTAACGATTAATATAGCATTTAGGACGCGTGACGGCACAAGTTTGAAAACTAAAAAAACCAGTACAACTCTCTTTGTCGTCGCTATGTACAGTGGATGCCACAAATTCCTATCATGTTAATATCATATAATTCGCATATCTCGTGTTGGGCCTATTTATAAGTACCTCAAAGAAACACTATTGTCACCAGATGTCACTAATACACAAATATGTCGGTAATAACGTCGAGACTTGAAAAGCATGCAGCGAAAAAAATGACACGCAGTCGAATAGTTTGACCTCATAAGTGGTTGGATAAAAAAGAGGCGACGCTCACGCGGACTCGAGTAAACAAGACCCGTTATGAGACGACGGTTGGCGCGTACCGTGTATCGCGTTAGGCTGAAATGCAGCATAATTAAAAAGAGGTGTTTTGTTGCTGCGCTTTTTATTTGAAGCTTTAACGCGGGAAAAGGGGTTAATTGCTGCATTTTTTGCGGTTAAGAATTAGGCCTACAGTTTAACGTTGTCGTGTATATCGGAAACGGGTTCACTCGCTCGCTCTCGCGAGTTCTATTAATGTGTCATTGTGCACGATATAATGTGTTAACGTTGTTTTGCGCACGTGGCGTACTTTCTATCAATGCACATTTTTATCGCGGAACTAATTTACTGACAGACAAGTGTTATAAAAATAGGACTACGTACTCTGTCAATAATGTAGTCTTTAAACGAGGAAGGGAGCGAGGAGGGGGCGACTAGGTAAACGAGGAAGGCGAGCGAGGACGTGCATGCCCAGTCGGAGCCGGAGTATTGTATATTTGCTACCGATATAGCGGTGGAATTTATTTTAGATCTTTTCGCCGCTCTAGAGGAGTAATGTTGGAACGTTTTCGAAAGTCGCCAACAGCATCACACACATCAAGATGACTGAAAATATTTCAATAAATTCCATATGGTATTAGGGTGGTTACGCACCCTCCCCCGTTCTCACCACTGGAAGCTAACCCCCGTTCTCGTCACTAGGGGCTAAGTACCCTACCCCCATTCTGACAGATCACGTAACGTTGTGTTTTCATTTCTTCCATAACACGTGTCTATAGGCGTTGCGTCGGATGATTGATGAAAACACGAAATCGGCCGTCCATGAACGAAGGCAAAGCTCCCTGACACGCGAGACCATTTGATGAAACGATGGATGAAACGATTCGTACAAACAGCGGTTGTTTTTTGATAGGCCATTTCACGCGCTGTCGTCTTATATAATAAGGAAGCCACGTAAATAGGTTCCCGTCCGCATTTGACATTTGGAGACATTCGCAACACATGTAGCGCGACGCCGCAGGAAATTCCACCATGTGATTGTGTTCGTTCTGCATGTGGTGGAGATTATATTCGCGTTATATTTGGTGACAGTCGAGAGCGTCAAGCATTCGGTAGTTTGGTCGCAGAACTGTGTCAGCCTTTTGACACGTCGGCGCCGCGCCTTCTCAAAGTGTTTGACAGGTGGCTGAGTTCAATGGGTACAAGGACCGACCGACCGACCGACCGACCGACCGACCGACCGACCGACCGACCGACCGACCGACCGACCGACCGACCGACCGACCGACCGACCGACCGACCGACCGACCGACCGACCGACCGACCGACCGACCGACCGACCGACCGACCGACCGACCGACCGACCGACCGACCGACCGACCGACCGACCGACCGACCGACCGACCGACCGACCGACCGACCGACCGACCGACCGACCGACCGACCGACCGACCGACCGACCGACCGACCGACCGACCGACCGACCGACCGACCGACCGACGACCGACCGACCGACCGACGACCGACCGACCGACCGACCGACCGACCGACCGACCGACCGACCGACCGACCGACCGACCGACCGACCGACCGACCGACCGACCGACCGACCGACCGACCGACCGACCGACCGACCGACCGACCGACCGACCGACCGACCGACCGACCGACCGACCGACCGACCGACCGACCGACCGACCGACCGACCGACCGACCGACCGACCGACCGACCGACCGACCGACCGACCGACCGACCGACCGACCGACCGACCGACACGACCGACGACGACCGACCGACCGACCGACCGACCGACCGACCGACCGACCGACCGACCGACCGACCGACCGACCGACCGACCGACCGACCGACCGACCGACCGACCGACCGACCGACCGACCGAACGAACGAACGAACGAACGAACGAACGAACGAACGAACGAACGAACGAACGAACGAACGAACGATGTGTGTGGAATTATTGCCATACATTTACTGTAGTATGTATAAGTAGACTTATATCAAATTTGCTCTTCGCGAGGAGACCCAGTCTAATCCAAATAATGATCATACTGGATAGCTTGACTAAACATGACAATATTGATATCACACTCACACCGACGAAATGTGCATATGACGATTGATGTCTTGCCGATTCAGTCTCTTTCGGAACGGTGAATATTTTATAATTCATTAGCTGCGAAGAAACCGATCAATGAGCTTACATTATGAAAAAAACGCTGCTAATCTCATAATGATGCTGACGTAAAGGCTGATTTTTATCAACTATGAGCTTCAGTGACCCACGAGACGTTTACGGAAATATACGCGCAGATGACGAGTTTGGAACCGGCGAATATATCCCGATTCGCTACGAGCACATCAGACATCGATCGATTTCAACAAGTTCGTCTGCTATCGCGCCTTTGCCGGGAGCGAGGAGGGGATGATACGGCCACGCCTCTGTTGCCGCACCCGTCGAAACAAAAACGATGTCGTAGAGTAAACAGAGGTTTCTTCCTTCGACATTTCGTATCCGACGATTGATGTCTGGGTACCGCCAGTAGCTTATCCTCTACCGCCTCGGTGTCGTCTTTCCACCGGCGTGCTCTGGACCACGCCCTTGGTAGAACTGCGCCATCTTGAAAGCGATCAAGCATAAAACATAATAAAAAGAAAATACTTGAAGAGATCGCGTTAATTAATTCACATATACGCCTATACCTCGATGATAAGATGCGAACGTAATACAACGTGTATCGCCGCGCGTGATAATTGGCATATTTTCTGTGCTCACTTAACATGGGCGGATAAACTATGTGCGAAGAATCTCATTCATCTAATCACATTTCGAAGAAACAAAATGCATATCAGTTCCATTTAGAGTGTGGATAGCATGTTGACACTTTAAATATATATAGTGACATTACATTCTCATAGGTAGCGCTGTGTGTTAGGTAGATTGACGAATGTTACGCATTGACAAGTTTATGGACTATAGCTTATGGACACTGTTTGTATGTACACATTATCCCACAATCTAATACGTGAACAGTTGCTTTAAGTGGACAATCCTTTAAGATGTCATTAGGCATTTCCAATTTT
>JAODUO010000126.1:397500-400000 GCA_025642075.2 Ridgeia piscesae
ATACATATGCATACGCATACGCACACGCACACGCACACGCACACGCACACGCACACGCACACGCACACGCACACGCACACGCACACGCACACGCACACGCACACGCACACGCACACGCACACGCACACGCACACGCACACGCACACGCACACGCACACGCACACGCACACGCACACGCACACGCACACGCACACGCACACGCACACGCACACGCACACGCACACGCACACGCACACGCACACGCCACGACACGCACACGCACACGCACACGCACACGCACACGCACACGCACACGCACACGCACACGCACACGCACACGACACACGCACACGCACACGCACACGCACACGCACACGCACACGCACACGCACACGCACACACGCACACGCACACGCACACGCACACGCACGCACCGCACACGCACACGCACACGCCAGCACACGCACACGCACACGCACACGCACGACACGCACACGCACACGACAGCACGCACACGCAGCACGCACACGCACACGCACACGCACACGCACACGCACACGCACACGCACACGCACACGCACACGCACACGCACACGCACACGCACACGCACACGCACACGCACACGCACACGCACACGCACACGCACACGCACACGCGACACGCACACGCACAGCGCACACGCACACGCACACGCACACGACAGCAACGCACCACGCACACACGCACACGCACACGCACACGCGCACACGCACACGCACACGCACACGCACACGCACACGCACACGCACACGCACACGCACGACACGCACACGCACACGCACACGCACACGCACACGCACACGCACACGCACACGCACACGCACACGCACACGCACACGCACACGCACACGCACACGCACACGCACACGCACACGCACACCACGCACACGCACGCACACGCACACGCACACGCACACGCACACGCACACGCACACGCACACGCACACGCACACGCACACGCACACGCACACGCACACGCACACGCACACGCACACGCACACGCACACGCACACGCACACGCACACGACACGCACACGCACACGCACACGCACACGCAAGACACAGCACACGCACACGCACACGCACACGCACACGCACACGCACACGCACACGCACACGCACACGCACACGCACGACACGCACACGCACACGCACACGCACACGCACACGCACACGCACACGCACACGCACACGCACACGCACACGCACACGCACACGCACACGAAAAGGCAGACCTGTTAAGTTTATGAAATTAGAAAACTGGAGATTTGTTCTTGAAAATTGAGCCATCAAACATCGATGCTCTCGATCGCACAACGGTAGAATGCAAAATTTACAAATACATATATTATTATGTAAAACAAATGTTTAATTGAACATCATATATACACACAAAACATCACCACCACCAGTCTTATCTGCGAAACAGCTCACACACAACAAAATACCAGCACAACCTGCAGCTCACACTTGCACGGAAAACACTCTCTCGCTGTCAGCACTGCTGTCATGTAGGGACAGCAATGACAACACGACAGCACACAAGGTGGCAAAGCTAAGACTTCCCGTGTTTGTTGTCGACCTAGCCGTGTCACCCCAGAAAGGGTCGATCCTTGTCGAAACGTTTCGATTACCATGAGAATCGCGGAAGTATTTATTTACAAAAAGGCAGGAATCATACGAAATTAGGAAGGTGAAAACAATAAAACTGGAGGTGGAATGATAAACAGGAGATTTTGTACCACGCGCGGGAGAACGAGAGATGGGTGCCAAAAGCCGGAGGCTCTCGCCAAAAGCGGGAGACTTAACAAGTCTGCGAAAAGGTAGTACCGACTCCGTGTACGTGCCTCAATTGATGCCAATAATCCAAGCGCATAAAACATGCAATAACTACCACCGAAGCGCCATTTCTTGTATTTATCTTCATCTTTTACGTTGTGATTATATAGTATTAAACATAATCGCATACCTGAATATAAAACTGCTCGGTGGAATGCGTCACTTACTCGTTCGTATCGCCGGGCGGCACTCGTGTTTACGTAGAGTGACGCGGCCAGACAGGAGGGGACTGATACACCCAAGGCATCGGATAAGATGTCTCTAAATGTAACGGTTGAAATGCTGGATATGTGCCAACACCTTAGCGAGAAATGAACATTTCTATATAAAACACACGCAAGTTTTTGTTTGAACTCGGCATATTTCGTGAGCCTCATTTTGATAATGAACCGCCGACCTTAGCTTGAAAAAGGTGTTGCTTATCTACCAAGAGGTCGTATATTAGTCACTAAAAAGTTAGCGTTCATCTTGCTAACCAGTATACAAAAAAGTTGCCATAATCCAACACATAACATACATAATTTATAAACACACGCTGGCTCGACTCTACAGTTTGATTTCGACTACTGATTCCTGTTTACAGTATCACTGTGTGAACACATTGCGTGCTCCTTGTGACCGATTTAAGAATTAAACAGTTAA
>JAODUO010000126.1:405000-407500 GCA_025642075.2 Ridgeia piscesae
TTATCGTTTTATCGTTTTATCGTTTTATCGTTTTATCGTTTTATCGTTTTATCGTTTTATCGTTTTATCGTTTTATCGTTTTTTCGTTTTTTCGTTTTTTCGTTTTTTCGTTTTTTCGTTTTTTCGTTTTTTCGTTTTTTCGTTTTTTCGTTTTTTCGTTTTTTCGTTTTTTCGTTTTTTCGTTTCTTCGTTTCTTCGTTTTTCGTTTTTTCGTTTTTTTTCGTTTTTTCGTTTTTTCGTTTTTTCGTTTTTTCGTTTTTTCGTTTTTTCGTTTTTTCGTTTTTTCGTTTTTTCGTTTTTTCGTTTTTTCGTTTTTTCGTTTTTTCGTTTTTTCGTTTTTTCGTTTTTTCGTTTTTTCGTTTTTTCGTTTTTTCGTTTTTTCGTTTTTTCGTTTTTTCGTTTTTTTCGTTTTTTCGTTTTTTCGTTTTTTCGTTTTTTCGTTTTTTCGTTTTTCGTTTTTTCGTATTTCGTTTTTTCGTTTTTTCGTTTTTTCGTTTTTTCGTTTTACGCGTTCGTTTTTTCGTTTTTTCGTTTTTTCGGTTTTTTTTTCGGTTTTTCGTTTTTCGTTTTTTCGTTTTTTCGTTTTTTCGTTTTTTCGTTTTTTCGTTTTTTCTTTTTTTTGTTTTTTCGTTTTTTCGTTTTTCATTGGCAAATTTGAAAACGAGAAAGAAAAGGACCTTTGCACTCGGTATTGCGTGTTGAGAACTGTGAACCAAAGAAATGTCATATCATTCGCTTAAAACCAACTTTTGGAAACGTTGAGTATCAAATCGTTAGCGGGATGTGCTAACGGTATTCCGTTACAATATGCTTGAACCACTGCGAGGCTACTGACAAATTGCTTGGGTAAAGTAGCATATTTTTTTAATGCAATATAGCTTAATAAACATTATTTGAAAGCACGTTTTAAAGAGCGCAAACGTAACAGGCAAGTCTGTTTGCGATAACTTTGCTTTCGGGATAAAAACAACCATTTGTAATTTTTTTCAGAACGTGCATGTACACTAAAGGGTACTTCGGCAACTGCTTTATTTATCAAAAGATTATGCATTTGCAAAATTCCGGTCGCCATATTCGGTGTGCGGAATAATAAACATCTAACGGCACGCGGTTATAAATGTTTGACTTGTGTGCATTCTTTCATTTTGAAATTCGATAGCATGTGGAAAAATTATTATGTCGTGTTGATTAGTGTAATACATTGTGCATGGCACATGTTGACTTAATGGAAATTTATATTTGAAAGACGAAAGAGTTCTTAATGACGTCAACATCTTTTTGGGAATGTTGCGCGATAAATTACTATCCGGGTTGCCATGAATGGATTCTCGTCGTACCGAATAACCCTGCCGGGATGAAAACACCCCATCTCCGGTGGTAATTAATAGGTGTTGTTAGCGTCATTCGTTGCGACTGGCGACCTTCAAAATCGCGGTCAACACGAGCCCGAAATAGCACCAGAGAGAGAGACGAGCCTCGGTCGAGGAAGCTAGATAGTTCCTGTCGCGCCTCTTGATGTGCGCTTCTTTCTGGCCGGGGTAGCCGGGGTACCCCGCGGCGACACATTACACGAGACAAATAGGGTAAATACGGCGATAACATGCCTTTAGCTGGACGATTTGTGTTGAGATGGTGACAGTGAAAAAGTGAGGTCACTGAGAACGTGTTAACGACACTTCCGGCACCGCAGTTCATTCGCCAGAATATTCGGCGTTCAGATGCTAATACTGGATTTAAATTGGACAGTCGGTGTAACAAAATAAAATAACAGTCTGTGAAATAGTTCACGTTGACCATTACAACGGGTAACAAGTGAAAGTGTAAATATACTTGGGGTTACTGAGTAGAGTAGTAACAAAAAGTAACAACAAGTAACAAACTAATTGCAGCGAGGTTGAATGGTTCACAGAGAAGTCAGGTCTGTGAGGAAGTGAGACCTGGAGCAGTCATAAGGATGTTACAGTGAACAGGTCTGTGAGGAAGTGAGACCTGGAGCAGTCATAAGGATGTTACAGTGAACAGGTCTGTGAGGAAGTGAGACCTAGAGCAGTCATAAGAATGTTACAGTGAACAGGTCTGTGAGGAAGTGAGACCTGGAGCAGTCATAAGGATGTTCCAGTGAATAGGTCTGCGAGGAAGTGAGACCTGGAGCAGTCATAAGGATGTTCCAGTGAACAGGTCTGCGAGGAAGTGAGACCTGGAGCAATCATAAGGATGTTCCAGTGAACAGGTCTGTGAGGACGTGAGACCTGGAGCAGTCATAAGGATGTTCCAGTGAACAGGTCTGCGAGGACGTGAGACCTGGAGCAGTCATAAGGATGTTCCAGTAAACAGGTCTGTGAGGAAGTGAGACCTGGAGCAGTCATAAGGATGTTCCAGTAAACAGGTCTGTGATGAAGTGAGACCTGGAGCAGTCATAAGGATGTTCCAGTGAACAGGTCTGTGATGAAGTGAGACCTGGAGCAGTCATAAGGATGTTCCAGTGAACAGGTCTGTGAGG
>JAODUO010000126.1:412500-415000 GCA_025642075.2 Ridgeia piscesae
AGACAACGCATTCGGGGCACTAACGTCTTGGCAAGAGCACGTGTATTGCTAGCAACTAATGTGACCGAGTTATTTTGGGGGGTTAAAATCTGCTGGCAGTAAATGGTAACGATATGTGTTGTACGTGACTTTGCATGAAGTGTTTTTACCTCCCGAGAATTGGTGGCTTGGTCATTCACGTGTGTAATAAAGAATTCAGTTACGTTGCGAAAGAGGTATGGTTTGCAATCGTGGCTGTTACGGGGGTAGTCGAGTAAAAAGTCAAACGAGGATGTGGTTCTACGGTCCCGCCCGTGCGTGTGTTTCTGATAAGAATCCCCGCAAAAGCACCGTACAAATTAAAACAGATTAGGGTTTATCGGATTAAATATGAATAAGAACGCCGCCATGTAGTCATGCACTGCATCGGTGTAACATTCTAAGAACACGTATTCTCATTACGCGAGGCTGGACAAAGAAACGGGCCACAGAGAACAACATGACGCACGTTGTGAGCGTAAACAAACGGACTCCATTTAATAGTTCTTAATTTTACCACGTCATTATATTTTTTGATTTTACGTTTTATCTTTGTATGTGACGTCATCCTATTTTATTTCTCACGGTATAACGTTATGCAAGTTCCACTAACAGGTGCATCCGCCTTTGTCAACACACACGGTACAGGAGGAAACGCGTTATCTTATAAGACCTATATATTAGTAAGTAAATAAGTAAAAACTTTATTTCCTGATTGTAACGTGGTCACATGGTCACGTGGTAAGTCGTGATTTTCAGTTGGCCTTCATCATCCAACACTCTGACATAGTTACATATACACATACATACAAAGCTTTAGATAAAATACAAAATGTGTATATAGTTACATATACTCATTTTTATGGTAGGCATGCCATGCAAAAGTAAAATGGCGGGCCTGCCGTTAGGACGTTGTAAGAATGTCAAGACATTGTTGTGTTGAATATGTCCAGTGATGTAAGGTAGACAGTACATCTTCTGACGTCACCCGTTGAGATCTCGTGAATCCTCATCTTCAGCTAGTTACGAATGACGTCATAAAGAGGCGTCAATGCCAACGGCCTTATGTCATGAACTGTGACAGACCCTCCAATTATTTGATCTGTAATATAACGCCAATTCTGACAAAATATACGTTTGTTAGCATAATTCTTGAACACGTATACAGATCGTTGACCAACCCCCAATATCTAAAACTTCAATCTGGCTTCAAACACCCATAATGTCTTTCCGCAATATATTCCTCTGTGATTATTGTTAATATAAGGATAGAATCTGCGTATATACTAGACAGTTTATCATGCAACAAACTTCCTGTTCACGGTCAACGCGGGAAGTTTAAGTCATTTGCTTGACGATAATCGTAGAAGCCAATATATCAACAATAAAACGAACACCATTTTATTTACACCAGATTATTTAATGACTCAGAAACGTCCGACGAGAACACTTATGGTGGCCCAGAGGCGTGAGCGGCAGCACGGAGATTGACTGCCGGTGAAATACACCAATCAAAAACTATATAGAAAAAGGTGATAAGCACACACGGACGATGACAGATGCTACTCGGAAGCGACGTCTAGAAGGCGATGTGGACCAGAAAACGTTCTCACGACTTAGACGGAAGTATTTTACTGGTTGTTCGAAAACTTCGAATGGGCGCCATTTGCAACGATGACGACATCGCGGACGTCATAAACCACTCGGCTGCACCTGGCGATGTTTATCTAAAGAACGACTGAAGCCGGTAATCGCATTGAAGACATATTTGTTTGAAATAACTGGTGGTGAATAAGGACATATCTAGGTATAATGAAAATATTAAATGTGTTTCAGGTGGTTTAGCTAAATTCTCCCAACTAATCCAAAGCCAGTGTAACGTTCTACGAAATTGTATTGTTAACAAGGTAATATTTGAATTTCAAATTACCTATATCCGTGAATAAAGAGTATTTGCGGAAGACAAATCGGCAGATTATTATAAGAAGTCTTATACATTGCAAACACGTGTGTGTTACGTCATTGGAATGTAGTTATCCGGAAACAGCACTTAAAAACCAAACGCTGGGTTATAGACGCATAAAAACATCAGTGCAGATGTTAAGAGTATAACTTACTAAAAACCACATGAAAGAATTACAAATGGTACGCGACCAAACTTTCTCATGCGCGAAATAGCAAAAACACCATCTGTGGTCATAGTTTGTCTTAACACCGGCTTCCATTACTGAACCTATAAGCGCATGTTTACGTACATCGGAACTATGCACACACAAAGACCCGATCCGACTTTGAATTAGCTGTACATCAGAACGTGTCTACTTCAATTTAAACCAACAAAGGTTGATCATATGAGATTGAGCAACTCCGAAGTCACTGTAATTATAATGTATGATCACGTATTTCTACGCATGCGCGGCGCATTAAAAGGGACCATGGCCGTTCTTGCTGGGTATCGAGGATGCAGTTGGAATAGGCCTAT
>JAODUO010000126.1:422500-482500 GCA_025642075.2 Ridgeia piscesae
TGTCTTTCAGACTTTCTTTAATGTGCTTGCCCTTTAGAGCTAAGCTCCAGACGGCAAGTGAACAAGGAAGCCTTTGGCTTATCGAGAGTTCACTAAAATATAATATAATTTCTCATATACATGAATTAGTGTTATACATAAAGTATGAAATAAATTATAAAATGCCACTAAAATGCTACTAATTAAAATGCATCAATACATAAGTAAAATAATATTACATAAAATGTCCTACAATAATAAAAATTCGGTATAATAATAAATTAATTAAAATACATATAAGAATAGATAATGTATTTGGTATTTAAAATAATAACCCCTAGGTATAACCCGTTTGCCAGATAACTATAATTTGTTTTACACTGCTTGCATTGACACAATCGTGACTTAGTTTATTACAGTTATTTACTGTTCTCTGGGAGAAAGAATCCTTTCTTGTTACTAACCTACCATATGGCTTGACTAATGCTGCCTTGTGTCCTCTTTAAAGAAAATGTTACTATCGATATCTGAACAACTTCTATTTGCTCTCCTCTTAATCTTCTGGTCTCTAATATGGTTAATCCACATCCTGACAGGCGTCTTTCTTAAGAGAAATGTTTAAGTCAAGGAATAAGCTTAGTTGCCCTGCGTTGCGCTCTTTCTAGTTTATTGATGTATTTCTTATGGTATGGCCTCCGTGCTTGTATGCAATATTCTAAAGGTGGCCTAACTATTGCTTTGTATAACGGAATGATTAGCTTTTTATCCATATACGTGATGTTTATTCTAATCAGCCCCAATATTTATTGCCCTTTGAAGCAGCAATTCCACATTGCTTCGAAACGGTCATGGCAGCACTAATTGTAACTCCCAGGTCCTTTTCTTTTACACTTCTGCCTAATATAGTATATTGCCCATAAAGTACTCTGTGCTCACAATTCCGTGTCATGTGTGGATGCATTTACATTTACCAAAATTAAATAACATCTGCCATTTTTAGACCAATTGCCCAAACTTGGTTAGACAATATTTTTTTAACGTGTCTTTATCTGCATATGTCTGTCTGTCTGTCTGTCTGTCTGTCTGTCTGTCTGTCTGTCTGTCTGTCTGTCTGTCTGTCTGTCTGTCTGTCTGTCTGTCTGTCTGTCTGTCTGTCTGTCTGTCTGTCTGTCTGTCTGTCTGTCTGTCTGTCTGTCTGTCTGTCTGTCTGTCTGTCTGTCTGTCTGTCTGTCTGTCTGTCTGTCTGTCTGTCTGTCTGTCTGTCTGTCTGTCTGTCTGTCTGTCTGTCTGTCTGTCTGTCTGTCTGTCTGTCTGTCTGTCTGTCTGTCTGTCTGTCTGTCTGTCTGTCTGTCTGTCTGTCTTTCCTACCAGTCTGTCGTGTGCGTGTGCGTGTGCGTGTGCGTGTGCGTGTGCGTGTGCGTGTGCGTGAGCGTGTGCGTGAGCGTGAGCGTGTGCGTGAGCGTGAGCGTGAGCGTGAGCGTGAGCGTGAGCGTGAGCGTGAGCGTGAGCGTGAGCGTGAGCGTGAGCGTGAGCGTGAGCGTGTGCGTGAGCGTGAGCGTGAGCGTGTGCGTGAGCGTGAGCGTGAGCGTGTGCGTGAGCGTGAGCGTGAGCGTGAGCGTGTGCGTGAGCGTGAGCGTGAGCGTGAGCGTGAGCGTGAGCGTGAGCGTGAGCGTGTGCGTCGTCGTGAGCCTTTAAAACCCGTCCGATCCCTTTTGAGCTAGCGTGCCGCTGCCTCCCCGTGACCCGTGCCCTGCCCGTGACCGCGTGCCGTGGCGTGCCGTGCCGCCTGGCGTGAGCGTGAGCGTGAGCGTGTCCGTCTGTTCGTTTCCTGTCAGTCCGTTCAAATGCCAATGCCTCCGTTTATTCCTCTCTGTCCTTTCTTCTCTACCTGCCCGCCTGCCCTCCTGCCCGCCTGCCCGCCTGCCCTCCTGCCCGCCTGCCCGTCTGCCCGCCTGCCCGCCTGCCCGCCTGCCCGCCTGCCCGCCTGCCCGCCTGCCCGCCTGCCCGCCTGCCCGCCTGCCCGCCTGCCCGCCTGCCCGCCTGCCCGCCTGCCCGCCTGCCCGCCTGCCCGCCTGCCCGCCAGACTCTCTGACTATATGCTTTTTTAACTATCTTCCTACATATGTATACGCCTTACTAACTATCAGGTACCAATATAAATGTATTCATTTCAGCGTAGGTTATACCAACGGGTTACTCTGACATCACCAATGGCTAGAACATCTTCCAATCGCGATGTGTACACCACCTACATATGTACTCAGCAGGTCTGGTGTAGTTGAAAGTGTCGAAGGTCGTCATGCCCTTTAATCGACCAACACGTATTGTCCAGTATTGCCCTCGGTCATTCTTACGTGTCAGTGTGACCCGCAATCTGTGGGTAAAATTGAAACAGCAAGACATGAGTTCCACACTTAAACTGCTCCCTCCAGTATTTCTTGCTATAAACACTTGTAGCTGTGCATTTGTTTCCTCTCTATTTCCCAGGGAATAAGTTAAAACATCCGTCAGAATGCACCATTTTGAAGGTAATATTTAAAATTGATCTATGTAGCCATGTCCCCCCCGACTCACATAGTGTATGTGCATTAATGTCTGTGTTTGCACACTGGGTATAATATGCATTATACAAGACTAACAAGAACAAAGGTCATTCTAGTTTTCCATGTTCAAGATAATATATGAATTAAAACAATGTGTATTTAAATGGACATATTAAAATATTTTGATAATTTATACGTTGTTGATTGTTAAAATATTTAAATTACCTGGATTTATCAGATGTGAGCCTCCCGCAGACTACGTATCCTCCCGGCATTTGCCACACCCATGTGACTGCCTTAATCTTAGCCCCTCCTCTGCCTTGTCTCACTTTTGCATTGTAGTGTGGCCTGTAGCAATATTATAATTCGAATATATTATGCATTCATATAATGCTGTGATGAAAATGTTGATAAATATTTGAAAACAGCTGGCACGTGTGAGTTGAAAGGTACCAGGTACATAGAACTACAGCCAGGCATCATTGACTACAATGGAAACAAGTGCAAGAATGTTATATGTAATACTTGCATGATATAATAGTGTACACCTATTGTATTAACATTTTAATCAATCATCGGCTGTCATAAAAATCTAAATTATTTTGCATAAAATGTAATGGAAATAACAACATTCAGTAATAGTACTGAAATGTGAGTCGCAAAACACTGTTTTAATAATTGTGAGATTAATGTAATTCTCCGTTTGACGTTCTGTTTACGAGATAACGGATGCTCTCCTAAAAATACAACGTTTCTTTGTCCGACCAACAAGAGCCTACTACCAGTCCCCAATGTCAATTTGATTTATCATTTCGTCCCTTCCGTCATCTATTCTCTATGGATATGTACTTTCGAAATTACTAAGTTTATTAACAAGATCCTGCGTAATCAAATACAATACCGATACATGTCAACACAGGTTGTGTCTGGCTGAGTGATGCCGAGCGATATTGGCGACTGTCAACTCAAACTGGCTTGCCTTGTCAGCGACACTGATAATCTTACAAGTTAGAGAATCCGCGTTGAGTAGACGTTCACAAGAATAGATTAGCCCCCGACTACTCGCTCTTGTTGCTAACTGCGTTAACGCTCTTAATGCGTACCTTCATAGAAGAATCACTTTGCTTTTGGAATCTTAGTCATGACGCGCAAAAGCACGTGCGATTTGTTATTGGGCCGCAGTAGGTCGATCTCGCATAAAGCACGTGACCCAAAAAGCAAAGGACGTCGGCAGCTGCTGATTGTTTCGCCAGTTATACCCGGTGTAATGGCGATTCTTTTTTTACGATAAAAAATGACAAGTACGCATAAAAAAAACTGACTGTGCATACTAGTTAAACTATTAACACATTACACATCTGGTCATAAAAGAACCGGTTTGGCGATTAGCAAACGAGTGGAGGGAGCAGCTTTAACAGCTTTGACCGTTTTATGACGTACAATTATTGTCCGCAACTTCACACGTTTTGTCTACGTTGTTATTCGAATGTACGCGTACAGTTTATCCGGTTTACCTATCTGGTATGACGCAGTGTCCATCGGTTTGCCATCTAAATGTTTGCATCAGGTTATATATGAGAAAATATCCAAGCCCGTGAGGTGACCGGAGAATAGGCAAAATACCACAGTTGGCGAAGCGTTTCACAGCAAGCTATTGTATGACGTCACAATCTACGCCGACCACGTGACATGATCGCATCAATTGCAGCATATGCAACAAGGGTGAATAATTTACTCAGATGATAAGTGAAAATGGCTAAAAACGATTCCCTCGTGCGAGTTTAAAGACAGGTCAGAAGGCCACCGTTGTCGACTCGCCCTCATTAATTAACAACCCCTTCTGTTCCTTGAGCGTGTCCAAGTTCCTTTATTCCTCTGTCTGCAAGGTCTGCTCGTCGATCCTGTCTCGTCAGCATCCTTCTTCCTACTCATCCCAGACGGCCACGAGCCATAAGACACCGTGCACAGGTAGGTCCCCCCGGGCCCTACACGGCCTCCATGTTGAGACGATGCCAGCCGTCGGCGGGTTCAAACGCAAAGACATCCGAGCGACCGAATTCGTTCACAGGCGGCTAGGAAGGGTGGCACATCAATGTCAACAGCTGTGTGTGTCTCTTGTGGTCGTCCTGTGCTCAGGTGATTCAACTGCAGGTAATAAAACTAACGACGCGACACGATTAACTAACACCATAGCAAATAACAGCGACACGAAGCAAGGATATATACGACCACGCACGGGCCACAGTCTGGTTCCGTGCCATTGTTGAGACACCCTGTGTGAGTAAGACGTTAATGTTTTATGTACAACTGCGTTGTAAATTTCACTAGACAACAATGGACGGCTTTGTGTAAAGACAGCGAGGCTGAATTTGACAATATACATGAACTGCCATTTCTAAATGAGTTACTGGAACGAAACTGAAGCCAGCCAGATGCACGTCATTGTCATATCAAGTTCCAACGTCAGGAAATATTTAAGAAATCCTTGGACATGTTTCGGAAGTGTCCCAGAAACATTGTGGTCTGACCGAATTCACACACAACTGGCCGGGCAAACCACTCATTCGCTGTATGTTGTGATGTTATTGAAACCCATATTACAACATTGGGCGCGTTGTACCTGGCGCACTGGTGGGTTGTTTACCGTTGAACGCATACTCTATCTTCGCCCCAGTAACACGGCTACCTCCAAGTCAGGTGTGGTCTCGTAATGTTTAGTTCGACCTTGCCATGGGAAACATTGTCTGACATATCCTTGCAGGCGCTGTCGGAAACGGATTATAGCTACGAGAGCACCTTCAAAGGTTTGGTTGTACACGGTGGAAGTCAATTCCGACGTTGAAGTCGGTTTGACGACGACCAAAAGTGGGAACTGGCAGCTGTAGAAAGTAAACTCGACCACCCACGGCGGGCCAGCGGATACACGAAGGACTCGACGGATTAATGCAGTAATCCATTTGGATAATAAACATCAGCAATATAATTTGACTCAATTTTGTTTCTGGTCCACTTCCTGTTGTTCCTGGTTGATACCGTGTCCAATGCTCGAAGACACGACTGGATAGTTAATTAATATATATATATATTTTTAATTTCAAGTTTGACCAATTACATAACGGTAATTATGAGATTTCGATATTAAGCGATTACATACCTATCACCAAAGCTCAATATGTACAGTATTGTGATTCAATTTCAATAAACAGTTGACTATTTAGTTGTCTCAACGTCTGATGGCTACGCAGCCATAATCTAAACGTTACCCCACTTGATTGTCGTCTTATGTAGTTTGTAATGCTGACCTCTTACAGAAGGTTGAGTTCACAGTTTCACATCGTTTTATTAGCTGGTTTTTTATATATTCAGAATGGCATTTAATTGTCAAGCAAGCAAGTTGTATGCATTTTGAGTAAACCATGTCAATAAATAATATCAGTTTAGAATTTGACATGTAATTCTATAAATGATGCTTTAGCAAAATAGTCCACTGTCGTTAAGCTAGTTTAACCAGCGGAATCGTAAACGCATTTAATTGGAATATCTTTTTCTTTTGTGCGTTTCATTTTAATAACATTGCATAGTATGATTAAAAATGAGTTGAGGGAAGCAATATACAGTGTGGAGAATGACTATTTACTGGAAATATGTTTTAAACAGACGATTTCAAAATATACTAGAATAAACCGGACGACCAGCGTGCTCAAAACAACATATCTGTGCCCTGATCGTTGCTGTCGTGTCACTAGGTGGTGTCAAAATACAGCCGTCTGACGAGACAATAAGGTCAGACGGCGTTCACATAAAATTATTTTGGCCATGTTTTCTTACCGAAGTTGACTGCGTTAACATTATTTGGGTGGCTAAACGATAACACGCCTTTGTTATGCATTCTACCGTGTTGTATCTGCAGCAAAAACGCACCGAGAGACGGCGAGACATTTGCTTTTTAATGAGCCCATTGCGTGCTGTGATTTGTTGATTACAAGTAGTTAAACGAGAGTTATAAACGCAGTCAGTAAAATGCCGCGGTTGACATTTGACATTTACAACGAGGCCAACAGTCGCCAGGGCAGAAATAGTTGTGGTCTCAAAAGCACACACCAGTTCACGGTTGGTATTACCTTTTCACGTTCAACGGGCTATACTGTTACAACTGGTGTTGACGTCGCTACAGTACCGGAAATACCTGATTGCATATCAGCGAACGATTTAATTAAATGCCGGTGATAAATACATGCTAAAGACATACATATGGGCATGGAATCACACACACACGCACGCACGCGCGCACTCACGCGCCCACGCGCGCGCCATGCATGTATGGACACACGCACGCACACATCATACCACTCACGCATAAGTGCACACTATATATTGGGCACACACAGTTTATATGCATAACTGTCCAATTTAGCATGCATAATATTACAAATTAATGATTTGTACGTATGTTTAAAAACGCTCAGGAACATTATTTGAAATGTAGGGGGAGAGACTGAGAGAGTGAGCTAGAGATAGAGAAGCAGACAGGCAATCAGGCAGGCAATCAGGCGCAGGCTGGCAGAGAGACAGTGTGTGTGTGTGTGTGTGTGTGTGTGTGTGTGTGTGTGTGTGTGTGTGTGTGTGTGTGTGTGTGTGTGTGTGTGTGTGTGTGTGGTGGTGCGTGCGTGCGTGCGTGCGTGCGTGCGTGCGTGCGTGCGTGCGTGAGAGTGAGGTGCTGAGGCAGAGGAGAGGCAGAGGCAGAGGCAGAGGCAGAGGCAGAGGCAGAGGCAGAGGCAGAGGCAGAGGCAGAGGCAGAGGCAGAGGCAGAGGCAGAGGCAGAGGCAGAGGCAGAGGCAGAGGAGAGCATGTTTGCGTGAGCGCGTGCACAGGAACCGAGCATATAGTAACCCGGCAGAAAAACGTGTGAATGCTGCAGTGGCAACGATTCGCTAACAGACGCTTTATATTATTCTAACAGCAGGTGTGGCAGTCAGACTACTGAATTGGCATGTCCCTTTTCCAGCATAAAACTTTGATTGCTGCAACATTTTGCAATTACCCGCTATTTATTATTCATCCATGCGTGTCTGACCACTCAAGCAAAATTAAACGCGTCCGGTGTGTTGCAAGCAATTTGGACCGTTTTTAATGTGGTAAAATCATAGACCCAATGTGATGCGACGTTATGATGCGGGTATAATACTATGTGTACACTCCGTGTAGTTCACTATCATCGTGCGAGTACGTAGGCTCATTCATAGGCTGGGTGCGTTTGCATACCACGCAGAGACGAAGGAGTTACACATGATGGGAACAGGTTCAGAACCAACGACAGTTTGAAATGTGACGGGAAGTGCGGCTGGAAGTCTCAGTTGAAGGTTTAATGGGGAGCAGTTTAGGGACTGTTTTTATTAAGTAGCAATAGCATTTTTTAAACCTGCAGTCGAAACAAACAAAGAAAATACAGTATGAGCCCAGGTATATACGGTCTACTTTCAAATCTGTTTATAGCAGGTTGACGGAGCAATCACTTCAGTCGAGTTGTCAAACATTTTAGACAGACGAAACAGATCGGACTCCAAATCAGGCTGTTTGCTGTTTCAGCAGGTCCTGGGGGCTGTACCGATTCGACCGAGAAGTTCCCTTTTGGGTGTATGGGAAACGTTATTTCCAGTTTGTCTTCGTGTTCCTGTGTATGTAGGGCGAGGTAGAAGCACGGATATAGCGTGGGACCGGGGTCTGAATCTTGTCGCTGTCTCGCAGCCGTTCGTTCACACACACACACACACACACACTGATACTGTAAACAGTAGCGTAGTGGGTAGAGCACCGAGTCCTAAGTCGAGAGGACACGGGTTCAAATCGTGTTCTGGCGTGTCTAGCCTTGCGCAAGTCCGCTCGTGTTGCTCAAGTTCATTCAGCAGCTATGCTTTAGTCAGTGCTGGATATTTGTGTGCGAATTATTTTCGTTGCTGCGTGGGTGAATGTTTCACGGGCAAGTGGAAATGGTGTTCGATTAAACGGGTCTGCTAGTTCATAAAGTGTCACTCGCTAAATCGTCCCAAGGACTGTACATGTAAACTATGATATTTCTATAGTGCCTGGTTTATCGGCGTACAACTAGGGGAAGAGGGTGTGACTGCTGCAAATATTGTTTTTTAACGGAATACCCCCTGAAAACATGGACATGTTATGCTTGAGTACTAAAATATACAGTTTTACCAGTCGTCTGATCGTAACCCTGGCTGAAAGTCATGACCCTCAAAATGTGGTCGAAAATGGTTTAAAAGTATGCTACTGCTTTCGTTCGGTAGAGTTTCAGGGTGTGTTTTAATCACACCTCCTCATTCGATGAGACAATTAACACAATCGACGTGAGTCGCTTAGACGTGAAACTAGTTCATCCAAATAACGTTTACTGACAATACAGATACATTTGTGTGGTATGGAAAATAACTTTAAACTATAAATTGTCACGGCAAAGGTTGCCTACAGATCGTCTTGACTGAATTTTATGAGATTGTTGATAAGCTAATGAGCTGCTACCACACCTCTGAGCTCCCAGCTGTAGCAGAAGTCATCACAGTTCCGCTACGTCGTTCACATCGCTATCCAGCTTCTGTTCTCCCCGAAGCCACACACTCAACACGTTCGAATGTCCGAATCCGAGAGTCTGAACGCAAACGTCAACTCAGATCTCAACACTTACCGGTTGAGCGACCTGTAGAAAGCTCACAAACGTATTATTGCTAGAACTGATCCACTGTTCAGCAAATGCACACTGTTGTGTATACAAAATGACAATTTTTTATGTTTTGTAAACTATTCCAAACTTTAGGCCCGGTCACACAGGCTAGTTGGAAACCGCTTTCAGATAATAGTTTGCAGATCTATTGAAAAATAGGGACTACAGATTAGATTATCTGTCCAGCGCCCGGAAACAGCCGTAACCCGTAAGATAGAGTGATACACGGCATTGTATCAGCACGGTACTGCCATCTAACGGATAATTAACTTGGTAAATTGAGGCTGACGTGCGAATACTATCATAGCCGAGAAGGATCATCGCAATACACTGTTCAGAATCGAACATCGTATCGTCTATTGCATCGCGGTGCGAAGTCTCAATTATACGTAACACAACATTATAGCTTCAGGGGATCGTCAATATAATGGCATTTTTATATATAAATAAGCATAACGTTATAGTATCATGGTCAAATACACATAAAAACAACGTACCTGTGGGTTTTAGGCTTAGCTTATGCATGCGTGGGTATTTGTCAGTATCCTGCGAGTTTTGTGGACATTTATTTTTAAACAGACAGGCTTAGCTATTTCTATTTTGTGCATGCGTACATGCTTGCTTGTTAGTGTCCTGCGAGTGTTGTGGACATTTCTTTTAAAATAAACAGGCTTAGCTATTACTATTTTGTGCAATTGTGGTGTGTGTTTGTTAGTTTCATGCGCGTTTTGGGGACATTTATTTTTTAAAGACAGACTTAGCTATTACAATTTGCTTGCATGTGTACATGCGTGCTTGTTAGTGTCCTGCGAGTTTTGTGGGCATATGTGTTTAAACATATAAGACCCTCGAATTATCGAACTAAACGACAGTGACGTGTAGCTTGTAGGCACTGGGCATGTGTATCAGTGCAGGTAACACGTGGGCTAGTTACTTGAAAAACAACAGTCAAGATAACATAAACAGTAAGAATACTGCATACAAAGGACATCCAATGCCAACAGTAAAACTACGACATTAACAATCGCATTTATTATTAAGCGTTTTCTTCAGCAGTCTCCGGTTTTCGGATTGTGTACACGAAATACTCGCCACCCCGATTAGGCTCGATCGCCCTGAACGACACCCGGAGGCCGTCCATACCGATATGGCGCCCTCTGTCGTGTACAAATGACGCCCTCAGTTCGGGATCCTCGTCCGTGATCTGCCAGAGAGTTCCGCTGGTCTTCAACACTCGCAGCGACTCCTGCAGTATGCGCGTGGCAGTCGCTATGCCACTCCGTGTGTCTTTCAACACGGCATCTGTTGTGCCTTTGTCCACTACGAAGTAGAATAAATCGTTCGGAAATGGGAAGTGCCGCGCATCTGCCCGGAGAAAACACAAATTGGACTCACTGGGTGAAACTATCCGTGGGGATTTCGATGACGTGTTGTGTTCTATCCTGCGACACACCTCGCGTTGGTGACGCTGACGTTGGTAGAGCAAGGCAGGCTGTGAGAAGTCCAGACAGAACCCTGTCGTGTGTACGCGTGGACTGTTGTGGAACACGACGTTGGAGGCGAAGCTAGACGTGCCGCAGCCGACATCGAGGAAGACGAAGTGCCCAGTCGCCGGCAGCTGGGCCTCGAGAAGGTCGCGCACGTCCGTGTAGTCCAGCAGCCAGTCGAATGGACGCTTGTGTTTCGGCAGGGCGTAGTACTCGTCCCAGTACGCCTGTTTCGACATCTCCGAATATGAACCTGAAAACCGGCATTGCCAGATTCGCCACTGAGACAAGTTCGTTTCATTTGTTATTACAAGTCACTTTTAATCAATTAGTGTGAGTATGTATTTAGGCTGTTTTTCAGGTGCTTACGTAACCACCCTTGAACGTGTTACGTAGGCAATACGGCATAGTTGCAATTATAGTTAAATAATAAAATCATACTAAAAATTATATATGGTCAAGTGAAATGTTGGCTAGTTGCAGTAGCTTCTTTAAGGTTCTCAAATGTTATGGTTGCAACTGATTTGTTGTGTAGCCTTCTGGCAGTGTATCTACTCAATAAAACGGTCATGGGTGAGTGCACTTGTATTTTGTCATTGACGCTTGAACAAAATTTGTCTTAGAAGTAGATGGACTACGTCTCTAGGCTAACTAATATATAGTAGCCTAGCTAGCTCTAGTCCTAGACAGAATCAAGTTTTTTTATGGTCGTGCCAAAGTTATACGTCAAAGCCAAGCCCAAGCTCTACTCTACTCTAACTAGGCCTAGCCCTAGGTTGGCAGACTGCAGTTACGGCTAAGCCCAACTCGGCTTATTCTCGCAATGGATTAGTCTAGGCTATGCCACGGCTAGGCAGGCCAGGCCCAAGCACAGACCCAAGGCCAGGCCTAGCCTAGGCCGTAGCCCTGGTCTAGGCTACCCCAAGGCCAAGCCTAGGGCGGCTAGGCTAGGTCCGCTCTCGCTGACTGGTGCATGCATGGACGTTTATAACTTTATTGTACCTTTATAGCTAACGTTATCGCTAACTTTTCGACGAGAGGCAGCATGCAAAGATCTCATGTATCGTGAAAATAACACTTGCGCTCCCCTTGTTGGTGCCATAAATATAGTAAATCACTGACAAAATTGATAAACAAAATATCTTGACTGAAAACAACGAAATGTGCGCCAGTGGAACCGACTATGCGGCCGGATACGGTTGTCCGGGTAGCGTAGTTGTGATGCCAACCGCTAGACGGCATATTAAGAAATAAGTTAGATAATGGTCGCCAGAGTGTAGCACCATACACGTTGAGACTGCGCCGATATGCACATTGTAAAAGTAACTTTTTTACTAACGACTCCCAGGCTATAGGTCACCAACTGCATCTCCTTGAGGGTTCCATAAAACTTCAAACTACATCCCTTTAAGAATGATCTCTTTACACTGAATTCTATATCTTTACACTGTGTCAGGTCTTTTTAAACTGAGTGAGATTTCTTTACACTGAGTGATATCTCTTTACACTGAGTGATATCTCTTTACACTGAGTGAGATCCCTTTACACTGAGTGAGATCTCTTTACACTGAGTGACATATCTTTACACTGAGTGAGATCTCTTTATACTGAGTGAGATCTCTTTACACTGAGTGAGATCTCTTTACATTGAGTGAGATCTCTTTACACAGAGTGAGATCTCTTTACACTGGACACTGACAGCAATTGTAGGACAAGCACCTGCTGAGAGCTGCAAGTGACAAGACGTATTATGTCTGGAAGGGAAAGAAGGCTCTGACGAATTACTCCACCACTTTGAAGAACTACTTTAAACTAAGTATGGGTAGGTTTTGTCTTCAGTCAACGTAGATGTATTACACTATGACTGAAGTACAATATGCATAGATACTTATTTGTCCACGTTGAAGGTGGCAACCCCAGTTATGCCAAAAGCTGCATGATAAATCACATGGTTCGCGAGTCCGGGCTGAGGTTATATTTTGCGTACATAGTGGCACTGCTGCCACCTCGTGACCATAATGCTAAGCACACACCTTTAGTACTTAAAACCTGCATCACCCAGGTTAGGAATACAGTCGATCTATAGCATATACTAAAAAACAAAATGGGATAATTATTCTACTCAATTAATCAGTTCCTGAGCAGACAAATTATATTTTAAAATGGATAATGATTATGTTCATGCAGTGTTTGAATCATTGCAGAGCAACAAGAGTAGAGTAGGTTGTTCTGAATTATTTGGCCTTGTTATAAAAGATTCTCTTTCAACTTTTGTTACATCGTTAATTTAATTTGTATTACATTAATAGTAGATGTTGTTTAATAACTGATGTTATTAATTATTTTTGCGTGCTTGCAAAATTCCCAGTACTTCTTCAGCTTTCTGTTCATGGACAAACAATGTTTCTATTAAATTATATTGAGTGTTTATTTGCTTTATATGTTGTTATGGTATGTGCGACAAATTTGTATACAGATTGATACTGATTCTTATAGAATTTTAGGTCAAATACAGATTGCCATCCCCAAAATGTGGCAGGTATATGTGTGTGTGTGTGTGTGTGTGTGTGCGTGCGTGCGTGCGTGCGTGTGTGTGTGTGTGCGTGTGCTTGTAAATATAGCGTCCAATCTAAACCATTTGAATATGTTTTTACCCTAGATCAACAACGTTCCGTATTATTTCCGGTGTTAGAAAATAAACATATTGATTGATTGGTTGGTTGATTGGTTGATTGGTTGATTGATTGATTGATTGATTGATACTAGTAGTATTAACATTAAGGTAGTATTTATGATTTAATAACATCGCCACGCCCACTGCAGTCGTACTCGTGCCCACCTGCTCTAATCTAGTGTAAAATAATTATAACAACCGAACCTGAATAGCAACGCGTCGAAACAGCGATTCCACCAGCGAACATGACGAACACGTGAGGCACTTGAAATGCAAAGATAACCAGTAATTATTTAACAGAACCCTGCCGAATGCTGGAAACAACAAGAACAGGGGCCGAGGTTATAAACCCGTACTAGGTGCTCCTGTTCAAGTCCGGATACGTCGAATGAATCGCTCGGCAGTTGATCGTGAATTTGTTCCGTTAAATAGTAACGGTAAACGAATGGTCCCCCGTCGCTAAAAAATGCCACCAAAACATAAATCTTGCAACATTGTATCGTAGCGCGTCGTCTGCCGCTTAAGTTTGCAAAAGTTCAGTAAATAGTACAGTTTGAGCACAAAACAGTGTCTTTCAGAAGATTCGTGTTACACCAACTGTTCAAATTGATCGACAACACCTCATAACTTATGACATAAGCGACCCGTACACTAACACTGAGACGCGTTTCTTATACAAAATGAAATCGACAAATTTCTACGGTTAGTTGCCAACTTTGTCTTTTGACTGTCAGTGTCAGTGTTTGTCTGAGACTGAGACAGAGTAACGGCGTTGAGCCTTGTACTTGAAAATTTGAGCAAACTCTTGACTTGAGCATACCCAGGGTGTGGACGTTCCTTGCGAACGATTTCGTGCTCATAAATTCCTGTGACCTCCGTGAGAATAAGCATGGTTTGAAAGCGAAGATTGACCATGGCACTCTGAACAGGCAGCACCGAATACAGTATCACGTGAATGGCGTTGAATGACGTCATAGTCCAGAACGTGACTTGACAACTAACGACGTCAAGGAAACATTCATGGAAACATTCGGCGTTTCGATTCATCGGAAGTGATTTGTACAAAGTCAACAAAACAGCGTTAGTTACAATTAAATTAATGGAGCCGGGTCAATGTTGACGAAAGCGTGGCTGAAGTATCGGACGTTCATATTAGGCAATAGCTTACTGAAAAGACTCGTATTCGTAACGCGTAAATTCTGTAATTCCGTAAAGTCAAAGATGAAATGGCGACGGACGAAACGAAGAACAATATTTTGATTAATGCCTTGCAGAAGCTGCCGTAATAGTCTGAGACAACTAAGGCCGCGACGGTGAGTAAATTGGACATATCACTTATCAGTTTGTTGATTTTAATGTTATTCTCCATATAACAACATATATTATTACAGTTCTGATAAGATACTTGTGCGCCCTAGTATTAAGTTACCGTATGCCAATGGTTGAATAATTGTACGCATGCGCGTTTTGACTTTTGTATGAACGCATACAGATCTTACAGTTTATTACAACACCTTGGCATTGCGTGATGATATCACCGGAACTGGCTCACTGCGCATGACATTATTACAATAGAGACAGAGGCACTCTTACAATAATGTGCACACTTTATGCAGTATTTAATTGGCATTGCATATTTGGAGTATGCAGGTCATGATTAAGTGTCCCTGGCCTTAGGGGTCTTGATTCGGAACAAGTTTGCATTCTTAAATATTTGCTCCCTTAATCTGTAACTAACTTGTAACAGGTTTACTGCAGTGTAGCTACTGGCAATTTTTTGACATACTTTTCTCTGAAATGATATGTTTTAGTCTATCACCATGATACACGCACACACGCACGAGCGCATGCGAATTTGCATTTCTGCTCAAATAATAATAATTATAACCTTAATGGGCCTACTCGGAAATTAATTATTGAAAGATCGCATGGCTCGTCCCTAGAGGGTGATGCAGTGCCACTGGGGGCAACTGGTGACACTGGTGACGCCGCTGATGAAGCCGCGTCACTGGGGACAATCACATTCTGCCAGCCTTCTCCTAGCTCCGTCACGGTCAGGGCGATCAACTCACCAATCACATTCTGTCAGGTCCCCCTCCGCCACGGTCAGTGTGATCAACTCACCAATCACATTATGTCAGCTCCCCCTCCGCCACGGTCAGTGTGATCAACTCACCAATCACATTCTGTCAGCTCCCCCTCCGCCACGGTCAGTGTGATCAATTTACCCCACATTTTGTCAGCCCCCCCCCACGGTCAGGGATCAACCCATTAAAAATTTTAGGTTCCCCCTCCGCCATGGTCAGTGTGATCAACTCACCAATCACATTCTGTCAGCTCCCCCTCCGCCACGGTCAGTGTGATCAACTCACCAATCACATTCTGTCAGCTCCCCTCCGCCACGGTCAGTGTGATTAACTCACCAATCACATTCTGTCAACTCCCCCTCCGCCACGGTCAGTGTGATTAACTCACCAATCACATTCTGTCAACTCCCCTCCGCCACGGTCAGTGTGATTAACTCACCAATCACATTCTGTCAGCTCCCCTCCGCCACGGTCGGGGATTAACTCACCAATCACATTCTGTCAACTCCCCTCCGCCACGGTCGTGCGATTAACTCACCAATCACATTCTGTCAACTCCCCCTCCGCCACGGTCAGTGTGATTAACTCACCAATCACATTCTGTCAACTCCCCCCGCCACGGTCAGTGTGATTAACTCACCAATCACATTCTGTCAACTCCCCCTCCGCCACGGTCAGTGCGATTAACTCACCAATCACATTCTGTCAGCTCCCCTCCGCCACGGTCAGTGTGATCAACTCACCAATCACATTCTGTCAACTCCCCTCCGCCACGGGCAGTGGATTAACTCACCAATCACATTCTGTCAGTCCCCCCGCCACGGTCAGTGTGATTAACTCACCAATCACATTTTGCCCCCTCCGCCACGGTCAGTGTGATCAACTCACCAATCACATTCTGTCAGCTCCCCCTCCGCCACGGTCAGTGTGATCAACTCACCAATCACATTCTGTCAGCTCCCCCCCGCCACGGTCAGTGGATAAAATCACCAATCACATTCTGTCAGCTCCCCCCCCGCCACGGTCAGGCGATCAACTCACCAATCACATTTTGTTCCCCCCCTCCGCCACGGTCAGTGTGATCAACTCACCAATCACATTCTGTCAGCTCCCCTCCGCCACGGTCAGTGTGATCAACTCACCAATCACATTCTGTCAGCTCCCCCTCCGCCACGGTCAGTGCGATAAACTCACCAATCACATTCTGTCAGCTCCCCCTCCGCCACGGTCAGTGTGATCAACTCACCAATCACATTCTGTCAGCTCCCCCTCCGCCACGGTCAGTGTGATCAACTCACCAATCACATTATGTCAGCTCCCCCTCCGCCACGGTCAGTGTGATCAACTCACCAATCACATTCTGTCAGCTCCCCTCCGCCACGGTCAGTGTGATCAACTCACCAATCACATTCTGTCAGCTCCCCCTCCGCCACGGTCAGTGTGATCAACTCACCAATCACATTCTGTCAGCTCCCCCTCCGCCACGGTCAGTGTGATCAACTCACCAATCACATTCTGTCAGCTCCCCCTCCGCCACGGTCAGTGTGATCAACTCACCAATCACATTCTGTCAGCTCCCCTCCGCCACGGTCAGTGTGATCAACTCACCAATTTACATTCTGTCAGCTCCCCCTCCGCCACGGTCAGTGTGATCAACTCACCATTCACATTCTGTTAGCTCCCCCTCCGCCACGGTCAGTGTGATCAACTCACCAATCACATTCTGTCAGCTCCCCTCCGCCACGGTCAGTGTGATCAACTCACCATTCACATTCTGTCAACTCCCCTCCGCCACGGTCAGTGTGATCAACTCACCAATCACATTCTGTCAGCTCCCCCTCCGCCACGGTCAGTGTGATCAACTCACCAATCACATTCTGTCAGCTCCCCCTCCACCACGGGCAGTGTGATCAACTCACCAATCACATTCTGTCTGCTCCCCTCTGCCACGGTCAGTGTGATCAACTCACCAATCACATTCTGTCAGCTCCCCTCCGCCACGGTCAGTGGATTAACTCACCAATCACATTCTGTCAGCTCCCCCCCCCCACCCGTGGATCAACTCACCAATTTACATTCTGTCAGCTCCCCCCCCGCCACGGTCAGTGTGATCAACTCACCAATCACATTCTGTCAGCTCCCCTCTGCCACGGTCAGTGTGATCAACTCACCAAATTTACATTATGTCAGCTCCCCTCCGCCACGGTCAGGGGCAACTCACCATTCACATTCTGTCAGCTCCCCCCCGCCACGGTCAGTGTGATCAACTCACCATTCACATTCTGCAGCTCCCCCTCCGCCCGGTCAGTGCGATCAACTCACCATTCACATTATGTCAGCTCCCCCCCGCCCCCGGTCAGTGTGATCAACCCCACCAAACACAAATTTTTTAAATCCCCCCCCCCCAAAAAAAACCCGGTTTACAAATACCCTTAAATTTTTTATCCCCCCCCAAATGGTGACAAATTACCCCTTATGAAACCCCCCCCCCGGGCATGGGGAAAAATTTACATTCTGCCCGCCTTTTCCCCCTCCGCCCCGGTCAGGGGATCAACTCACCAATTTACATTCTGTCAGCTCCCCCTCCGCCCCGGTCAGTGTGATCAACTCACCAATCACATTCTGTCAGCTCCCCCCCGCCACGGTCAGTGTGATCAACTCACCAATCACATTCTGTCAGCTCCCCTCCGCCACGGTCAGTGTGATCAACTCACCAATCACATTCTGTCAGCTCCCCTCCGCCACGGTCAGTGTGATCAACTCACCATTCACATTCTGTCAGCTCCCCCCCGCCACGGTCAGTGTGATCAACTCACCATTCACATTCTGTCAGCTCCCCTCCGCCACGGTCAGTGTGATCAACTCACCAATCACATTCTGTCAGCTCCCCCTCCGCCACGGTCAGTGTGATCAACTCACCATTCACATTCTGTCAGCTCCCCCTCCGCCACGGGCAGTGTGATCAACTCACCATTCACATTCTGTCAGCTCCCCCCCCCACGGTCAGTGTGATCAACTCACCAATCACATTCTGTCAGCTCCCCTCCGCCACGGTCAGTGTGATCAACTCACCATTCACATTCTGTCAGCTCCCCTCTGCCACGGTCAGTGTGATCAACTCACCATTCACATTATGTCAGCTCCCCTCCGCCACGGTCAGTGTGATCAACTCACCAATCACATTCTGTCAACTCCCCTCCGCCACGGTCAGTGTGATCAACTCACCATTCACATTCTGTCAGCTCCCCTCCGCCACGGTCAGTGTGATCAACTCACCATTCACATTATGTCAGCTCCCCCCCGCCACGGTCAGTGGGATCAACTCACCAATTTCCCTTCTGTCAACTCCCCCCCCGCCACGGCCCGTGGTTAATCACCAATCACATTCCCCCCAACTCCCCTCCGCCACGGTCAGTGTGATCAACTCACCATTCACATTCTGTCAGCTCCCCCCCGCCACGGTCAGTGTGATCAACTCACCATTCACATTCTGTCAGCTCCCCCCCGCCACGGTCAGTGTGATCAACTCACCATTCACATTCTGTCAACTCCCCCCCGCCACGGTCAGTGTGATCAACTCACCAATCACATTCTGTCAGCTCCCCTCCGCCACGGTCAGTGTGATCAACTCACCATTCACATTCTGTCAGCTCCCCTCCGCCACGGTCAGTGTGATCAACTCACCAATCACATTATGTCAGCTCCCCTCCGCCACGGTCAGTGGATCAACTCACCAATCACATTCTGTCAACTCCCCCCCGCCACGGTCAGTGTGATCAACTCACCAACCATTTTGCTCCCCTTTTTGCCCGGTCAGGGGATCAACTCACCATTCCCCATTCTGTCAGCTCCCCCCCCGCCACGGTCAGTGTGATCAACTCACCAATTTACATTCTGTCAGCTCCCCTCCGCCACGGTCAGTGTGATCAACTCACCAATTTACATTCTGTCAGCTCCCCCCCCGCCACGGTCAGTGGATCAACTCACCATTCACATTCTGTCAGCTCCCCCTCCGCCACGGTCAGTGTGATCAACTCACCATTCACATTCTGTCAGCTCCCCTCCGCCACGGTCAGTGTGATCAACTCACCAATTTACATTTGTCAGCTCCCCCCCAAGGTTAGGGTCAACTCCCCCAATCACATTCTGTCAGCTCCCCTCCGCCACGGTCCAGTGTGGGTCAATTTACCAATCAAAATTTGTCAGTCCCCCCCCCCATGGTCAGGGGTGATCAACTCACCAATCACATTCTGCCCGCCCCCCCCCCCCGGTCAGTGGATCAACTCACCATTCACATTCTGGCAGCTCCCCCCCGCCAAAAGGTCAGTGGATCAACTCACCAATCACATTCTGTCAGCTCCCCTCCGCCATGGTCAGTGTGATCAACTCACCAATCACATTCTGTCAGCTCCCCCCCCCACGGTCAGTGTGATCAACTCACCAATCACATTATGTCAGCTCCCCTCCGCCACGGTCAGTGCGATCAACTCACCAATCACATTCTGTCAGTCTCCCCCTCCGCCACGGTCAGTGCGATCAACTCACCAATCACATTCTGTCAGCTCCCCTCCGCCACGGTCAGTGTGATCAACTCACCATTCACATTCTGGGAGCCCCCCCTGGAGGCCCGTGTGATCAACTCACCATTCACATTTTGGCAGCCCCCTTTGCCCCGGGGCGGGGTGATCAACTCACCAATCACATTCTGTCAACTCCCCCCGCCACGGTCAGTGTGATCAACTCACCAATCACATTCTGTCAGCCCCCCCTGCCACGGTCAGTGTGATCAACTCACCCTTCACATTCTGTCAGCTCCCCCTCCCCAAAGGTCAGTGTGATCAACTCACCATTCACATTCTGTCAGCTCCCCCCCCCCGGGCAGTGTGATCAACTCACCATTCACATTCTGTCAGCTCCCCCTCCGCCACGGTCAGTGTGATCAACTCACCAATTCACATTCTGTCAGCTCCCCCTCCGCCACGGTCAGTGTGATCAACTCACCATTCACATTCTGTCAGCTCCCCTCCGCCACGGTCAGTGTGATCAACTCACCATTCACATTATGTCAGCTCCCCTCCGCCACGGTCAGTGTGATCAACTCACCAATCACATTCTGTCAGTCTCCCCCTCCGCCACGGTCAGTGTGATCAACTCACCAATCACATTCTGTCAGCTCCCCTCCGCCATGGTCAGTGTGATCAACTCACCAATCACATTCTGTCAGCTCCCCCTCCGCCACGGTCAGTGTGATCAACTCACCATTCACATTCTGCCCGTCCCCTCCGCCACGGTCAGTGTGATCAACTCACCAATCACATTCTTCCCGCCCCCCCCCCTCCGCCATGGTCAGTGTGATCAACTCACCAATCCCCATTCTTCCCGTCCCCCCTCCGCCACGGTCAGTGTGATCAACTCACCAATCACATTATGTCAGCTCCCCTCCGCCACGGTCAGTGTGATCAACTCACCAATCACATTCTGTCAGCTCCCCCTCCGCCACGGTCAGTGTGATCAACTCACCAATCACATTCTGTCAGCTCCCCTCCGCCACGGTCAGTGTGATCAACTCACCATTCACATTCTGTCAGCTCCCCCTCCGCCACGGTCAGTGTGATCAACTCACCAATCACATTCTGTCGGCTCCCCCTCCGCCACGGTCAGTGGCGATCAACTCACCAATCACATTCTGTCGGCTCCCCTCCGCCACGGTCAGTGCGATCAACTCACCAATCACATTCTGTCAGCTCCCCTCCGCCACGGTCAGTGTGATTAACTCACCAATCACATTCTGTCAGCTCCCCTCCGCCACGGTCAGTGTGATCAACTCACCAATCACATTATGTCAGCTCCCCCTCCGCCACGGTCAGTGTGATCAACTCACCAATCACATTCTGTCTGCTCCCCTCCGCCACGGTCAGTGTGATCAACTCACCAATCACATTCTGTCAGCTCCCCCTCCGCCACGGTCAGTGTGATCAACTCACCAATCACATTCTGTCAGCTCCCCTCCGCCACGGTCAGTGCGATTAACTCACCAATCACATTCTGTCAGCTCCCCCTCCGCCACGGTCAGTGTGATCAACTCACCAATCACATTCTGTCAGCTCCCCTCCGCCACGGTCAGTGTGATCAACTCACCAATCACATTCTGTCAGCTCCCCCTCCGCCACGGTCAGTGTGATCAACTCACCAATCACATTCTGTCAGCTCCCCCTCCGCCACGGTCAGTGCGATCAACTCACCAATCACATTCTGTCAGCTCCCCCTCCGCCACGGTCAGTGTGATCAACTCACCAATCACATTCTGTCAGCTCCCCTCCGCCACGGTCAGTGTGATCAACTCACCAATGTTGCATCTGAAAACGAAGTGCTATAATGCGTACTTAACTGCTGCATGTAACACGACTGAGACAAACTTAAACACATTCGAAGCCCTGAATGAAAGTGTTGATTTTCATTTAAATTACAATGCCTCACCCAAATTGTGTTGTCAAAAGTGATCGTGTTGTACTCATCTGTAGGAGTAGTTGGTGGCTGTTTGATGTCACGTGAGATACAAGTGTGGTACAAAACTGTCTCAACAACATCGAGAAAGGTAAAATGTGCCCGTTGTCTCTCTAAATAATCAGATAAATTAGATCACACACTGGATTACAGGGGTAATCCAGTATCGTAATATTTGCCTTTTAACTAAAGCAATATGCAACCTAAATAAAACAAATGATTCTAACTTTAGGATCAGAGGTTACTAGCACATGATCCTCCTAGGACTGCGATCTTTACAATTGAGTCAAAATTACTCTTAGATCCATAATTGGCCAAATCTGTAACACTGACTACTTAAGGACTTAACATTCTGGCCTGTCGTATAGTCACTGTCATAAGGCACCATCGTGACGTCTAGAAACTACATTAGTCCAAAGTTTACAAGTCCTCTTGGCGAAATAGCAGGGGTTTCTTCAAGCAACTATGTCTTTGTTGTAGCATTGTCACTTCTTTGGGTAATTTCTTTGAAAATACATAATCAGAAAGGTAGACCAGTGGGCTTGACACACCTGATCATCTCCGCTCTCGCACATTTTGGTTTTCTTGCCCGATTCACGCCGGAGGAGGCTTGGCGAAGTCGCAAGTTGAGGCGTCGCCGGTGGCGTTGGAGGATGGATTCATCGTCGGCTTGATCGAAGTCCGTGGTTCTGGTGTCTGAGTGTTGGGTAGATCACTACACTTCCGCAGGTGCACACAGTTGCATCAGTAAGTGTCAGTAGGGGTGTTTACTTCCTACCACCTCTCATCCAGTGTTGCTACGACAGTTCCTCTCTTCTGTCCTAGACGGAAGGTTTCAGTCGAACGGAACCTCCTTCCTCCAGCACAGGTTATACCTTTAGCTCCTCTGTTGTAGTGGTAGGCCCGTATCGTCGGACTCTGGTTCAGTTTAATATGGTCAGTTTTATAGCTGGCTCATAATGCGCCAACAAAGGTGCAGTTGTGACAATTTTCTTCAGTTGGCTCATCCCAGTTCCCAGTTGCAGTCCTGGCGAGTCAGCCGTCGTATTAGCTCCATGATAGTGGAGAGTCTAGGGAGACTTTGGCAAGGTAAATGATCATACCTTGCAGACGGCGCACTGCTTCTACGTTAGTGGGCTTAGACATACGTAGAATGGCTTCCACGTTCTTCACGTCCGATTTCAGTCATTCGTCGATCACAACTTTGCCTTTAAGAAATTTACTCTTAACAAGTTCACGCAGTTCCTCTTTCAGTTTGGTTTGTAGCGCTATTGGCACACGTCGTGGGAGACATTGCACTGGCTTCGTTCAGTCTTCAGGCTGACCGTGCCTGGGGAACATAGATAGACAGATATGAGAGAAAAAAGATAAAAAACAAAATAGGAATGGGAAAAGAAAAACGAAATCAGGGGGGAAAAAAAATAGTAAAAATGGATTTGGGGTAAATAGAAAAAAAAAAAAAAGAAAAAAAGCAAAAGAAAAGAAAAAAGCTGGGGGCGAGGTAAAATAAAAATAGACAAATAGATAGAAAAAAAAAAAAAAAAAAAAGAAAAAGCAAAAGAAAAGAAAAAAAACAGAAAAAGAAAAAGAAAAAAGATAAGAAAGAGAGATAAATTTAAAAGGGGAAAATAGGCAAAACAACAAAAAAAATATAATATATTTTATAAAAATATATATGGAAATATAATATAGATAAGATATAATATAATATAATAAAATATAGATAGATAGATGATAGATAGATAGATAGATAGATAGATAGATAGATAAAAGAAATAGTTTACATAAAGAACATAGAACATAATAGATAAAAAGAAGATACATGGGTTACGGGGGAATCATTTAAATAATTAATAAATTAGGCGGATGGGGGTGGGATATTTTAAGAAAAAAGGGGGGGAGATGCTGGTTAGGAAACCCCGAGAAGGTTAATATTTTTAATAATTAAATAATTGAGGGGAGGATCCCTGGTTGGGAAAAATTAAGATAAGGGGGGGGGACCTGGTTAGGAAAATTAAATAATTAGGGGATATTTAATAATTAAAAAATTGAGGGATCGGGAGAAAATTTAAGACAAATGAGGGGCGGATGGGGTTAGATAATTAAAAATTTAATTTAATAATTAATAAAATTGAATGGGTGGTGGGAAAATTTTAAAATAAAGGTTGAGGGGGGGGATGTGGTGGTGGGATAATTAAGATAAAGTAGATGATGGGGTTAGATAGATAATAGATAAAGTGTTAGATGGGGTGGGAAAATTTAAAGATAAAGTTAGATGGGGTTGGGATAATAAGATAAAGTAGGGGGGATGGGGTTAGGATAATTAAATAAATTAATATTTAATAATTAAATAAAGTTGAGGGATGGGGGGTTGGGAAAATTTAAGGATAAGGTGATGGAGTGGGATGGATGTGGTGTAGGATAATTAGATGATAAATTGACTGCCATCTAGGAAAATTTCAAGATAAAGGTTGAGGCCGGGGGCGGCATGCCGGGGGTTTAAAGGATAATTCCCCCCGATAAAGGTTGAGGCCGGGGGCGGCATGCCGGTGGTTAGGAAAATTCAACCCGATAAAGGTTGAGGCCGGGGGCGGCATGCCGGTGGTTGGATAATTCAACCCGATAAAGGTTGAGGCCGGGGGCGGCATGCGGGTTAGGATAATTCAACCCGATAAAGGTTGGGGCCCGGGGGGCGGCATGCCGGGGTTAGGATAATTCAACCCGATAAAGGTTGAGGCCGGGGGCGGCATGCCGGGGTTAGGATAATTCAACCCGATAAAGGTTGGGGCCCGGGGGGCGGCATGCCGGGGTTAGGATAATTCAACCCGATAAAGGTTGAGGCCGGGGGCGGCTTTCGGTGGTTAGGATAATTCAACCCGATAAAGGTTGAGGCCGGGGGCGGCATGCCGGGGTTAGGATAATTCAACCCATAAGGTTGAGGCCGGGGGGGCATGCCGGTGGTTAGGATAATTCAACCCGATAAGGTTGAGGCCGGGGGCGGCATGCCGGGGTTAGGATAATTCAACCCGAAAAGGTTGAGGCCGGGGGTGGCATGCCGGTGGTTAGGATAATTCAACCCGAAAAGGTTGAGGCCGGGGACGGCATGCCGGTGGTTAGGAAATTCAACCCGAAAGGTTGAGGCCGGGCGGCATCCCGGGGTTAGATAATTCAACCCGAAAGGTTGAGGCCGGGGGGGCATGCCGGGGTTTAGGAAAATTTCCCAACCCGAAAGGTTGAGGCCGGGGGCGGCATGCCGGGGGTTTAAGGAAAATTTCCCACCCGAAAAGGTTGAGGCCGGGGGGCATGCCGGGGTGAGGATAATTAAACCCGATAAAGGTTGAGGCCGGGGGCGGCATGCCGGCGGTTAGGATAATTCAACCCGATAAAGGTTGAGGCCGGGGGCGGCATGCCGGCGGTTAGGATAATTCAACCCGATAAAGGTTGAGGCCGGGGGCGGCATGCCGGCGGTTAGGATAATTCAACCCGAAAAGGTTGGGGCCCGGGGGGCGGCATGCCGGGGTTAGGATAATTCAACCCGAAAAGGTTGAGGCCGGGGGCGGCATGCCGGGGTTAGGATAATTCAACCCGAAAAGGTTGAGGCCGGGGGCGGCATGCCGGGGTTTAAAGGATAATTCAACCCATAAAGGTTGAGGCCGGGGCGGCATGCCGGTGGTTAGGATAATTCAACCCGATAAAGGTTGAGGCCGGGGGCGGCATCCCGGGGTTAGGATAATTAAACCCGATAAAGGTTGAGGCCGGGGCGGCATGCCGGCGGTTAGGATAATTCAACCCGAAAAGGTTGAGGCCGGGGGGCTGCCGGCGGTTAGGATAATTCAACCCGACAAAGGTTGAGGCCGGGGGCGGCATGCCGGCGGTTAGGATAATTCAACCCGACAAAGGTTGAGGCCGGGGGCGGCATGCCGGCGGTTAGGAAAATTCAACCCGACAAAGGTTGAGGCCGGGGGCGGCATGCCGGCGGTTAGGATAATTCAACCCGAAAAGGTTGGGGCCCGGGGGCGGCATGCCGGCGGTTAGGAAAATTCAACCCGAAAAGGTTGAGGCCGGGGCGGCATGCCGGCGGTTAGGATAATTCAACCCGATAAAGGTTGAGGCCGGGGGCGGCATGCCGGCGGTTAGGATAATTCAACCCGAAAAGGTTGAGGCCGGGGGCGGCATGCCGGCGGTTAGGATAATTCAACCCGATAAAGGTTGAGGCCGGGGGCGGCATGCCGGCGGTTAGGATAATTCAACCCGATAAAGGTTGAGGCCGGGGGCGGCATGCCGGGGTTAGATAATTCAACCCGACAAAGGTTGAGGCCGGGGGCGGCATGCCGGCGGTTAGGATAATTCAACCCGATAAAGGTTGAGGCCGGGGGCGGCATGCCGGCGGTTAGGATAATTCAACCCGATAAAGGTTGAGGCCGGGGGCGGCATGCCGGCGGTTAGGATAATTCAACCCGATAAAGGTTGAGGCCGGGGGCGGCATGCCGGCGGTTAGGATAATTCAACCCGATAAAGGTTGAGGCCGGGGGCGGCATGCCGGCGGTTAGGATAATTCAACCCGATAAAGGTTGAGGCCGGGGGCGGCATGCCGGCGGTTAGGATAATTCAACCCGATAAAGGTTGAGGCCGGGGGCGGCATGCCGGCGGTTAGGATAATTCAACCCGATAAAGGTTGAGGCCGGGGCGGCATGCCGGCGGTTAGGATAATTCAACCCGATAAAGGTGGGGGGCGGCATGCCGGGGTTAGGATAATTAAACCCCGATAAAGGTTGGGGCCCGGGGGGCGGCATGCCGGCGGTTAGGATAATTAAACCCCGGTTAAAGGTTGGGCCGGGGGCGGCATGCCGGCGGTTAGGATAATTCAACCCGAAAAAGGGTTGAGGCCCGGGGGGCGGCATGCCGGCGGTTAGGATAATTCAACCCGATAAAGGTTGAGGCCGGGGGCGGCATGCCGGCGGTTAGGATAATTCAACCCGATAAAGGTTGAGGCCGGGGGCGGCATGCCGGCGGTTAGGATAATTCAACCCGATAAAGGTTGAGGTCGGGGGCGGCATCCCGAAAATTAACCCAAAAAGGTTGGGGGCCCGCGCATGCCCGGGGGTTGGTAATTCAAGGAAGAGAGCCCGAGGGGGTTTTAGGAAACCAACCTAACAAGTTGAACAAACCACTTCTGCCATTTAGACCAAAAGCTTTTATAAGGTCGATGAAGGCAATGCACAGCGGTCATCTTTGTTATCGACATTTCTCTTGCAGCTATCGGACAGAGAATATCAAGTCTATCGTAGATCGTTTACTTCTGAAGACACATTGAGACTCTGTATAGATGCGTTCAGTCGGGATCTGTAGTCTAGCCAGGGCAACACGTGCAAAATCATTTGCTCAGGAGGGAGATCTCGCGGTAACTATTGTAATCGCTACGATCACCTCTCTTATTTCTATTATATATCAGTGATATATCTAGTTGATGATAGTAATTTGTTCATTAGTGGATTATGTGCCAACGAGACTGTATTTATCACTAGAGCGAAGTTAGAATCGCATAATGTATGGTTCCCATACAATCGTTGCTAAACATGCACGACGTGAAATCGTGTCATTGCTGTTGCAGGGGAAATACATTAAAGGGTTAACTCAGCCAAACATATGGGCGTTTATCTAGACTGTAAGCTGTCATTGTGTGAACATATTAAATAACTCTGCTGTAAGATAAGCTATCTGGAATACTCTATCTTACTACTGAAAACAGCCCAGAAAAACCCCATAGTCTATTCCACCAATTTTATAAATTGGAAATTCATGAACAGAAGTTCCAGACAGGAAAACAACATACATACATCTGTATTAAATTACACAACTGGGGAGAATTCCATAAAACTAATAGGAGCTGGAATTTGGAATTTAATTTACCTGTAGACATTAATAATTCGAAATGGCTAAACCTTTAAAGATTATAGCCAGGAGGTTTATAATTGCTATGAACTGGCATTAATGAAACAAATTAAATGTAATTATATATTGTAAGGAATTCCGCTAATGATTTATATCATGTTGGTATATAATATGTAGCTTTAATTTAGAAAGTAATTTGCCTGAAGCAAATTCTCTGTGTGTATTTTATAACCTTCATGTATATTAGTATACGTCCGGGCCGGCACTGTCAATCATGCACAGTAACAACAATGGCTCACCGACGGCAGCACACACACGAACTAACGACGACTTCCAAAACGAAAGGTATTTAATGACTACTGCAATGACCATCGTAATATCAGTGGACCTATAGTTTCGTCTCAAACACCACATCCGGTTGTGCCTCGTTCTCGTGTAGTCGCCATTGCTCCAGACTGGGGCTTGTTCTTGAGATAAGGGCACACGAGGACGGAGTCAATGATGTGCATAACGCCGTTCGTTGTCTCCACGTCTTGGCGGATGATCTTTGCCTTCCCGTCAATGGTTATAGGTTCCTCTTAGCATCCTGTCGCAGACTCGACCACTCCCGGGCGTTTGTCTTGAACCGGTAACGCAGGTCAGGCCGAATGCCCGACATGTAGACGGGGCGCTTCATGGTGTGGTAGTTGAGAAACTTTAATGATGGCAACACCGAAGTTAAGCCAATAAATGGTACTTTGAAGCGCCTCTAAAATTAATGTCATTGTCTGAGCAGAATTTGGTTAATCCTGCCGTAATTCCTACTGCACAATTGTATTTTTATTTATTTTGTGTTATATAAGTTTAATTTTGAATATTTTTATAATACAGCATTATCTGAAAAAACGTATCCTTATTTAATTTGTATGTTATCCGTGTGGCTAAACAATGCTGCCACCTCACGGATACTGGTTAATCCTGCCCTAATTCCTATTTTATAAACAACTGCAATTTTATATTTTTTATTTTTGTGTTAAGGTAAGTTTAATGTTGAATAGTTTGTATAATACAACATTGTCTAATAAAAAGGTATCCTTATTTAATTTGTTATTTCAAATTCAGCTTGAAGAACCAATCAGCGTCGGTTATCCCCCTGCCCCACCTCACGGAGTGTGGTTAATCGAGGGTAATTGCAACAATCCCACCCGTTGAGTCACCTGCCGCAGTTTTCAGAACAAACTTTTCATCGCTATCTTCTGCACGCTACAATACAAAAATCGGTGGTTTAGTTCGTTCGTTTGGAATCGATTTACTTAGTCACTAACAATAAGCGATTTTTCCATTATACTGTATAGTTTTGTGACGCTTACAAAGACATAATGTGATTAAAAATAATTTCTCCATAACTTGAGCTAAAAATCCTTATTAAAAAGTGGAGTACGGCCGTATCATTAAAAAAACTGCCAAAATCCGTATCGGATACGGGTAACCCGTATCACGTGTCGCTGCGCCGCGCCGCGCCCGCCGAGCGCTGGCAAAATAAAGAAATATTGTATATATTCCTATATTGACCGCTTTGTTTTGACTATTTCCTTTTGGCCAATACTACAGACCTAAGCAAATGGGGTGTGCTAAGGAGGACGACTAGTTTCAATGACAGCGTTAGTCCCCCGTATATATTACAAAATATATCGTTGATCTGGAGGCGTCACAGACACCATTCCGCGGTCTCCAACTTCTGGCGCCATTATGATACCACCAGATCCCATGTCGTGAAGACTTGATAGGTAGGACAACTCCGTGACAGTGAGTGAAGCTTTGTTTTATCGAGTACTATCATTTTATAAAATATAATCGGTTCATGTAGTTGATATAATGATGGAATTTATATTTGTACTATATATATATATATATATATATATATATATATATATATATATATATAAAAATATATATATATATATATATATATATTTTTTGTCAAAACACTTGCGAGTGGACATTAGTTATAATGTAATAACTCTAGGACGTTCAAAATCAGTCATTTTAGCTAGATACTTGCTCTAGCTAGCTTTCACACTATGTGATAGAGTAGAAATGATGTAATGAATACGGTTTAGACTTGCAATCATTTCCTTGTAACCCGGTGTTGCTACCTTTGGGCCTAGAGTGTTCATTCAGTTCTACCCGAAAGTGCCTGAAATATGAAGAACAATACGTGGATAAAGTGCAATGCAGACAGCCATACCAGTGACATATTCACCATAACTCCATCATGTTGTGAGCGGGCTTTTGAAGCACAAAGATAACTAAACGAAAACAGCCAGTTATGTATGTTTATAATTGTATATCTCCAAATATATAATAGCAAAGTCTGGTGCTAAAATAAGGAAAATAGAATATAACATCGGCATTTATAAAACGGCTATAGATCACGCTGGTCCATAGTGCATCTCCGTATATCTACGTCCAAGAGTCATGGTCGTCTGTCATCAGTCTCAACGTCTGTTTTCACATCTCGGGAGATCGATTCAGAAAGACGTTATGCTCTTATGGAAGGTCCACCCAGAAAGAGAATCGGACGGGAAAAAGTCAGTTTACAAGATCGCACGGATGCTGTCGTCGAGTGTAGTTCCTTGAAGGGCAGCAGTGCGTATTTTAAGATAGATAGATCTATAACCCAAATTTATATTTTAAAAATGCTGGTGGAACGTATTAGGAATATGCAAACGATCGAACTGTGTTTTGCGCAATATACTATGGACAGTGGAAGATAAAAGTACTATGAGTATGTGCCATTTCTGGTGAGATTTCGGCACTTGTTTATAATCCTGACCCCTCAATGTTATCTACGTGCTAAGCACGGCTCACACCGACATGTCTCGTACAGCAAAACAGCACCAGAATGTGAATGTCGCACACATCGCTATACCGTTCGTTTTGGCCAATACTACAGACCTAAGCGACTGGAATGTCCGACGTAGGACGACAAGTTTCAATGACATCCTTAGTCGCCGTATGTATTGCAACGCTCTTTTTATTGTTCTTATAGTTAGATAGGCCTAGAGAGGGGTCACACATGCCATTTTGTGGTCTTTACTTCTACTTCTGGCAACATCACTGCACAATCAGGTCCAATTTCGTGAGGACTTGTGACGTAGGGCAACTACATGACAGTGAGTGACGTTTTGTGTTATCGGGTACTCTCATTTTATGCATTACAATTGATTCATGTACACACACATACACATATACACATATACACATATACACATATACACATATATACACATACAAATGTGCTCGATCTTACACTATAATAACAGATTAGTTGCATTCACCTGGTACGAATGTTGGTCCACGCTGTCATAATCATCTGTGCGGTTTTTCGCTTTACGGATCGGTACAGAAACAAGTACAGCAAACTATTCACAAACGTGTTGCTTTCAAACAGCCACATAGTCGCGAAGCTGAAGGTTTCCGAGTTGAAATTGCTGCTGAATTTGGTGCGAAGTATAAAGAAAACGAGAAAGGGAACATTCAGAGCCAGCGACATCGCGCATATAATAATCACGTTTTTCGACGACCGCATCGCTTGTATGGTCACGAAACCCGCATTTCCGGTACCGACGGCGAGTGGCTGTTCCAACGCCGATATCTGCCGGTTGGTTTGCACCACAACGATACAAATGCGCACGGTGCTGTAGCTATGACGAAAGACAACATATAAAAAGCCGCCATGCCGCGATCATCCGGAAGCAGATGAGAACACAACTTCCGGTTCCAGTCGATGTTAATCGTGAAACTTGTAGCGGAATAGAGACCGGTCAGCGTCCAGATCAGTGCGATGACCACATAGCAGCGACGACGAGGCAGGAGCTGCTCCGAGCGGACAGGGTTCAAGGTGAAGATAGCTTTGGACCCGGTCAGCCAGCATAAGCTGTACATCGACGCCATACCGAACCACCAGGTAAAGAAGCAGTGGACATTCGACAGGTACGTCAGCGAGCCGACCGTGTCTGTCGTCGCCTTGGAGCAAAGGGCGGCGCTAATGGGCATGAAGGTACACCCGGCCGCGAGGTCCGCCAGCGACAGTGACAGCATGAACAGCGTTGTGCGATCCTGGCGAAGTAGCGGGTATCGGGCGATTACTGCGATCACAAGCGAGTTTGCGATCACGTTCATGGCGATCACCGTGCTTATGACGGTCGTTTTCACATCGGTTGTTTCCATGCTTCCCACGAAAATTTGTGTCTAACACAATTGCTTATAATCTAGTCACGTTGTCTGATAGCGGACGTTTGAAGACAACGTTTTGTCAATGTATATACGACACGCGCTTTTTATCACCGCGATATGACGTTTCGGCGATCAACGGTCATGGGTAGAGCCAATCAGCCCGCGTATCCCCTCAGCATCAATGGTTGAATATCAGTAACTCGAGAGGCACCGCTAATTACACAGTAACACAATGTCAGCGGAACCATATTGTTTTGCTAAAACGATGTCGTGACTTCGATACAAGATCTCGTTCCCCTTCTCACATGTCTATATAATAATCTGCCAAATAATAGCCTACGTGCATTGGGATGCTTTTTTTGCCATAATCTATGCTCGTAGAATTGCTGTCCCTAATGGACTAGTAACCTCGCACACTCGGTTGGCATTTCGGATACAACCTGTAATCCATAACGTAATAGGGGTTTAGTTATTCTTCACAAGTTCACTGCTCCAGGCTTTTTGAATCGTAATATAATCCAATACTCTCGACATGTGGGACTATGTCCAATAGCGTCATCTCATTCTGTGAAATTCCTGTATTGCAAATATTACGACATTTTGAAGTATGTTTGTTTCTGCGTTATCTCACAAAGGTCACCCACTTCTGATAAATTACTTCATCAGTTATATCACATTTTACCTGTCTGGATATGACACCACATATTTCACCTGCTAATTCACATCGACCGTGAATTTGTTTGATATCAAAGTAATCAAACGATACTATCGCTCATAATCAACAATATAATACTGAATAATCTATACTCCAGTCAGCTGTCATGTTCATTACATAATAATAATAATAATAATAATAATAATAATAATAATAATAATTTTGTATTTGTAAAGCGCCGTATATCCTGAAAGATTTCCGCTCAGAGGCGCATAAAACACATTGTAACACATACATATTTAAAATATTCACAATCATTTTAAACTTACACGTAAAGACGAAATGTTAAATGATAATAAATAGATAATTAAATAAAGCTTCTAAAAATCATACTTCATAAGCTCAACTTATCAGCAATAAATAGATAAAATAAAATTATAAATAACTAATAAAATAATAAATAAGCTAATAATAAAGTAGGTAAAAATAAAATTGCAAAACTATAATTACAGTTAATTCATTATAAAATACCCTACAAGTAGTTTACAAATGCGGCCTTTAAAAGATGTGTTTTTTAGTTGGACTTAAACAGTTCAAGTGAGTCTATTAGGCGCAGACTGTCCGGTAGATCGTTTCACAGGCCCCCCGGGGTTAAATTTTTTTAACCATTTTTTTTCTTTCTTTGGCTTTTTTCATTAGGGGTCTTTTTATTCAATTTATAATCACGAGCATCGTCATAGTTCATTGCGTCTGTGTTGAATCATAATCACGAGCGTCGTCATAGTTCATTGCTTGTGTTGAATTATAATCACGAGCCTCGTCATAGTTCATTGCGTCTGTGTTGAATCATAATCACGAGCGTCGTCACAGTTCATTGCGTCTGTTTTAATCAAAATTTACGACCGTCGTAAAGTTCATTGCTTTTTCAATCATAATCACGAGCGTCGTCAAGTTCATTGCGTCTGTTTCAATCATAATCACGAGGTGTCACAGTTCATTGCGTCTGTTTCAATCAAAATTTACGAGCGTCGTCAAGTTCATTGCGTCTGTGTTCAATCATAATCACGGGGTGTCACAGTTCATTGCGTCTGTTTCAATCATAATCACGAGCGTCTTTACAGTTCATTGCGTCTGTGTTGAATCATAATCACGAGCGTCGTCACAGTGCATTGCGTCTGTGTTGAGTCATAATCACGGGCGTCGTCACAGTTCACTGCGTCTGTGTTGAATCATAATCACGAGCGTCGTCGAAGTTCATTGTGTCTGTGTTCAATCATAATCACGAGCGTCGTCACAGTTCATTGCGTCTGTGTTCAATCATAATCACGAGTGTCGTCATAGTTCATTGCGTCTGTGTTCAATCATAATCACGAGCATCGTCATAGTTCATTGCGTCTGTGTTGAATCATAATCACGAGCGTCGTCACAGTTCATTGCGTCTGTGTTGAGTCATCGTCACCAGCGTCGTCACAGTTCATTGCGTCTGTGTTGAATCATAATCACGAGCGTCGTCATAGTTCATTGTGTCTGTGTTGAATCATAATCACGAGCGTCGTCACAGTTCATTGCGTCTGTGTTCAATCATAATCACGAGCGTCGTCACAGTTCATTGCGTCTGTATTCAATCATAATCACGAGCGTCGTCACAGTTCATTGCGTCTGTGTTCAATCATAATCACGAGTGTCATCTTAGTTCATTGCGTCTGTGTTCAATCATAATCACGAGCGTCGTTACAGTTCATTGCGTCTGTGTTGAATCAGAATAGCAACCAACGCCGGTTCGTTGGTTGCTAAAAATTGCTCGAGTCTCTAGGTACAAGTAAACTTTTTGTTTCTGACATAGACAGTCGCCGGTGGTGGAATAACCTTCTTCAAGATAATGACATAAAAAGAAATGACAGCTACGACCATGCATGCGTATGACGTTTATTTTAAACAATACTCGTCGTCATATGCAAATTAGAGTGACTCGCTAATTAGTCAACAACAGTCAAGAACTGTCAGTCATATTACAGGCATTACTTGGAATTAATTAACAGAAACACCAAAATACAAATTTATGTTATTATTTAAATTAGACTGTTAATTGCATTCAATAAAACACTACCGTATATAATATAATTGGTTATAGGCATAATAGTAAAAACCCAAAGGTTGAAAATGCTCTTAAATTTAAATAAGTTGATTTAACCCATAAATCAACCGATTTAAATCATTCAAAAAAAAAAACCTCTGGTTTTATTAATTGCTGATTTATAAAGGGAAGATCTTATTTAGCGCAGTAACCAATCCTCAGGATTGCTGAAAGCGCTTTACACTTTTTTTTCCCGACAGACCGTTAAATTCAGATATACCATCTCAACTTCTCTGGGAAGCATCCAGCGATATGCTATAATTAATGCGCGAAAGCTACTCGTACACATATCCACCACCATCTATAGCCATACAGGTACTCATTTTTACAATGGAGCAATGTAGAGTGAAAAACAATTGCCCAAGGTTTTAACATCACAGCGGAGAATTGGAGACATAGCTGTTGACTTATGAATACTGTCTGTTGAACAGTAGTTTGCTTACAAGTTAATCTTGGCCTTTAATGAGGACACTTTTTTTTGACATTATGCAAGCTGAGGATGTGCTGTTTATATCATTTTATCATCGAAGCCAGAGACCAGAACAAACAAGTAGGAAACGGCGAGAAGAAACCATGCAGGTTAGTAAAATATTATTTCTTTTGAGTATGGTATCATTTATTTGTTTCTGGTAACATCTGTACATGTGTGCATCGCACAACTTTCTATGAAATAATGATATAACAACAATAAAACATGCTAAGAATCAATCACACTTAACATAGTGTCACTATTAAGTATGTTAATGTGTCTATCCAATGACATTCCCCAATTAAAACCCCAAAGTCAATTGGCAATATTACCTGGGAACACATTTAGTATTTTTATTTAGGCATATTAAAAATGTCATCATAAAATATCCGTAGAATATTTTATAACTTCATGTATGCCCCTGCTGTTATTGCTGTAGAATATGCATGGTCAAAATATACCATACACAATCAATTTTTTTTACAAGCAATTGTTTTGACATACATAATAAGTCACTAGTGTCCGATATTTAAAAACTGACAGATTAATAAATTTCTAAATAACCGACAACTTTTTTTTTACCCCCCAAAACATTATGTACCCAAATGTGGATATCACCTTTAAGAATTTGCAGTTTTGCTTTGCAAATGACAAACGGGACATTTTGTTTTATTTGGGGCGTCAGAATAGTCTCCTGACAGCAGGTAGTAATATCACTGATTCCGTGATTAAAATTAATAGTTACATGAGTGAAAAACATTTAGAACCTTACATTGGCCCATAGCCTGCATTGTTACCTGCAAGGGTTGTAAACATCATGATCAAAGTACAACAGAGGACTGCTGTTACTAATTGCAGTTAACAGCCTAGTGAAAATTTAGGCAATAAGATCACAATCTTAGTAGTGTCCTGTGTTTCCTAGCAAGAGTGAAAAAACCATACCCAATACAAACATCACTGCCTGGATGAAGCCCCATCATCTCTCTAGTGCACTTGCATTTCTTACCAGTTCACAGTCATAATTTTATGTTAGGGCATGATGAAAAGACAAACCACTGCAACAGAGGTCAGCTTTAAATGTTGCTAACTTTGAGTGTTTAAATAAATCTTCAAATTTGTTGGTACCAATGGCTGTTGGAGAATTATTATCGACCAACATGACTAGTATATTGAATCGGAAATGAATAGTGTTACTGTGTATAACGAAATAAGACTATAAAATAAGAACATAAAGTAGGAAAATTATATTTTAATAAGGCATGTATTCTGCTTTCAATAGTACCGCAGACATCAGCATTGTTCAGTTAGTGCAGTTAGTGTTTGATAACTGGAATGTAATTATGTAAAATGTTAAAAATATTCTTAAATTAAAAACAAAATATTAGTATTTAGAATAAAGCTGACATTTGTATTTTTGGAAAATACAAGTATGACTTTGGTTATGGCCAAATAGGTCTCTCTGATTGGAACAAGGAGGACATTGATTGCACCTAACTAACTTAAACATTTTATTTCCTTATATGTGCAAGTGGGCTTGTATAATTGGTTTACTATGTAATTGATGTGAGCTGCTTATGTAGGAGTGGGTTTTGTTTGTTTGTAATGATGTCTGAATGACTCAGAACACATACATATTAATTAAAATATGCCAGGAAGGTTAGTCATATAATGGAATCCGCAAAAAATGCACCATTGAAAAGGTAATGTTCTATTTATTGCAGGAATGTTCACTGGTTGAAACACAACCCCCTGCTCAGCCCACTGTCCACTGGTCTCATTGAGACAGAGTTGACTAGTGACCCTGGCTAGCAGTAGCAGACAAACCAGAAAGCAGATACCCAATACACAAAACTGATATGGGGGTCATTTAAAGGGATTTTCTCAAAAACCAAATCACCAGTATTATTTTGTTTTTTTGGGGGCCCTTAGAATAATGCAATAAAATACAGATTTCTTGTGTACAGTAGCACCACCACATGCAACAGCCATGCAAAAGTAGATTTGTTTAACAATTGTGGAAAAATAGTCTGGGGGACCCTATGGGGCCTGTGGAATAATTCAATAAAATTTTAAGATTTCTCGTGCATAGTACGTTACAATATCCACAGATGCATCTACACAAACTTAGATCCTGAACACTTTCCGAAATGCCAATTATAAGTTGATTTATTCTGGGGTTTTTTTTTTTTTATGACATAGGTACTGCAATGAGAAAACAAAAGATGACAAAACATTGTTATTTATATGTATATCACAGAAGATACATACCATCTTACATATGTATCATTCTTTCAGATGAAGGATTCACAAATACCAAGCACACCCTTTCAAAGGATCCTGTGCACCAGATGACATTGTCCCTCATTGGCAGTATGGATGTCACATTGAAAAACCTTTAACTTGTAGTGTCAAACTCAAACAGAGCCAGTGATCATGTCGCCAATGCGATACTTTATCAATGCAGCAAGTAATACAGATGATATTGTTGTTCCATTGAATATTCATCATGACCATGGGTATGCAAAGTTGTCGTCCAGTCCTGCATGCCTTCTTCAACTGACCATGGCAGTCCAGTCAATGTGGATGACCCTTCGGATGTCCCAGTCTCACTGTCTCCATCTTCAGATCATTCTGTCTGCAACAGTCAGAAGGAAAATTCTGAAGACAGTGATCCGGAATCGTTGGTAGCGGATGACAGCGATATCACTGATGATGACTCAAGCAGTTCTGACACTAATGAGAAACAGAGCAAATGTTGTTTACACACAAAAAAACTAATTTCCCTTTTCTGCACCTGCAAAAAAACCAGGCTAGTATACTATGCCTGCTGCCTGTTGGAAGCATCCCATTGAACATGTGCAGTGATGATATGCAGCTAACCGATACATTTTGACATTTGATTTATAGTAAACAATCATTATCTTATAATGATTATTAGTAATTGGCAAAACTGTGTAATTCATCAATATCACATCATGAATTTAGCGCATTGGTTGATTTGTTTGTGAAATACTTTAATAAAATTATCACACCTTTCCCAAAAAAATTTAAATTTTTTTGTTAAAAATTTTTACAGCATTTTGCAAACACATGAAATTTTTGATTGTCATGATGTGGTCTTGATAACATAACACCCGCACATATCCAATATACTGTTAAAAACATTAAAACTCCAATTCAATATTCTCATGTGAATTGCACAATGTCCTTATTACACATCTATTTATTATTAGACTATATTATAAATTGCATGGCAGCACGCATATCTAAATAACATTATTTACATAAATTAAACAAATTGTATTAATATTTTAAAATGGAAATTAAATAATTATATTAAAAGGATACACACATCATGTAACATCCTGTCAAAAAGAAAATAAGTTTGTAACAAAGATTTACGTTACGAATTCGAAGATAGAATGAATTTTGTATTTAATATGTGTCATTGTGTGGCCATACAAGTATAATTGCTCTGTTTAGGTTTGAATTGCAAAATAATTTTTCGATACCTGTTGAACTACATATTACTTACCTCGAACGAACGAGTCTGCACGCAAATCGCACATAGACAACAGACCGATATTCCCAACATTGTCATTGACAGATGTCTTCGTCAGTCATTGACATAGCTCATGCTGGCATCTGTCAGCACGGTCGAGCAACCCAGCTTTCTCCAGACAACATACACATTCGATGTGCGTCGACATTGGGACGCAGTATCCACACAAACACCAAAGCCACATTCACATTGTTTCCCCAAAAAAAAACATCCTCGATTCCATACAAATTGCGATCTTTTCTCGCCGTCTCCCCACTCTCGGCGGGGTTTAATTGACGCCTCGCCCCCGGCTCGCACGCTGGGTTAAGGGAAGAATTAATGGCTTTACTTTTGTCACTTGTGCTATAGATGCTTCTCTCACTTGTGCTACAAATGCTTCCTCTGTCGGATCCATTTTCTACTGTGATATATCCAAGACCACTAGCAAATAGCGTAGCTCCTCGCTAAAGTAAAACACTTCCGACATTTGTAAACAACAGAAAAATAGTCCGGACTGACCTTCCTTTCGGTAGGCCCGCCCCTTGAAGCCTGTCAAAATCTGCTCTCGGGAAGTGTCACGTTTCGAATTTTTTCATTGGTTAAAAATCTTTGATATTTAATAACACCTTTTTATTACGAATGCAAATAAATATTATTTGTTGACACATAGGACCCCTTTCGTGTATAATAAGGTACCATATCTTTGTTTTGGCGCAGAAATGTCTAATAACGAAGAAAACCGAAAGAAACCAAAATTTTACATGGGCTAGATAGGAGGTAATCAAACCACTCGGCTTGGAATAAAGATGGCGATACGCAGTGTTCTATGACGACGATTTAGGCACTGAAAATATTTTTTTTCCCAGTTTGTCTGATAAGTGAATATGCTTCTGTCACCATTAATGTATTCTTATATAGTATACATTTAGGTATATGGAATGTTACAGCTGTGTTTCAGTTCCCCTTTAATGCGACAGTCTACGAGATGCCACCTGCACATTTCTACCACAAACCATTCAATTGCCATTGGAACGTTTTATTAAATGATCAAACAGTGTTTAAAACTAAGCAGGTAGAGAAACATACATACATACATATGTACTTACATACGTACGTACGTACGTACGTACGTACGTACGTACGTACGTACATACATACATATGTACATACATACATACGTACGTACATACATACATACATACATATGTACAGGCATAGGTGAAACACGTGTAAAACGAGATACTCGGGTAATATGGGTAATATGTGAAATCGCTATATGCAAAGAATAGATTTAACAAGATTACCACCTAGAGATTCAACTCTAAATGGCAGGTGGACTAGGAAGCCATTTGGCTTATCGAGAGTCCAACATATCTATCTAAGTATACCCCGCCCGTCTTAGGTATATGTCGATTTTATTTTTAAATATATTAACACTACTAGCACCTACACAATCAGCTGATAATCTGTTCCATTCGTTTACTGTTCTTTGTGAAAATGAAAATTTTCTAATATCTTGTCTACACTGCTTATTTGCTAATTTAACTCCATGTCCTCTATCCTTCTCTCTTCCTTGACTGTGAAAAAATATTTCTGTCAATATGTTTATATCCATTCAATATTTTAAACACCTCAATCGATCCCCCCCTCAATCTTCTGGTTTCTAGTGTTGTTAAAAACATTCTTTTAGACGCATTTCATAACTAATATTCCTGAGTTTTGGTAACATTTTGGTTTTTCTCTCCTTTGTACTCTTTCTAGCATATCAATATTTCCCTTTTTGCGATATGGCCTCCATGCTTGTTTTACAATATTCTAAGTGAGGGGCCCAACTATTGTTTTATACAGCGGTATTATAAGTTCTGTTTCTTTGTACACTATTTTCGGCCCAATTAATCCAAGAATTTGGTTTCCCTTCGCTGCTGCAATTCCACACTGCTCTGATACCTTCATGTCAGCACTAATAGTTAACCCTAAGTCCTTTTCCTTTAAAAGGGGGCCCCAAAAAAAAGTACCACCCATTGTATATTGTGCATCTTCATTCCCATGTCCTCGTGTGAAGGCACTTACACTTTCCAAAAATTTAAAAAGCATTTGCCCTTCTAGACCATTCTATCAACTTATTAAGATCATCTTGTAAATGCTGTCTATCTGCATCACTTTTAGTTTTCCTAAACACTTTTTTTGTCGTCCGCAAACTTCAACACCTTGCTTGTTATGTCATCATCCCAAAACATTGATATATATTAAGAATAAAAAAGGTCCCAGTACTGATCCCTGCGGTACTTCCCCTCAAAACCGTTTCCCGTTTGAAACCTCCCCATCAACTACTACTCTTTGTCTTCTATCAATAAGCCATTTTTCCCATCCAGTTGATCATTCCATTTCCTATGCCGTGGGCCTTTAGTTTAAGTAGTAGTCTTTGGTGTGGCACTTTGTCAAAGGCTTTTTTTTTTAAAACTTAAATAGATTATATCTACTGGGGGATCCCTCATCTACCCACTTTGTGACATCTTCCAAAAAAAATAACATATTTGTTAGGCCTGACCTCCCCTTTTAAAAACCCATGTTGAGAAAAAAGAAAATCCACCAGGTGATCTTTAGTCTTTCGAATAGTTTGCAAATCACCGATGTTAAAGTCACTGGTCTATAGTTCTCTGACATGTTTCTCGAACCTTTTTTAAATAATGGTATAATGTTTGCTTCTTTCAACCCAACGGAACTATTCCCTCCTTTAATGACAAATTGAACACTGTTGCAAGCGGGATGCTGATTTGTTCCCCAAATTTTCCCAAAAGTAATTTGGGAGGAATCCCATCCACTCCAAGGGGATTTATTATCCTTCATATCTCTTTTTTTCATAGCTACCATTGTTGGGGTTACAATTAGTTTTCCTAAATAGTCAAACTCTCTCCCTTCGGAAATTAGTCTCAAGTACTGGTAATATCTAATATCTTCCCTGGTAAACACCGAACTAAAGTACTCATTTAGGTTTTCTGCCCTTAAAAATCCCTCTGTTATTATGTTTCCCCTCACTACCTTCTAGAGGACCGACCTTATGCTGAACTTTCTGTTTACTTCGAACATACGATAAAAACTCTTGCTGTCATGTTTTATATTAAAAACTATTTTTTGTTCGTAGCTTCTCTTAGAATTTCTAATTTCAGCTGTAAACTTGATTAAGTGCTTCTTTATAAATGCTATAGTCTTCTTCACTTCCGGTATGTCTATATGTCTTCCACATCATTTGCTTGTACTTTATTGTTCTAATGGCTTCCTTCGATAAGTTTTTCCTCTTTGACCGTTTCCCCTGTTTTTTAAGGGGGGAAATTTGTCAACGATGCAGTCCCAAATTTTACTCTTTAAAATATTTCCCGCATTCTGTTGCTGTCTTATTCTTCAGTGTGTTATTCCAGTCTATCTTTGCTAAATATTCCCTCATGTCCTTTTTTATCTTCCTTTGTGAAAATGTTTCCTGTACCGTATTTTTCTATTCCGTTCTCCCTTTACTTTGATAATAAAATGTATCTGGTTGTGACCACTACACCCCAGTGGTTCACATATCTTGACATTATCAACAAATTCCTTCTGTGAGCTCAATACTATATCTAACACGTTCTCGCCCCTGGTTGCTTCTAACACATGTTGAGAAAGGAAACTATCTTGTACTAAATTTAAAAACTCTTGATCCTCTCTCCCGGTACTCTGTAGAGATGTCCCTGGGTTTTAACCCCTGGTTAAAATCCCCCATAATAATACAGTCCCGTTTACTCACTTCTTTGATAGCGCTATGTATTTTTTCATTCTCTTCCATGCTTATGTTTGGACTCCATTCTGCTTCTTTTTCTAATTTTATTTCATAAGCTTGGATGGATTCTTTAATATATAAAATAACTACGCCTCCACTTCTTCCTAATCTATCTTTCCTAAACATTACATACCCTGTCATTCCTAATTCGGCATCTGATATATCGGGTGTGGCCCAAGATTCAGTCATACCTATTATGTGAGGGTCAATATCTTCTACCATAATGTTTAGTTCATTTCCTTTGTTTTTTATGCTCCTTTTGCATTTAAACAAACACATTTATAACCAAATTCCGTAGGGCTTTCCAGGCTGTGTATTTGCTGATGTATTTTTGCTATCTTTATCTATGCCTCTAATATTTGGCTTCTCTGTGTATCCCCCCTGCGAAACTAGTTTAAAAAGTTGCAACCTGTTCTATTGTCCATCGATCGAAGTAGGTTCTCGGAGAACACTGCTGCGCCCTTTCCGCTTAGATGGCGGCCATCTCTCATATACATGTCTTCTTTCCCAACAATATATCCCCACAAATCTACAAATCCAACTCCTTCTTCTTCACACATCTGCTCTAATAGTGCATTAATTGCCATCCTCTTGGGAGTTTCTAAATGTTGCTCCCCCCTTTCCCCCCCTCACTGGCAAGATTCCTGGGAGATCTTTCAACTCTCGTCTTCTTCAGTTCTCTACCCCTCTCTGTATCTCTTTACTATCCCGGTTGTTCCATCCCTGTCTGCATTGTTCGTCCCTACATGTAGTAATATAGACCCCCCTTGGCCATGCCCCAATACGTTCTCTGCCCGTTCAGTCACATGCTCTATCCTAGCCCCCGGAAGACAAACAACAACGTCTTCTCCTTTGCTTAATGTCCTGTCTGTCTTTCGCTAAATGGAGTCTCCCATAAATACCCTTTCTGTTCTCAATGCCCCCTCGATCACTGCTTCAGAGTAGCTCCTCCGTTTTTGCATCTCCCTGGTTGCTGACTTTCCCCCTGCCGCTTTCTCTATTGTTCCTTTCTTTCCTGTCTCTTTTCTTCCTGTCATCGTCCTTGTTATTGACTTCCGTTTGGTCACATCTACTCTCACTTCCTTTCTTCCATTCGTCTTTCCTCCTGTCGCATCTACTTCTCTCATCTCCTGTCCCATTGTCCCTCCCTCCTTCTCTACTGTCACTTTCTCCCCTGTCACCTTCCTGCATGTCATGTTTCCTGTTGTTGTGCGAAAACATAAATGATCATTAATACATTTTGTATTTAGGACTATGTAAGCTCTATCAGATAAATCGACCGACAATACAGGTAATTAGTGAACTCGAAGCCGACGACGAAGCAAATTCCTGTCGCTGTTAGCAGGTGAAAACATCGCCGCCGCGTTGTTAGGACCAGTTGAAATTTACGTAGTTGACGTTGTCCATCCGCAACTCCACCTTCGACAACAAACTCATATAGGCCTACCCTACACACATACATAATATTATATGCATGCATATAATGTATACAATTTGTCAATCACTTCTATCTCACAGTGTCGTACTTCTCTCTACCTATAACCATAAGCAATTTTATCTCAAAATAAATACCACAAAAACGTGTGAACGCCACCAATATATTACATGTCTGACGGTGGTACTTCATTATTCCAATTACAATGATATAACAAAAACGATCTTATATAAACGAAGACGTGCAGAAATTAATCGCGACTCCCAACGAGTACTCACGCGTACGAGTCAGTAACGAATCTAACTTTAAAACTATAGTTCAGGATTAGCCTCGTTGACCTGATTTAACTGACTAATCCGACTGAATGAGTTCGAGTAGAACACCGCGTCCAACATCTAGTGTGTTTGTTGACAACAGATGGCGCCACACCTTGTAGCTCTCTCTCTCTCTCTCTCTCTCTCTCTCTCTCTCTCTCTCTCTCTCTCTCTCTCTCTCTCTCTCTCTCTCTCCTCCTCTCTCTTTCTCTCTCTCTCTCTCTCTCTCTCTCTCTCTCTCTCTCTCTCTCTCTGTGTGTGTGTGTGTGTGTGTGTGTGTGTGTGTGTGTGTGGGTGTGTGGGTGTGTGTGTGTGTGTGGGGGTTTTTATATATATATATATATATATATATATATATATATATATATATATATATATATATATATATATATATATATATGATTGGTTGTTACAAATACAGTGTCGTATTCATCTGAACTATAACCCAATACATAATGCTGGTATATTTCCGGTGGTCCACATGCAATGTGGTTATTTGCCGAAACATGATTCTATTATTTTAATGAAATCCGGGATACTGTTGCCTAATTGAACATCTTGTTTCGGTTTCTAACTTCACCTGCATAAAAATGAACTATAATCTAACAGCACGGGGCGAGGAAAGACGCAACCCAATAACGCCTGGTGATCCAGATTACGGAGACGACGTGAAGGCAACTAATGCACAAGACCACGTCAACAGACAAGACACGTTGTTAGAATTACGTGTTACTCGGAACATGATTAAGATCAAGATAACAATGTGTGTAGTAAATGTGTTTCTGCTACACCCAATTCTTGGAAGAAATCGTTATTGCTATCAAACATATAATAGTTCTGAACAAACTGTCAGAAGGCATAGAATATGATATGGATTATAAGTAATAAGGCAAACGTAGTTCAGCGATGATGTATTGTTATATCACTATGTATATGCAATGACGCTTAGGACATTTGACCCCTCGTCCTGAGCAGGTGACATATATTTTTCAACATTCTGGACAATGTCGCTGTTGTCCCTGAAGCTATGGGCACCGTTCACACCACCAGCAGGCACTGAACTGCATACAATCGCGCCTCGTCTATATAGATTTGCATAATAACCACATCGCTGCTCAACAGAATCATCCAACGACGCTGTTTTCGTGATAGGAACACTGCAGTCAATAATGTGGACATGGTTCCGGCCGATGATTCGACAATTAGTAGTGGTCACTGTGTATGATCGTCGTTGACTCGCTTTTGTCCATGACCACAGGTCATTTTGGAATCGAATAGTTTATGTTGTTTTCTCAGGTCGCCCTGGCGTTACTGTAGGGTTACCTGGGGCAAAACGGCCCCTGACGGTAAGACGCCCCCCGTCTTATCTGCCAAACGAGTGAACAAAAACTAACGTTGAATAGTGGAATATGATGCTGCTACCTAGCGAATACTCTTTAGTGACCGCAAGGCCAAACGCTACCAAAAATAAGTTCACAAACCTTTTTTTAAAGTTTTGCATACCCTGTGAGCTAATAATCACTCTTCGGTAAAATCGATGCTAACATGTCCACCGTGTGGTGATAAGCCAGCGAATGGTACTAATGCACATACATCTATACACGTTTTCAATTACTTTCATCGAAATGGGAACGATATTAAAGGATTACACGTGAAGGTGAAAAAGTCAGCACTGGTGTGTATGGGGTAAGACGGCCCTGTCAGAACGGGGCAAAACGGTCCCGGGGCCGTCTTGCCCCGCCATGCCGTACGAATACGGTATGTAAACGCAATAAAGCTGTGATGTATTTATAGCATGTACACAATAATTTAAATAAAAAGTGAAAGAAAGTCGACGAAAGCAGCGATGAAGAGGAATGACCTTGTTCGGTGTGCGGAGAACTATTCAGTTGCAGTCGGCCACGAGAAATATAGGTTCAATGCTAAGAATGCAATAATTGGGCTCACAGTTAGTGCACACCAGGGCTCCCGTATTTCATGTGTCCCAACCGCGAGTCAGAGTGTGATTAGACAGTAGGGTATCTGCAAGCCATTCGTTAATACAATATGTTAATGATTTTAAGGCTTGTGATGATGCAAATTCCAAAGCTAGCTAATTAGTGTTTTCAGTGACGAGTGTAATGATAATGCAGAATATTGCTTCTAATGACAACTGATTCTTTTTGACATATTATAATTAATGATGAGTGGTTTCGATTGATGATTAGGCTAGTGTATCTGCCGCGAAGTATCTGCATGCCATTGCTTTAGTATAATGTTCAACACTGTAATGATTTTAAGGCCTGTGATGATGCAGATGCCAAAGGTGATCGTAATGTCGAGTAATACAGACAGGAGCTGATAGATAGGAAACCGGGATGTCCCGGGTGGAAGATCAATAGAGCGGGAGAACTGTAGAAGTGCAACAAATATTATCAGTATTATGTGACCGTGTCGTATTGTCGAAGAAGCAATAGAAGACGGACACAACAATGATGAGTCTAATGTAATTCACGATGAGTGATGCAGAGTGGTGATTATTTCTGTTCACGATGAGTGATAATAATGGTAGTAGTTAGTGACGGTTTAAATAAATAATGGATAAAACACATCGTTTTTATATCATTACAACGGTTAAACCTAATATTAGAATAAATAGGCTCGGGGCCGTTTTACCCCAGGCGAGGGGCCCTTTTACCCCAAGCATGGGGCTAAACGGTTTTATTGGAACACATTTTAAACTTGTTATAACTTACGTTTTGGTTATTCAATAGTTCAGAGACATGTGTCATACACAAAGTATATATACCTCAACACTATTACTGCATAATTATGTATCGACAAGTTATGGATACAAAAATACACCACTCTTCCCTTAGGGGGGCCGGGCTGCCCCAGGTTACCCTAATCTGCATCGAACTTCGTTATAATCACGTCGCGTATCCATAATTATTTTGCTAGACTTGGCAACTGCAATGCGGAGTTGCTCGTAGACACCGGAATGACAACAATTATTTGCGAATCTTATTAAATCAACACGGACATAACGGTTGAAGGTCGTTGCATTCAGGTGCTTGGCAATCGTGACAAAGCCTCTGCAAGCACAATCTTCTTCCATTGTCTATGTGCAATCTCCGTAATATCCTTGAAGTTTGAGACACAAACTATTACATTGAACACACATGACTCTATTAGGGATATTGCAGAATGTGCAAGAAGATATATCATATATTAAGAGTTAGTGGAAATATTATGAGGACCGCATCGCTATTACAAGATGTACAGTTGTTGGTGTCAATATTGCAGATTATTATGTGTTCGATATTTGCCGATGAGCTCGCTCCAACACAAAGAACATATATCCGGCAGTGTTGATAGACGATTACTATACATGGCAGTACGACCGCTACAAAGAAATGTTCTGATATTAGTATATTACGTTGCCATTGAGTTGCGTTACGTCATGTAGAAGCAAGCACCTGTTATGGTTTTAATTCTGTCGGTGCCTTTCGAGCTGTTGGGAAAACGTGTTGTGTTACTATTCTTTTGCATTCAACGTTCATAGACTCGGAAATGATATGCAGAATGATACTGCATAACCAACACCCTTTTAAGTATATAGACGAACGCAACTCACATCTGTCCCAATCCTCGCGTAATATTTCCATCCAGGTGCTATTACATTCAGTAGAACATCTTGACACATTTGGTTGAATATACATTTGAATTCTGAACGATACGCCTTTTTTGGTAATTTGGCACTAGTAATTTAGCGCTGCTTGAATTGTGTGTGTGTGTGTGTGTGTGTGTGTGTGTGTGTGTGTGCGTGCGTGCGTGCGTGCGTGCGTGTGCGTGCGTGCGTGCGCGGTGCGTGTGTGTGTCCTAGGCTTAGGTAACTTAACTATTAAGATATCACAATGTTTGATAACTTAACAGTCTTACACGAAGACCATAAGATTGGCATCAACATTGGATTTATTATTACAAACTTTGAAATAATATTTTCAGGAGACACATTGTCTGAAAATGTGTAGCATTTCTGATTGTTTTTACAGCATGCGCTCGTCACACGTGTCACTGTCAGCCTCCTTCAATTCTTTGTTTTGACATAATACACAAAGAACACGTTTTCTGTTGTTCCACTGCACCAATCACCTCACCTAACTAAAGCAAATATAAAGTATCCTGACAGACCAACTTGTCTTACCCACTGGTCTGAAAGTAACTGCCCTTACAGCTAGGGATGTTTTAAGTTGTGTTGTATAAAAGAAACGTAGACCTATTGCTAAAATGAGTATTTGACGTGAACCACGGCCGCCATATTGTTTCCCTATTGTTACGTAATAATGACTGTATTCAAAAGATGATTGGAAGAATACTCAGCCTTGTTAACATCCCGTTAGTGATGTATGACATAGTAATACTGCAAATGTACATGGGCAATAAAAAAGAACTTCTTACTTTATTTGAAAATGACGATTACAGAAAGAAGAGTACTATACTATTGTCATCTAGGCCGTTTTCGGTTTACACGATCCGTTTCCTAATGTCACATTGACTCTTCTGGTTATTCTAAATACGCGAAATATATATATTTAAAAAATACTCCTTTCCAAAGGCGGCAATGGTGGACTACATCTAAATAAAAACAACTATGGTCTAGAAATGCACTGTAGCTTAGTAATGTCTTGGTTTTATGCCTCTGGCAATGTCTAGATAGAACCATGGTTATTTATATAGTTGTCGGCAACTCAATAGACATACTGTTATTTTAATGGACTTGGGAATACCCTTGCTGGTATTGATACCGTATGTCATCAGGCAGCGGAAATTGTGTGCTCTCGCGTGATTAGGAACGGCTGATGTGTCGACGTAATATAGACGGATTTAATGTATTGCAAACAACGAAATTCTTCAGCAGATAGAGAGCGAGAGAGCGAGAGAGAGAGAGAGAGAGAGAGAGAGAGAGAGAGAGAAGAAGAGAGAAGAGAGACAGAAGAAGACAGACAGACAGACAGACAGACAGACAGACAGACAGACAGACAGACAGACAGACAGACAGACAGAGACAGAGACAGACAGAACAGACAGACAGACAGACAGAGACAGACAGACAGACAGACAGACAGACAGACAGAGAGTGAGAGATGAAAGAGAGATACCAAGATATGTAGTGATTTAGAAAACACTTTATTGCGAAATGTACATTTTCATCTTTTGGAATGTTCAGCGAGATGCAATACCATTTACTGTATATATATATATATATATATATATATATATATATATATATATATATATATATACATATACATATATAAAGGTTATTGTATAGTCTGTATTAACTCGTGTACTGTCTTACAACACAATAGAAAGCGTTTCATGAAAACACGTAGAATCGTGGTCATTACCGCCTGGCTCTGATAGCAAACCTACATGTCACAGTCATACGCAGGATATTTATCGTGGATGGTGCTCATGAAAACCAAAATGAATGCCCGAAAAACACCGATCAATCCACATGGAAACACCTTCTGTATCGTCGAGCTGTGACATATGCTGCAAAAAAAACAGTGCAGTCGTGTGTACGATTGTGAACATTAAGAGATTACGCTAATGGGTTCAATCCACACAAATGACGTTACATAATACGATATTAATAAATCATACACGACATATAAAGTAGCATATCGAATATACATAATCGGGATATCGGTTAGGCCTACGGCTGTAGAATGTTTTTTGGAAACTGCCAAAATCTGACTGTTACCATTATTAACAGTAATTTACACATGCCATACACGACGGGCTATCATAAAACATAATCTGAATAGCTTTCTCTCGCACAGACTGATACAGTAGCAAATATAGCAAACCATTCACAATCGTATTACATTCAAAGATCCACAGAGACAAAGAGGAAAACCAAATAGACACATGGAATCGGGAGAGATAACGAATGAGGGTTGCTACGAAGATTGGTGTGGTCATAACGAACGAAAAGAAACATATAACGAGCACATTTCTGGAGGAACGGATGGCTTGAGCAGTCACGAAGCCTGGGTTTCCAACTGCTCCGCTGCCCATTTCGATGGCCTGCGCCTGCGCAGAGATCTGGCGGCGCGTGCGCAGAACAACGATGCAGATACGAGCCGTTGAGTAAATGATGACCGTCACGGGCAACACTCCTCCCACGATACAGTGTAACACATAGAAGAGTGACCACCCATGGTCAACTGGGGCGTAGTCACTAAAGCACGAGTCAAAATTCCACGAAACGTCAACACTGAAATTAGCACAAGCTACGACACAACCGAGAAGCCAGTTGAATCCGATGATAAAGTAGCAACGTTCGCGTGTCAGTAACTGCTCTGAGCGCAGCGGGTTTACAATTACCATAGCCTTTGACGCCGTTAGCCAGCAAAGGCTGTACATAGAGTTGAAGCCAAACCACCAAAACAAAAACGCGTGGATATTCGGCAGTCGTTGGAACGTATCGACGACGACGGAAGTCGCCTTGGAGCAAAGGGCGGCGCTGATGGGCATGAAGGTACACCCGGCCGCGAGGTCGGACACCGACAGCGAGAACATGAACAGGGTCGTGCGATCTTCGCGCAGCTGCGGGTAACGGGCGATAACGGCGATCACGAGCGAGTTTGCGATCACGTTCGTGACGATCACGGCGCTGATCACAATCGCTTTGAAATCGTTCGTTTCGTCCATGATGCCGTGTGTGATTCGAACTTCAGGCGAGACGATATCACTCGATTTCACTTTTATGGTTAACGATTATGCTACACGGTGTGACCACTCAATTAGATATTCATTGAGAGTGTCCAAATATCTGGAAACATTACCTGTTTTCACTTGAACGACGTCACAGCTTTGCGAGAACAAATCAGCAACATTCCTTTTACTAGGCGAAGCCCATTCGTTCACATAAATCCACCAATCTCAACAGCCACGCTCATTTGCACAACTGGTGATATGTGGTATGGCCGAAATTATTCCACAAGTTTCAAGACGGCAACAGTAGTTAGTCCGATGGCCTAAAATCACGATACCGCACGCCACGGGATGAATTAGACGTGGAAACTCGTCTCTGTCATACAAACAGAAACCCCAGGTAAGACTGCTAATTCCGTTCTTGACCTTGGAGCCGTCGAGTAGGCTCACCAACTAACCGCGGTCTTCTCGGCGCAGGCGCTTCCTTAGTAATGACTTCAATATCACACCTGTTGCTTCTTCCGTGTCTGTTGACCATCGGACATTTTTGAGTCAGCAATATTGCTGGTATTGGATTGAGATCACGCACAAAATGACTTCATTATATAAATGATATTCCCAACGCAAAGCTACATTACACGACGGGGCGCGACGTCCTAGTAATGGAACGTCTGGCTCCTGATTATATGAACGGCTGGAGGAAAATGTAGGCTACGCTGAAGAAATGACTTCGAGCGGTAATCGGTTTCAACAGTTCTGTATGCTGCACGTGGCTGATTCTCTTACATGCATCTGTTGTCGTCATTGTTCAAATCACTCTGTATTAACTGTCCACCATCTAGTAAAATGTTATGTCGTATTGTGAAGTATAGTCTCACATACAGTTCAAGTGCACATACTAGTCTGATCGTCCTTGGCGAAGCGAAAACGATTAGACCATTGTGATATGTGTTTCAATACATAATATTATCGTGTGTCTTTATGTTTTCATCACTCAATTTAAGGATTTGAGAATGTTGCACTATTTGTAATGAATGCAATGTTTGTATTATTCCTCGTAGTCGTATTAGTTCATTTAATTTCATATGTAAATTTAATTGGAATTATATTTTCTTGACAGTTAATGACCCTGACATTACATTAAACAAAATAACACCGCGTACATGAATTTGTAATTTGGACTTCGCCTATGCTAACCGCATAAAGCACGGTCATGAATATTCGTTACCGTTCGTCACACTCCGGTTTTCATTGTTAAATAAATGCGTGCTCCACGTCATCAACAAGTGTGCTGACTAAGTCTCAAAAGGTCTTTGCGTTGTTCGTGACGCATGCATAAATATTCGTTATAATCGGGTGCATAATCAATCATTCATGCAGCAAACGCAAAATGATTCGCGTAAACTAAATTATGTGTTGGCGTTTGTGCAGATAACACGCAAACTATGCATGCATATGCACGGCATAAATAGCAAAGAAAATACATAACGGAAATTTTCATATTTTGATTTAGTACATATCGACTTTAAGTATCATGTCGTGAAACACATTTAGCGTTACTTGTTTTGACGATATTCGTACACCAGTGGCATATCGAAGTATGTTTTCTGTATGTCGTATTCCTGTTTTAAAACATGCCTTTATTTTAGAAACATATCACTACGCTAACTATGGTGCACTGTGCTGTAAGTGCATCATCCTCCGGTGTATTGAGATTCACTGCTCTATTTATAAAGGTAAGTTCTTATGTAGCAAGTGCGCCACAATGTTCCATAGTGGGATTCTGCATTTGTCAGGAAGAAGTAGTGTTTTTAATAATACTGCATGGTAATATTTTAACTGAACGTTTTCTCTGATAGTTTGACAGAAATCAGATAATATTGAAATAAAGGCATTCGAAACTGAAACTTAGTTTAGTTGTTCGTTCAACATTCCACGACGTGACTATTATGATACCTGCATGACGATAGATCATGCCGAATCCTGTTACCATAATAGATGACGTATGCATGATAATTTGTCTTACGATATAAGGCTTTGGCCAGATGTTGCGAATGCACTTCTCTTATGGGACATGTTAATGTTATACCTATTATGATTAGTGCTGCTTTATTTTCTAATGTATATCACTGCGAAATTAGCTATACATGTAAATATTTCCTATGGAAATTACACGATATTTGTTTTAAAATGACGTAATTTAACCAGAAAACACGATGTTGATCGGAATTAAAGAAAACATACAAACACACATCAGCAATATTTTGTTTTATTAACTCTACACAAGACACGGCGACTATTCAAATAGTCATTTCGTCGGTCGACGAATTAGCGGCTCAGCATAGACGGCCATTACAACACCTACTCTTGAGAGGATCGTAGACGAATTTTCCGCAGCATGCGCAGTTGTCCAGTCTGCGAGAGACGACGCCATCACAACAGATGCTACTGGCGGGGTCGAATGGGCGGTCGCTGCAGCAGCGGCTCCGGGACGGAACGACCTCACCTCCGCAACAGAACTGGCGCGACGAGTCGTAGGCGACGCGTCCACAACACCTGGCGGCGTGAGGCCGGCTCTGGATGACGCCACCACAGCAGATCTCAATGTTGAACTTGACGGGTCTGCCGTTGCAGCACTGGTCGGGCGACGCGACGACTGCTTTACCGCCACAGCAGTACTGGTACTGCGAGTCGTAGGCAACGGCCTTGCAGCAAGCAGGGTTGTCCGGCTTCCGTTGGATGACCCCGGCGCAGCACATGTCGCTCCTGGCGTCCACCGGCTGACCGCTACAGCAGTAGTCGGGGGAGTCGACGACCACTCGTCCAGCGCAGCAGAACCGCCGTCTCGAGTCGTACGCCGCCCGCCTGCAGCACCTGGCGTTGGCCGGGCGCTCCTGGATGACATCCACGCAGCAGATCTGGGTCGCCGGGTCGTAGGCTCTGCCGTCGCAGCAGTACGCTGGCGACGGAACCACCGTTTGTCCGCCGCAGCAGAACTGTGTCTTGGCGTTGTAGGCCGACACATAGCAGCACTGGGCGTTGGCCGGTCGGTCTCGGATGCGAGTGTTGCAGCAGATTTGGCGTTGTGGGTTGTACCGTTCGCCGCCGCACCGGGCTGCAGTAATAATAATAATAAAGGTTTATTCGTCATTTTCAACATGTAATGAGCATTTCATGTGGTAATTGGAATATGTTCCGGCGTTTGAGTCACATAGTGCGTATATATATATATATATATATATATATATATATATATATATATATATATATATATTATATATATATATTATGTATAATATATATGTATAATAATATAATAAATAGATATACTATAGACTATAATGTTCTTCAAAATGATAAATTAAAATCAAAAAATATTAATTTGATCTAATAAATAAATAAATAATATCTCTAAAATTTCCGTTAACATGATAAATATTATATTTAGAAATAATTATGTTAATAATAAGTAAATATTATACATAAAAAAAATTAAAATGCTAAATGAACTATTTAAAATTATTATGTTAAGCTAATAAATAAATAAATGGTATGTCTAAAATGTTGTTTAAAATAAAAAGTACCTGAACATTTATATAGTACATGACCATGTTTCTCTATTTATCAATTGTGAGCATAAATAGTTTTATTAGAATGCTTGCATTGACATATATCGCATATTAGGTGCGCATGAGTTATGTTTAACACCGTGTGCGTGACACTGCGTGAGTGCGTGCACGAGTGAACACATCGATTTTTAATCCTATAATATAATCATTGCGTTAAGTGTGATTACAGTTGGTAAGTTATATTTTGCAAGCTATATGTTCTCTCTGACTGCAGGTTAGCAATAATGTTCCTGTTTTTTGTGGTATTAGCGTGAGCAGAAAAAGTGCTAAGAGCCTCAACTCATATCAAATCGGAAACGTATATATTACATGAAAAGTACATGTTCCAAACACACCTTACACACACACGCACGCACGCACGCACACGCACACGCACACGCACACGCACACACACACACACACACACACAACACACACACACACACACACACAAACAGTTCTTGAAGCGCTTTATATTTCATTCCCTGATAGAACTGTTTAATTAAAGACAATCTACACTTCAATCAGAACAATTCAACCACACGGCATTTATTTCTTGTAGTCTATTCATACACGAATGTTACATGTGCGTAGGTGACTTACGGGGAGAGGCGCCAGTTCCCTCGGGCAGGAATACAAACGTCACCAACAAGGTGACGGCGAGGAGAAATCGTCCGCCCCTACAGCAGTAACACATTTCACGTCAAACACCATGTAGCAATAATAATAGTACGAATAATAATGATAATAACCGTTTACTTAACATCGTCAAATCCTTGTTACCGCCGTTCACATATCCAATGTCTAAATAGCCTCAAAATAATTCCCGTAAAATTATAAACAATAATAAAAACAATCCGCTGTAAACATCTTAGAACTATATTATGGGTCATATGTATAACTTATTGTAAATATACATGTACAAGTTAAAGTTACTATATCAATATACTTTTAAAATGAATTATGAATAGGAGAAAGCCCTAGAACCATCAATATTAATATAATAATATTTGTTGTATTAATTTACGCTTGGCGGCCTAAAGAAATATAAGAGCATGCATACACGGTCTTATTTTACTATCGTGGTATCTATGTTTTGTCTAACTTTTAATTAAATATGACTTCTCCCATTGGTAAACACTTCTGTCAAGTCGAAAGAAAAAATAAGATATATAATGTATTAATGTACCCAACAATCGTGACAGTTTTTATTTTATGTAAGGTTTGTATTAATACCTAATTAAGTCGTATCACAAGAAACATGCACGCGACGAAGATCATGTTAGCAACAACGATACTAACGCCATCAGCAGTATTACTGATCATGTTGAGGACATAATAAATCACAGACATACTTCTCCAAGTGTATTAATGACATACAAAATGTGTTCTGCTGACGAACACAAAGTTGTGTGCTGTCTCGTGAAATCGGTGGTTCAGTCTGACATTTAATTGATTGCGACCACTACCATTGGTGATCAGGTTTAACAAGATTTAACAAGATTTAACAAGATTGCCATCTAGAGATTCAACTCTAGATGGCAGGTGGACTAGGAAGCCATTTAGCTTATCGAGAGTCCAACCTATCTATCTAAGTATAGCCCGCCCGTCTTAGGTATAAGTCGATTTTATTTTTGAATATATTAACACTACTAGCACCTACACAATCAGCTGATAATCTGTTCCATTCGTTTACTGTTCTTTGTGAAAATGAAAATTTTCTAATATCTAGTCTACACTGCTTCTTTGCTAATGTAACTCCATGTCCTCTAGTCCTTCTCTCTTCCTTGACTGTGAAAAAATATTTCTGTCAATATTTTCATATCCATTCAATATTTTAAACACCTCAATCTGATCTACTCTCAATCTTCTGGTTTCTAGTGTTGTTAAACCACATTCTTTTAGACGCATTTCATAACTAATATTCCTGAGTTTTGATATAATTTTGGTTGCTCTCCTTTGTACTCTTTCTAGCATATCAATATCCTTCTTGCGATATGGCCTCCATGCTTGTATACAATATTCTAAGTGAGGCCTAACTATTGTTTTATACAGCGGTATTATTAGTTCTTTTTCTTTGTACACTATATTTCGCCTAATTAATCCAAGAATTTGGTTTCCCTTCGCTGCTGCAATTCCACACTGCTCTGATACCTTCATGTCAGCACTAATAGTTAATCCTAAGTCCTTTTCCTTTAAGGTAGTATTTAGTACAGTACCACCCATTGTATATTGTGCATCTTCATTCCCATGTCCTGTGTGAAGGCATTTACACTTTCCAAAATTAAACAGCATTTTCCACTTCTCAGACCCAACTCAACTTATTAAGATCATCTTGTAAATGCTGTCTATCTGCATCACTTTTAATTTTCCTAAACACTTTTGTGTCGTCCGCAAACTTCAATACCTTGCTTGTTATGTCATCATCCAAATCATTTATATATAATAAGAATAAAATAGGTCCCAGTACTGATCCATGCGGTACTCCACTCAAAACCGATTTCCAGTTTGAAACCTCCCCATCAACTACTACTCTTTGTCTTCTATCAATAAGCCATTTTTCTATCCAGTTGATCATTCCATTTCCTATGCCATGGGCCTTTAGTTTAAGTAGTAGTCTTTGGTGTGGCACTTTGTCAAAGGCTTTTTTAAATCTAAGTAGATTATATCTACTGGTGATCCCTCATCTACCCACTTTGTGACATCTTCCAAAAAAACATAACATATTTGTTAAGCATGACCTCGCTTTTAAAAACCCATGTTGAGATGGGTTTATCAATTTATTTTTAACAAGAAAATCAACCAGGTGGTCTTTAATTAGTCTTTCTAATAGTTTGCAAATCACCGATGTTAAACTCACTGGTCTATAGTTCTCTGACTTGTTTCTCGAACCTTTTTTAAATAATGGTATAATGTTTGCTTCTTTTCATTCTAACGGAACTATTCCCTCCTCTAATGACAAATTGAACACTGTTGCAAGCGGTATGCTGATTTGTTCTACAATTTCCAATAGTAATTTGGGAGGAATCCCATCCACTTCAGGTGATTTATTATCCTTCATATCTCTTATTTTCATAGCTACCATTGTTGGGGTTACAATTAGTCGTCCTAAATAGTCAAACTCTCCCCCTTCGAACTTAGCCTCAAGTACTGGTAATATACTAATATCTTCCCTGGTAAACACCGAACTAAAGTACTCATTTAGGTTTTCTGCCATTAAGAATCCCTCTGTTATTATGTTTCCATCACTACCTTCTAGACGACCGACCCTATCCTGAACTTTCTGTTTACTTCGAACATACGCATAAAAACTCTTGCTGTTATGATTCATATTAAAAGCAATTTTTTGTTCGTAGCTTCTCTTTGAATTTCTAATTTCAGGTGTAGCTTGATTAAGTGCTTCTTTATCAAAGCTATAGTCTTCTTCACTTCCGGTATGTCTATATGTCTTCCACATCATTTGCTTGTACTTTATTTTTCTAATGGCTTCCTTCGATAAGTGTTTCTTCTTTGATCGTTTCCCCTGCTTTCCAGGCTGTTCTTTGCTGATGTCTTTTTGCTATCTTTATCTATGCGTCTAGTATTTGGCTTCTCTATGTATCCCCCTGCGAAACTAGTTTAAAAAGTTGCAACCTGTTCCATTGTTCATCGATCGAAGCAGGTTCTTGGAGAACACTGCTGCGCCCTTTCCGGTTAGATGGAGGCCATCTCTCATATACATGTCTTCTTTCCCAACAAAATATCCCCACAAATCTACAAATCCAACTCCTTCTTCTTCACACATCTGCTCTAATAGTGCGTTAATTGCCATCCTCTTGCAGTTTCTAAATGTTCCCCTCATCACTGGCAAGATTCCTGAGAGTATGATCTGTTCAACTCTTGTCTTCTTCAGTGTCTCTACCAACTCTCTGTACATCCCTGTCTGCATTGTTCGTCCCTACATGTACTAATACAGACCCCCTTGACCACGCCCCAATACGTTCTCTACCCGTTCAGTCACATGCTCTATCCTAGCCCCCTGAAGACAAACAACAACGTCTTCTCCTTTGCTTAATGTCCTGTCTGTTTTCGCAAAATGGAGTCTCCCATAAATACCCTTTCTGTTCTCAATGCCCCCTCGATCACTGCTTCAGAGTAGCTCCTCCGTTTTGCATCTCCCTGGTTGCTGACTTTTCCCCCTGCCGCTTTCTCTGTTGTTCCTTTCTTTCCTGTCTCTTTTCTTCCTGTCATCGTCCTTGTTATTGACTTTCGTTTGGTTACATCTACTCTCACTTCCTTTCTTCCATTCGTCTTTCCTCCTGTCGCATCTACTTCTCTCATCTCCTGTCCCCTTGTCCCTCCCTCCTTCTCTACTGTCACTTTCTCCCCTGTCACCTTCCTGCATGTCATGTTTCCAGTTGTTCTTTCTCCATTTGTTTTCCTTGCAATCACCCTCCCTCCACTCTCCATCCCCTTCACAATATCCGTTAGCCTATCTAACCAAGTTTTTCCGCACCCCGATACGGCTAAATCCACCAAGCTGTGGCAGTGGTTACACACCAAGTGCCTCCTTGCCTTCACTTGCCGCTTGCCAGGTGCCATATTACGATTTGTCAAAATCAACTCTTAGTTTATACCAACTTAGTCTTTAGAAAGACTGTTTGTTTATTGTGTACAGCAACTGCAGCACACGTTATGTTATAAACAACTACCTATGCTACCATGAACAATAAGTTTAGTCTGTACTGGTACCGTACCCTAGCGGAAATGTTGGACACTACCTATATAAACAAACAAGGTTTCCTACTAAAACACTTGTTTATTTTTAATAACAATGATACCTATTCACAGTATTATCTTACATATGTAGTTGTTACTCTTATTGCTTTATCTCTTATATACTATATCAAATAAAGAGATTTGCTCAATCTTGTTTACAATTTGTCGAAGCCTAGATTACACTATTATCACCCACTATACTAATCTGTTCAAAAATACTGTTAACTAACACACTTTAACCAAAACTACGAGTCAATATATGTCCAGTACAACTTTATGAATAACCTTAACACAGGAATAATACTTATCAATCAATATTTCCGCTTGTTTTTCAAATTTTATACACCACCAATTTCAAACCTCTACATCCGCCAATTTTCCCGCCAAACTTAGGAAAGTGTATATTAATATATCACAATCGTGTACTTTTTTAGTTTATATAAGGGTTGTATTAATATGTGA
>JAODUO010000126.1:485000-717500 GCA_025642075.2 Ridgeia piscesae
AAACTATGAACTGTTCTAAGACCTACGTACAATCCTGCGTCTACCTACGGCAAATCCCTCGGCGCAACACCTCTATGATATGTTATTTTGTTTACTTCGTTTGCATGTTTTGTAATACATTTAGGCATCCTCGCAAGCTAAGGCTGTTTGTAATGCACGTTACCTCCGGCAGATCCCTATGAGAAATGCATTATTTAGCCGAATCGACCCATTTCTTGTATATTTAATTCGCCAATCGCGACAGTTTCACCCGTGAGAACAGCGCAAATGTCCACACCAATTTTTAGACGGATAAAAAAATTCTGGGAATTCCAGTATCCTGCCAACGTTACAGGTGACTCTGCAAGAGAATGCGTTTAGAATAAAAGCTGTGCTCTTTGTAATAGTCAAGGCTGGAAAAAATAAAGTACTGAATAGATTTAATATCCTAAAGTAAATTGTCTGTGTGCAGAAAATACCGAGAAAATACATAAATAGTATACATTTAATACGTCTGGTTAGCGTCGATATAATCTGAAAACAGCACGTCATATCAGAACATGATATATCTTTAATTCGAAGAGATTAAATACCGCCAGTGACGTAAGTCTATTGTTCATGTCAAGCCGCTTGAGGTAACACGGAAACAAAATCTAATCATAGATGCGTTGACAGTTTGCATAAGTCTTTAATGGAAATGCGAAGGAATGTCACACACGATTCCAAACTGAAATATATTGTGAAGATTCCATACTGAGTTGGGGTTAAATTGTTTTATGTTTTTGATGGATTAAAATGTAGACAAATCATAGCTTTTACGGCGAATTTACTGTAACATAAAGTGTTAAACTTCGAACACAGGTAAATATGTATGGAATTATGGAACAAAATATATGATAATTTGCAAATAATAATGTGTATGTTTGCGTATATGCATGGGCGCGAGTGTGCGTGTGTATGTGTTGCATTTCGTACAGACTGACAAAAACCCAAGTTATCGCCCTCACAAACCACTTTTCTGTAAAGCAATTTTTGTCTTACCAAATTATTCGACCTAAATGTTATATTGAAAAAACTACCATTCATTCAACTGTTTCAGTTTTTGAAGTGCAGTACGAGGATTGGATTCGTGAAATAATTGATTTCAAGGATACCAGTAAGACTTCGAGAGATTGGGTGACAAAGGGCGTCTCTGCTTTACGCGAATTGACGTAATGAAACATAGCCTCGATTGATTAGGTTACGCGGTGTGACGCTCTTGAAACCGACGGATTAATAAACTCATACAGTCGCGGAATTCACACATCCGTCCCTCCGTCTGTCCGCCTTTACAATCCCAAATATTAATGTTATTAATTAATATTAATAATTACATAGAGAACACATCGAATATCGTGAATAATTTCGAGACATGCACATCGTTTCAAGTCTTAGAAGCTATGATTTACTACAAGTTATCGACTGGTTAACTATGTTGCATTGCACGACTAAATGCTGTGATGGATAAAAAAATCGTTTATTTTCTCAATGCCATAAGTCTCTTATATATATTATAGTGATATTAGATCGATTGATAGAAGTGATAGTTAATTAAGTACACTTACATTCTACACAAACAGCAGAACCGACGTCAACTTGTGCTTTTATATATATATATATATATATATATATATATATATATATATATGCCTACATGCGACACACACACATACACACACACGCTCACACGCTCACACGCTCACACACACACACACACACACACACACACACACACACACACACACACACACACATAATTATCTTCTTGTTCGTCCATCCGTCGGGGATGATGACCATGACATCACTGGTCTGTCGCATGTAGGCGATATGTCCGGATGTGGCTGATAGACCGATTCGGGCATGAAAGGTTGTTTCGCAGTTTGGGCATTGAATATCGGTGTTAATTGCAGACCTTACTTCCGCAGCACCGAATTTTAACAAGATTTAACAAGATTGCCACCTAGAGATTCGACTCTAGATGGCAGGTGGACTAGGAAGCCATTTGGCTTATCGAGAGTCCAACCTATCTATCTAAGTATACCCCGCCCGTCTTAGGTATATGTCGATTTTATTTTTAAATATATTAACACTACTAGCACCTACACAATAAGCTGATAATCTGTTCCATTCGTTTACTGTTCTTTATGAAAATGAAAGTTTTCTAATATCTAGTCTACACTGCTTCTTTGCTAATGTAACTCCATGTCCTCTAGTCCTTCTCTCTTCCTTGACTGTGAAAAATATATTTCTGTCAATATTTTCATATCCATTCAATATTTTAAACACCTCAATCTGATCTCCTCTCAATCTTCTGGTTTCTAGTTCTTTTTCTTTGTACACTATATTTCGCCTAATTAATCCGAGAATTTGGTTTCCCTTCGCTGCTGCAATTCCACACTGCTCTGATACCTTCATGTCAGCACTAATAGTTAACCTAAGTCCTTTTCCTTTAAGGTAGTATTTAGTACAGTACCACCCATTGTATATTGTGCATCTTCATTCCCATGTCCTATGTGAAGGCACTTATACTTTCCAAAATTAAACAGCATTTGCCACTTCTCAGACCATTCTATCAACTTATTAAGATCATCTTGTAAATGCTGTCTATCTGCATCACTTTTAATTTTCCTAAACACTTTTGTGTCGTCCGCAAACTTCAACACCTTGCTTGTTATGTCATCATCCAAATCATTGATATATATTAAGAATAAAATAGGTCCCAGTACTGATCCCTGCGGTACTTCACTCAAAACCGCTTTCCAGTTTGAAACCTCCCCATCAACTACTACTCTTTGTCTTCTATAAATAAGCCATTTTTCTATCCAGTTGATCATTCCATTTCCTATGCCATGGGCCTTTAGTTTAAGTAGTAGTCTTTGGTGTGGCACTTTGTCAAAGGCTTTTTTTAAATCTAAGTAGATTATATCTACTGGTGATCCCTCATCTACCCACTTTGTGACATCTTCCAAAAAAACATAACATATTTGTTAAGCATGACCTCGCTTTTAAACGCCCATGTTGAGATGGGTTTATCAATTTATTTTTAACAAGAAAATCAACCAGGTGATCTTTAATTAGTCTTTCTAATAGTTTGCAAATCACCGATGTTAAACTCACTGGTCTGTAGTTCTCTGACTTGTTTCTCGAACTTTTTTTAATAATGGTATAATGTTTGCTTCTTTCCATTCTAACGGAACTATTCCCTCCTCTAATGACAAATTGAACACTGTTGCAAGTGGTATGCTGATTTGTTCTACAATTTCCAATAGTAATTTGGGAGGAATCCCATCCACTCCAGGTGATTTATTATCCTTCATATCACTTATTTTCATAGCTACCATTGTTGGGGTTACAATTAGTTGTCCTAAATAGTCAAACTCTCTCCCTTCGAACTTAGTCTCAAGTACTGGTAATATACTAATATCTTCCCTGGTAAACACCGAACTTAAAGTACTCATTTAGGTTTTCTGCCATTAAGTATCCCTCTGTTATTATGTTTCCATCACTACCTTCTAGAGGACCGACCTTATCCTGAACTTTCTGTTTACTTCGAACATACGTATAACAATTCTTGCTGTCATGTTTTATATTAAAAGCTATTTTTTGTTCGTAGCTTCTCTTTGAATTTCTAATTTCAGCTGTAGCTTGATTAAGTGTTTCTTTATAAATGCTATAATCTTCTTCACTTCCGGTATGTCTATATGTCTTCCACATCATTTGCTTGTACTTGATTTTTCTAATGGCTTCCTTCGATAAGTGTTTCTTCTTTGATCGTTTCCCCTGTTTTTTCAAGGGGACAAATTTGTCAACGACGCAGTCAATTTCACTCTTTAAAATATTCCAGCATTCTGTTGCTGTCTTATTCTTCAGTGTGTTATTCCAGTCTGTCTTTGCTAAATATTCCCTCATGTCCTTATATCTTCCTTTGTGAAATGTTTTCCTGTACCTTGTTTTTCTATTCCGTTCTCCCTTTACTTTGATGATAAAATGTATCTGGTTGTGATCACTACACCCCAGTGGCTCACATATCTTGACATTATCAACAAATTCCTGCGGAGCAATCTCTTTTCTTCCGCCTGGCATATCCTGGTTTGTTCATAGGACTCAGCTCCCTTCCGGATCAGGCTGCGCCAGGTGCCTCGCTCAGCCGCTAAGCATTCCCAAGACTCGTTGTTGATTTCAAAAACCTTTAGGGAGGATTTGAGGGAGTTCTTGTAACGTTGGCGTTGACCGCAGTTATGTTTCGCAGGCACAGAGGAGAGTGGTCATGAATACAGATTTGTAGACTTTCAGCTTTGTTTGGAGATTGAGTCCTTGTCGTTCCCACACATTCTTACGAAGCCTTCCGAAAGCTGTGCGTGCTTTGGCGATTCTAGCTTCAGCCTCGTCGTCGATAAGCACATTCCTGGACAGGGTACTGCCGAGATATGTGAACTGGTCTACAGTTTGAAGCTTCTGGCCCTTCACTGTGATGGTTGGATTTGAGCAGTTTGTGTCGGGTACTGGCTGAAAAATGACCTCGGTTTTCTTTGTGCTGATGTTGAGTCCAAAGGCATCGCAGGCTGACGTAACATTTGTCCATGTCCCGCTGCATCTCATTTTCTGAGCTAACAGTTACAGCGTAGTCATCAGCAAACATAAAGTTACGCATTTTCTCCTCCTTCACTTTAGTTATGGCTTGCAGTCTCCTCAGATTAAACAGCTTGCCGTCAATGCGGTAGTGGATGGCCATGGAGTCTGTGTCATCATGAAATACAGTTTTCAGCATAGCAGGCAGAGAAAACCATACTGAAGAGCAACCTTGTTTGACTCCATTTGTGATCTGAAAGGTTTCTGACGACTCATACAGGACTCTAGCCCCCATGAAATGACTTGACCATGGCTACGAACTTCTCTGGGATGCCATATTTAGCCATGTTCTTCCACATTCCCTCGGGGCAAATCGTGTCGAATGCCATGACGAGATCAATAAATACTCTCAGACAGAAGTCCCCGTTCACGGTGCACCAGCAGTAGACGATCCATGAGCATTCGTGCAAGTATCTTTCCTGCAACCTGAGAGGAGAGAAATGTCACGGTGGAGGTGGACAATACTTACTTACTTATGCCTGTTTGCTCGCTGGGAACATAGGCCATCGACCAAGGAACGCCACCGTTTTCTGTCCGTGACCATCTTCTCCATTTCTCTCCTGGTGTATCCCATCTCCTTCGTTTCTTTTTCCGTGTCTCTTTGCCAGGTGTTTCGTGGCCTACCTCTTCGTCTCTTCCCTGGGGGGTTCCATGTGATGGCTTGACGGGTGATGGTGTTTGGTGGTTTCCTGAGTGTATGTCCTATCCACATCCATTTTCTCTTCTTTATTTCATTTTCTATGGGTAGTTGCTTGGTCATTTTCCAGAGTGTAATGTTGGATATCTTGTCTGTCCACTTCAGGTGTAGGATTCTACGCAGGCATTTGTTGATGAAGGTCTGTATTCTGTTTAGTGTCTTCTGTGTACTTCGCCATGTCTCCGATCCATAGAGTAAAACTGCCTTGACATTTGAATTGAATATTCTCAGTTTAGTGTTAGTTTTGATTTGTTTTGCTCTCCAAATTGTTCTCAACATGATGAATGCAACTCTTGCTTTCTGTATCCTTGCTTTGACGTCTTCCACTGTGCCTCCATGTTTATTGATTGTACTGCCCAGGTATGTGGATGAGTCTGACTCTTCCAGTGGCTCTCCGTTCATTGTAATGGGGTTGTTGTTCTTTGTGTTGGCTTTCATAATCCTTGTCTTGCTTCTGTTGATGTTGAGTCCTAGCTGTGTTGACACTGTGTTTAGTAGCTCTGTTTTTCCCTGCATTTGTTGATGGCTGTGTGAGAGGAGAGCGAGGTCATCCGCAAAGTCCAGGTCATCCAACTGGCTCCAAGGTGTCCACTGGATCCCATTTCTTCTATATTTTTTAGTCTTTTTCATGATCCAGTCTATGGCGAGCAGGAATAAGAATGGTGACAGAAGACATCCTTGCCTCACTCCTGTCTTCACCATGAAGGAGACTTTAAGTTGTCCTGCATGAATGACCCTGCATGCCATATCATCGTAACTATTTCTTATCAGAGATATCATTTTATTCGATATCCCGTAGTGCTGTAGAAGCTTCCACAGTGTATCTCTGTCGAGGCTATCAAATGCCTTCTCATAGTCTACATAGTCTTATGTACAGGGATGAGTCCCATTCCATGGATTGTTCAACAATGATTCGCAGTGTTGCTATTTGGTCGGTGCATGATCTGTCTTTGCGGAAGCCAGCTTGGTGGTCTCTGAGCTTGGCATCGGACAATAGAGACACCCTTAAATTCCTGCAGGACTCCCTCTGTACTCCAAATTGTTTCAAATAGCCCATTGATCTTGATGTGCCACCACCCTCGTAGATTGCAGTCTTCCAGGGCTTCAAAGTGTTGCTATGACCCTCTCCCTCTCATTCCACCTGAGCAACAGCTGGTGGACCATCAAGTTGCATGTTCATCTTCATATATATATATATATATATATACATATATATATATATATATATATATATATATATATATGGCGACAAATAGTCAATTCCAATGGCGCTTGGGTGTCATCTTCTATTTTAAGTATGTCTAACAGTATTGCAATATGCGTCAAATTAATCAAGTCTATTTGAAAACAATGACATGTCTTTCGCATACCAATGTACCTCTCTTTTTTATTATTCAATCTATTGTATTCATGATTTATACACTGTTTCCGTAATTTGCGTGTTGTATACTGTTAAATATGCCTCTACCAGTCGAATGTTTTGCTTCTCTTGTGTCTTTCCTTTCGCGAAAACGCGAACGTATGTCACGATATATCGACATATTTGTATTATTATATTTAATAGAATGCAGGCCCTATTTTATATTATGCCAAGTAATATTTTAATAACTGATTAACGTTAACCCACAAAAGAATTCAAGGACATCGATTGTTGCCTTTGCAGTATTTTTTCTATGGATAGTGCTATCTGAAGAATTTTCGCTGATCAACTCACTCAGGTGTCCTTTGAAAAGATAGAGTACGACCCCTGCTTACTAAACACGTAACTAACTTGTATTTTAATCCATCGCCGATGTGACACTGACCAATTGTCCAAAGAACAGAATGAATACATTATGTGCCTCGACATTTGAGAAGATTATACCTTTGTTATTATCCAAAACAATGTGCTAATATAATTACATATATTTGCATACTGCATTTGAACGCCAAAGGATCGGTGAACTAAATAAACCATTAATGAATTAGCTTTACATCTATAAAATTATTTAATATGCAGTTTCTTCTGCCTTCATGCAGTTATGTGTTACATACGGTACACTTTGTACTTTCGCAGACTCTTGCCGAACTGTATTAGTCTACTATCACTCGGCTGCGTGATTTCGCCGAGAGGTAGTGAGAGGCCTCAAAATGGCAGCCACTTCACGGCGCCTGTTGGGTAACCGAGGCTAGACTACATTTGCTGCAATGTTGTCTCAGCAGGCTATGACAATGGTAATTGGCAAATGTTACATAACTCAGTTCAAAACACGTGTAACAGAACACGGTCGACTGACGCTGGTATCGACTACAGCGAAGGTTGGCCGGTCACTTTGTCCACAATCGACCCCGGGAAGGGAAGAAGTATAAGTCATTCAAACATTGCAGGCTCCTATCACTGGGCACGGACCACTGCATTGCACACGATGACCGCGCTCGCAACCTGGGTCGAATATGTTAACACGTCGTCGACCATGGTGATATTTATGTTTGTCTTTCTCTGCGTACTTTGGCTGCAGGCTACGCCTGACGGATCGGTCAACTGGCCGCCAGGTCCGAAGACGTGGCCGCTCATTGGCATCGTCATCGGCAACGCCAACGTCTTCTGGAAGAACGACCAAATGTACCTTACGTTCACGGAACTGGCGAAGACGTACGGCGAGATTCTGCATCTGCGAGTTGGACCCCGTCGACACATGGTCGTGCTGACGGGACAGGATGTGATCCGGGAGGCGTTTGTCGACAAGGGGGAGTATTTCGCCGGTAGACCCACATTCAACCCCCTAGCGAAGTACACGAGTAACGGCAAAGGCAAGACATTGTTTATCCTATTACGATAACATGTAGCTATAGCTCGTGTGTGTGTGTGTGTGTGTGTGGTGTGGTGTGCGTGTGCGTGTGCGTGTGCGTGTGCGTGCGCGTGTGTGCTGTGTGTGCGTTCATGCGCATTATATATTATATATATATGTGTATGTGTGTGTGTGCGTATGTGTGTGTGTGTGTTGTGTTGTGTGCGTGTGCGCGTGTGCTGTGTGTGCGTTCATGTATATATATATATATATATATATATATATATATATATACACATACAAAATATATATATATATATATATATATATATATAATATAATATATATATATATATATATACATATATACATATATATATATATATATATATATATATATATATATATATATATATATATATTTATGATGTGTGTGTGGTATGTGTGTGTGTGCGTGTGTGCGTGCATGCGTGCGTGCGTGCGTGTATGTGTAAATATTATTATACAGTGTATACAGAAGGATCTACTGCCACACGGGATGAAATACCGTCCACGTAAACGAGCTGTGTATTGTTCCATGTACACAATCCAAAATATTCTCTGATGTAGGATTACTCATGCAAGACGGCAACGACTGGAAGATCCTAAAACGGTTTACGCTGAAGGCTTTGAGAGACTTTGGCGTGGGAAAATCGTCGCTAGAGGAGAAAATTAAGGAGGAAGTGGAAGTTGTGCTCGCGGAATTCGACACAAATACAGACCTGCCTTTTGACCCCAAGCACCTTTTTGACAAAGCTGTCTGCAACGTGATATGTTCTATGCTTTTTGGTCAAAGGTTGGTATAATTATACATACACACACACACACACACACACACAACGCACGCACGCACGCACACACACACACACACACACACACACACACACACACCACACACGCACGCACGCACGCCGCACGCACGCACGCACGCACGCACGCACAGCACCACACACACACACACACACACACACACACACACACACACACACACACACACACACATGAAGGGTTGAGCTTAAGTGAAATATCGAAAATGTGTTTGTCTATATGTTTATATTACAGAAGATATTTATGTCATTTTCTCACGTGTTTTATCACTTTCTTTCTTGACGTCATGTCGATGACGGCCAACTAGGTTAATTCTTAGCTATAATTGGTTTAAATGTCACGCAGGGATTTTGATGAATTTTGTCCGTCCCGTGCAAAACCTGGCAGCGCACATTGGGTTTCTGGTCTTCTCCGGGTATATACTGAACGACTTAAGACATTACTCGCCACGAGAGGTGTATCCCTTCAAACTAATGTTCCGTAATATTACATTTCGTTTTGCAGGTACAATTACGATAATGAAGACTTTCAACATCTACTTAATGTGATGAGCTGTTTGGTCGAACTTTCGGGGCCCAAAAATGAAGCTGCTTCCTGGTTACCAGGGCCGTTAGGTTTGATTTTGATAGTAAGCATTGTTTCACATTGATTTATCTAGATTTACGTCATGTCGTAGCATGAATTGTTTTGTATTGAACTGACCGAATACAAATAGATAGTTTTAAAAGTGTTTTCCGCTGTCGGGGCAGCCGCGTGAGCAACTCGCTCCCACGGCCGCTTACATCTTCCCTTGTATTGTTCTGTGTAGTTTGCGGCAATTGGTTTTGACGATGGCGATCCAACGCAGCTGTTCCATGTCGGCCGGCCTTGGTATTGAAACCCATATTCCGATCTGCTACAGATCGGTGTCGAGGGTCCTAGGAGGCTGGTTCTGGGTCCACGGCGTCCATACGGCAATGCTTGGTTTGTGGGCGCAGTCGTCCATGCATAGGATATGGCCAAAGAGGCGCCATCGCATGTCCATCACATCTGTCCTTATTTTGTCTTATATACTGATGTGCGGGTTAAACTTGCAATAAATTCCATCATGACATTATAGCCACTCAACATAATGTAGAATACATCGCATCACAAATTGTAAATGTGTTACAGTCAGCCTTTAGGAAGTATGTCGCATTGGATCGTGAGACAAAGGATTTCGTGCGAACTGTAATAGCGGAACATAGGCACACCTTTGACAAAGACAACATCCGGGATTTCATCGACATCTACCTAGCGGCTGAGAAATCTGGAGAGGAAACTGGAGCATTGACAGGTCATTGGTTCTAAATGATACTGATACAATGGCTGGTACATCTAACTCGGTCTTACCAATTAATGACAACGTGGTTGTCATTTATTCTGTGTTAGTTGTTAGCATGTATCGCATTATTGGGGCAAATTATATATAAGATTATTTATGTCGATCAGCAAATAGACTGCGATGGATATAATTCGACTGGAAAATATAAATATTTAACAACTTCACACTATAAAATATTAATACAAGCCGATCCCAACAACATGTTAACAATCATAATAAATATGTTTAATCACCTGCATTTGCCCCACTGGGTGCAATTCGATTATCTGTAAGCCGCATGCTGATCTCGTCTGTAAGTGGCAATATAATTTTACTTATCTGGGCCGTTTGTTGCAGATGAGAACATGTTCGTAGTAATCTTTGATCTGCTCTTAGCCGGTTCTGAAACAACAAGTACGTCACTGCACTGGGGACTTCTGTACATGATACGCAACCCTGACGTGCAGACTAAATGTAGACAGGAAATACTGCAGGTACGTCATTGCACTGGGGGCTTCTGTACATGATACGCAACCCTGACGTGCAGACTAAGTGTAGACAGGAAATACTGCAGGTACGTCATTGCACTGGGGGCTTCTGTACACGATACGCAACACTGACGTGCAGACTAAGTGTAGACAGGAAATACTGCAGGTACGTCATTGCACTGGGGGCTTCTGTACACGATACGCAACCCTGACGTGCAGACTAAGTGTAGACAGGAAATACGGCAGGTACGTCATTGCACTGGGGACTTCTGTACATGATACGCAACCCTGACGTGCAAACTAAGTGTAGACAGGAAATACTGCAGGTACGTCATTGCACTGGGGACTTCTGTACATGATACGCAACCCTGACGTGCAGACTAAGTGTAGACAGGAAATACTGCAGGTCGATGCAAACACTTGCAATGTTGACAATTCTCTATTTTAAGATATTTTGCTTGTAAGGGAATGAATGAATGTCTGAATGAATGAGACTTTATTACAGAAATAAACATTACCTATGCAAAGGCTTGTGCGTTATATAAATACGCACATGCAATACACAAAGCATTGCTCTTCAATCATAGAAACACACTATTGTTTATCATTACCATTGTATACCAATATCGCCATATATTAGACGTAGATGGTGTATCATAATATACTATGTTCCTAATAATTACAGTATTAGATCTCTCTATTCTTACAATGAAATCATATACATATTTGTGTTCGATTGTATGTGTGTGTGTGTGTGTGTGTGTGTGTGTGCGTGTGTGGTGTGTGTGCGTGCGTGAGTGTGTGTGTGTGTGTGTGTGTGTGTGTGTGTGTGTGTGTGTGTGTGTGTGTGTGTGTGTGTGTGGTGTGTGTGTGTGTGTGTTGTGTGTGTGTATGTGCGTGTATCGATCAAAGTAGAATAACACGTGAACTTTCTTAAAGTAATGAAGCCTTGCCGTTGTTAATAAGGTCATTGGCGAAGACAGACTCCCTGGCATGAAAGACAAAGGAACACTTCCATTCACGGAGGCCGCTATACTCGAAGTACATCGACTTGGAAGCATAGGTGAGCAGTGAACCATTCAAGGCATAGCATCATGAATACGTCATGGTGCCACTACTCGGGTCCATGGTGTGTGTCTCGTGGCCCAGTAGTCAGCAGTGCGTCTGATGTTTTGCGTTAGATCACGTGGACCGTATCACTAAGCTAAACCGCTTTTACGGAAAGTCATCATTAAAAATAAATTAAGTGTTTAAAAACAAATACCCATGGCCACATGGTCAGTGACAATGTCCCGCCTGCGCGGCATGGTGTTGACAATTATCAAGTATTCAAGGTCACTAAAAATTGATTTTAAAATGCAAAATCGAGTTTAAGAGCTCTTAGCAACGTTAAAGTGAAATGGAGTCCTGATCTGCGGTGGCTCTCCTGTCCAAATATTCCACCCGAATTGGCCTATCTCTTGTTATGTTATACCACTCCAGCTTGTCTCCAGCTGATCTACTTCAGGTTTCTCGTTTGGCGACCTTGGTTAGACCATCAGACGAAGTCTTGTGCTCTTAATAAACTATCGTCTTGTTTAATTAATTCCCACATTTCTTGTATCGGAATTGTGAACACGTTTCAGCCCCCACAGCTATCGCTCACGTTGTTACCGAGACGGTCAAGTTCAGAGGTTACGATCTGCCGAAAGGCACTCTGGTACTTCCCAATCTCTATCAGAGTCACGTGGACCCGGCATTCTGGGAAGATCCGTTTGAGTTCAAACCTGACCGTTGGCTGGACGAGAACAACATATTGAAGACCAATCCAGCTTACATGCCCTTCTGTGTTGGTATGTGATCTAGATCGATGAAAGTGACTAAACACTAAACCGAGGTGCCCATATAGGCTACCCTTTCGTATAAGTTAATAATGCTGTTGTTCTTTTGTCATTTCCATCATGTACCAATGGTCACACTGATAGATGAGGGGTACTGTTAAAAATATTTCGCAGTCGTAATATCAGTTTCTTCTAACCTAACCGTGTTAAGGCGCACATGACCCAACCCCAACCCCGACTATGATTTTCTATATAAGACTGTAATGTCGACATAGGCACGCATATATAATGTACTGGGTATTTTCCAGGATGTCGCATGTGTCTCGGACACTCGCTCGCCAAGATGGAGATGTTCTTGTTCATGACGTCACTACTACAACGGTTCGATTTCCGCGTGTTGGATGCAGACACGCCGCCAACTACCGACGGAATACAAGGAGTCACAAGATGTCCACACAAGTATGAACTGGTGGCATTCAGGACGTGACGATGTCCCTGCTCTCCAACATTAGTTTGCTTCGAATATGTGTGATTGAGTAGCATTTGTTGTACTTGTTGCTAATATTGAGTAGCGTTTGTTGTACTTACTACGATACATTGATCAACAGGGCTTGATCAACCAGGTTTCGTTTCGTTGGTACAAGGTATTTTGTTTGGATGTGTTACTTTTGTTAACATTTTACATTCAAATACGTTGTCATTTACAACAGAATATGCATACAGCAATATCGTGTTAATTTGATAAGGGTGAGGCTAATTCATGTTCATATAGTTATTCCTTTTGTAGTTCGTTTTATGAGGGTGCATCACGGTTTGTATATCTGTATCAATTACAGCAACCTTGTACGAAATGTGTTGTATTGGTGTTGCAAACTGAACTGTTGAAATATATTCATGATTCACAATCGAAACCGCTTTTATAGGGCATTCACTGGACCTTCGTTGAAAACTTGCCCAAGAATGTACACGACCGGGACAGGTTTCAGTGTGTATTCAAATAAATTGCCAGTAACCTACATGCACATGGCAGCTGACCAGTTACTGCACGCTGTTGTCAATAGGAGCATGCCGCCGCCGAAGTAGAATACTGCACTAAACCACCATCTCCCCATCTCTTGTATCAATCCAGGAACATCTTATTCTTATTGACATGTGCAAACAATAGATTATGCAAAATGCGTGCTTGAAGGTTTATCTTGGATCATGTCATTTTTCACGACCTAACACACAAATGGACTACATATATTTTTACGTCTGCAAATGAGCATACATGTTTACAGTAATAATTTACAGGTTTGGTATATTATGTAGGTACTACAGTCTGTATGTTTACTACGTGACTGGAAGGTTATGGACAAATATTACACATTTACTTTACATGTATATTTTACATTTACATTGCATGTTACTAATAGTTGTCCTAATTGCGTATTCTTTAGACTATATTACAAATCTTATTGAATTGCATTAACTAAATAAAGTTGTTTTGTTTCTACTTTGGGATGCATATGAATATTAATTATATCCTACAACATAATTTTATAAGCTTAGTTACTAGATAAGCTAAGGATACACATATCCCACGAAATTTTTGAAGTTATACATATTATTGATCAAATCAGAAAGACAGTGAATGACAGTTAGCATCTATCGTACAACCCTGTGCGAGTCGCAGAATTGTTCTCGTAAACATGACGTCGAAATGATTGTACGCTGACGGTCAAAAGCTAAAAGCCCGACTTTCTGTGTTTGCATGCCGCGCATGAATATAATCAGATACAGCGCCGTTAGTGGGTTACGAACATGGAGCATTGGAGGGAAAGGGAAGGACAAGAGGTCACTTATGTTAAATTCCACATTATTCATATTTAAATAAATGATGCCACCTTCGACAGCTCGTTATATTCTTAGTTTATAGGCCATGTAGAATCCGTCAACCGTAACTGTTATTAGTATTATGGTTTTTTGTGCCGATTGTTTTGGCAGCCAGGCCACACACTCACTCACGCACGCACGCATGCACGCACGCACAGTGTTTGGGTTATTATTAAAAACATATTTAAGGTGCACAATATAATATTTGGGCTACACTCTTAACCTTAGGCTTTAGTGTTATAATAGCATACTGATGTAGGCACGGTTAAAATGTATGGTGAATTTGGGGATTCCGAATTCGGTTCACAGGCGTAGTCGAGCGATAATATGGCATAGTTAATTTTATGGATATGCATCCTCACAAACCAGGGGTTGTTTCGCTGTCCAGAAATAGGTTACCCCTTGCTGATTGTCTCCGCAAAACACGGATCTGATAGGAGTCGGAAGTATAGAATTATAACAATTAACGTCACCAGTCACTACTGCGTCAGCCATGGGAACAGCGCGAATACCTGCCCCAAATTGAATACGCGACTTGTGGGAATATCAATGTGACCCATTTGCATCTTAAATATTGTAGAAGACTACTAGTAAGACTTGCTTACCTGGGTATCTTCCGTGTTGTCTGACCAGAAACAAACAAGAATTGCCGGGCAACACACGAAACTAGCCAAAGCCCAAGTCCGCACCTTGACTATTCCACGTCTTCAACGGGGAACACCAGAGAAGCAATCAAGGCACCGTCAAACTAGGCGGGGTGAACCCCTTTGGCGATGGGCTCAACCCCGGTAGCGTAGCCAGGATTTTGCATTGAAAGGGGCCACCCGGCAAACTATACAAATTATGTATAATTTAATATATTTTATATATACAATATACCAGTCATACCTTTAAATAAGCAACTCAACTTGCATTGATATTGATAGAGAATTAATAGTTTTGAAGATACAGCTTAACTAAAACCTGCAGAAGCAGCCTGCACATATGAAATACCAGTTAGTTTTATTTCCATGCACACCACCTAGTCTTCAGTGTGTGGCAGGGCAGTCGCCAATACACAGTTACCAATTAGCCATGGGTCATGTGAGACCACTTAGCCTCCAAAGTTGGGGTCAAATGAGCAAGTCTCAAATGCACAAGTTAATGTTTCCCAAACTAGATAAATTGTTTTGTTACAATAAAGATTACAGCATGGGTAAACGCTTGGAGGAATGTCGAAGGAATGATGGAAGATAGACGCACCTCACGTGTATGCGTAACGGAAGGGTGCTCAGTTCTTGTGTTAACCCTGCATACACGTATGGCCTACGGTATCCATGGTCTATACACAGGTTTATGAAAACAACTGGATAAGAATCGTGGGAGTTAAGAGAGCTGACGAGGAGTATGGAGGAACTGAGAGTGGAGATGGGAGTGAAGGACAGTTTGAAGAAGAAACTGGCGAGTGTTACAACCAATAATGTAATAATCGCCTGTTAATGTAATAACTGCCTGATAATGTAATAAATTTGTTGCCTGATAACGTAATAAACTTGCTGCCTGAGAATGTAATGTTTGTATGATAACGTAATAAACTGCTCTTGCCTGATAATGTAATAACTTTTGCCTGATAATGTAATAACGTACATATTTCACGTAGGAATTAATCGTTTTCATGGATTTAATGTTGATTTCTTGCACTTAGTCTATTTCGCACATCTGCAATTTTTGCTAATGGGATAAAAGTAGTTTTTTAGATTAAATCCAATACGATGATTCCAAACCTGAAGTCAGATTTTTCCCAGCAGGTCAGGCAGGATGTTGAGTTACGCATAATCACACCACGTGTGATGCATTCTCGCACTTTTTACGAAAGAAGGGTTCCCTTTCCATGCTATATTGTCAGGGTATCTAATGCCACAGGCGTGGGGTTTGCCGGTTCAATCCTAGTGTGATAGAGGCATAGAGACATATGAAGATATGGTTTATTACATACATACGTACAGAGATACATTACACAAAAACACCGTTTCTCTGCCTGTGGACCCACATCGACGTTAAATTTGCATGTATCGGCTGATATTGTGCATGCGAACGATGGGATCTAGTGGACCCACACGGATGACTCGTAGATTTATAAATTTTATAAGGTTATAGGGAACAAGGTAACAGCCCCACAAACAACGATGGAAAGAAGTATGTCAAACATAGCATACCGGGACGGAAAGAGAACATCCGAGGAATGTAAAAGGGAAACTTTACAGACGTGATTGAACAGGTCAGCAGATGGAAGTGGATCTGGGCAGGGCAACATCAGAAGAATATTTAATATCCGATGGACATTTCGCATCTGGAAACCTTACGAAAGGAAACGAATTTCTTCACAACCGTGAAGAGTCATTTATACGACAGCGCGGTGCTCAGACAAGGTTGTCACAGCACGCATACACACAGAAGAAAACACAATGTGGTCACGGAGCTCATAACACACCCCTGGTTAGACTCAATTAATAGTAGCAACCTGAGGAGTAAACAAGAGGAAGACCGGCGAGTAGATGGAAAGCCGAACTAGTCAGCAAAGGATTGCGCAAACAGATGTACGTCAACTATAACAGAGCAATTGTATTGGAAAATAGATTTAATTGCGTTGTGGATGGAGTTCCGATTTATTTAATGTAACTCTGTTTGCCTGTGCCATATCAAACTCACTTTGATATCTTCACAGTTATTCTTGGTACTGTTTCATGAAATTGAATTTCGCGCTATGTAGATGAACGCATATCTACCTAGGATATTTTGCGCATAGCCTAAATGAACCAATCTCCGAACAGGTGAAAGGATCGCAATTGTCAAACTTGCGGGAGACTGCCGATAACTCGGCTAGTGTATGCATAATAAATATATATATATATGTGTATGTATATATATATCAATATATATATATATAATACACATAATATATATATATATATATACGTAATATACATGATATATCTACACACGAAATCCCAGGGGCAGCCATATCTATATAGCCATATATATATATATATATATATATAGCTGCCCCTAGAATTTCGTAGGTTTTGCCCCCCAGTAAATGAGAAATTATGGTATATATGTAAACAGCACGTGTACTTATTAAATTTACCTTTTTATTAATCTTACCTTTTTATTAATATTAAATTTACCTTTTTATTAATATCACAAAAATCTTTCTTAATTATAATTTTTTTTCATTACAACAAAATGATTATAAATAAAACATCTGCAATTGTTTAAGTAATACAAATTGTTGTTAGTTTTGTAAGGTGGTTAGCTTGTGACATTGTTGCTTGATTTTAACTATTTTTTATTTTAATGGCTCAATCGTGTGACTTAATCATTGTAAATACGGCAGATATTAAATGTAAGTCAACTAATTAGGCCAACAACAAACTGTATATATAATTATAAATATTTAGTGTTCAATCCCATGTACAGTTTAATTAACCCTTTTACTAATTATTTTCACCTGTTTTATGTAATTAATCCAACTAAATAGGTCAAACATTAAATATAGGTAAACTAATTAGGTCATCAACAACTTTTGTATTTTACAAGATGACTAACGGTAGAATCAGTCATGTATATAATTATATATATACATAATTATAAATATTTAAAGTGTTCAACAACCATATATGTTTAATTGACCTTTTTACTAATTATTTTCTCCCGTTTTATGTAATTAATCCTAATAAATAGGTCACATGATAAATATAGGTCAACTAATTAGGTCATCAACAAACTTCATATTTTACAAGATGACAATCTGTATATTCAGTCAATATATAATTATAAGTATTTAAAGTATTCAACCTCATGTATAATTGACCTTTTTATTAATTATTTTCACCCATTTATGTAATTAATCGTAGTAAATAGGTTAAATATTAAGTATAGGTCAACTAATTATGCCATCAAAATTACTGATATAATATTGTGATACAGAAATCCTTTTTTTTATTAATTATACCCAATTTATGTGGTTAATCTGAAAAAGTCAAATATGCAGTGGTCAACTAATTAGGTCCAGGTCAAATAATATTCACGTTTATTAGATCACATAACTTTTTATTTCACCCCTACATCTTCAGTAGAAACCATTATATTACCATTTCCCTGTGTTCAAACACAGTCGTCCAGCTTCCTGGTCACTAGAAATGGACTGAATTCAATACAAAACATCTCTCTTTTTCTGAGCACAAAAAGTGGAATTACATCAGAAATAATAAAGATATTCAAAATATTCAAAAGGTGTTATAAACTGCATAATAAACTATATTTTGTGGTGTAATTTAAATGAGATTGGATATATTTTATCTGATGTTTTAGTTTTACAACATACCTTAAGTTCATGGAAATTGATCATCTTAAGCAAACACACTGTTACGGAACTAGAACATGTTTCTTATCAAAAGCTCACAAAAAACGCCATGTTGAAAATCGTGATTGTAGATGCAAATGGTTAGGTTGTGTAAAGTCTTTTAGGTGCATAACACCAAACCGTTAATGTGTTTGCCTTTTAACACGTCAGCGTTTGCGAAAAAGAAAATTATTCCTAGCATATACACATTTAGTGAAAATGTGAAGCACTTGTTTTACAACATACCTTAAGTTCATGGAAATCGATCATCTTAAGGAGCAGCTCTCACAAATCACATAATTATGTTATATTTTATTTAACTGTCATGAACACCATATCAGGAGTCTGCAAATTTTATTTTAATTAACTGTATTTTAAGAACATATTCATCCTCTATTTACTTAATTTTCAGTGTACAGTCTGTACTACATATATAAGAAGAGAGTTCGACATAATAAGCATAACCGCTGATTTATTTTTATTTTGAAAAGGTCTATTTTATGGGATTTTATAGCAAATATTTGATTCAAATTGTTCCATTTAAAAATTACTTTCTAACAGTTAAAATGCAGTTTGGATGAAAACAATAATTTGATAGATATTCAGTTGAAGTACTATTATGTGAATATATATAGATAAACTAACTAAAAATCTATTTTTTACCAAATTATTTTGTTTTGTAGTGCCTCAGTGGCTGCAGCTTAAATTTTGACACTCGAATAAGAGAACCCGGATTTGAATCCTGGTCTATGGTCTCAAACCATGGGCAAGTTTATTCACTCTACATAGCTCCGGTTAATTCAGCAGTATGAATGAGTAACTGGCTGTAGACAGCGGCAGGTGAACGAACAGTATTTGTATATTAACTACAGTGTAACAGGATACTTCCCTACCTTCTGAGATGGTGTTCAATTAAACAGATCTGCCATGGAGTAAAGTGTCCTGATCAGTCCTAAGGACTGGATATGTGCACAAATTAAATATATGGATGTTAAAAATATGCAAATTGGATTTTTATTTAAATTTGCACAACATACAACAGTATACATAAATCACACCCACACAACACATACACGCACACATGATATAAACCATCAGTGTGCTACAACTGTTAATTAATTTTGTTAACTCTCTCACATGATGACTTCATGTTTAAGGATAAATTTACCATATACTGTATTGTCTTCAAGATTAACAGCAAGAGTAACAAATCATTACATAAACCTGATGTCGTTGAATTCAAATCTATTATTGTTGTTGATATAATGTGATCTGATCAAATTGAGACGTCTGATTGTATCATTCATGACAAACTCAGAAACAACTTTATGTTCTTTCACTTTGAATGAAGGGTACAATCCTTTCTTTTCTGTTCTTACGTTTGTACCTTTTGAGTATCCATTCCAGTGGTTACCTGCCACTTTAATAATATCGCCTTTCTTTAGTTCAATTTCAGCATCAGTTTGTGGCAAGTGGTCCACCAACACTTCCTGTAAGTGATCAATTTGTTCCCCAAAGTAGTAGATATCATCGAGAGAGTGGAACCAGCTGGAGGCATCTGGATGCTGTGTCTGCATTAGTTCGTAGGCCAGACGACACACCTGTCAGCAGAAACTTGCTCTTATGACACAAGCAAAGAAATAAAATGTGTGCTTGTATGATGCAAGTACATGTTCGTGTTTCCACTATATTAATGCAGCTGTATAATCGCATTTCAGGATTATGAAGTATTATTTTTACAGCTCACATACAAAACTCCATTTCACAATGCTGCAACTTAATCAATACACCCTTTGCTTTGAAAGGTGACATGTATCCTGTAGCAGACCAGTGCCAATGATGGTCGTGTTTTAACAAAACAAGGTGGTCACTACCAGAAGCGCTAACATCAAGTCTGTTTGAGAGTACCAGTTTTAAGGATAGGCTATAAGACTGGGTCAATCAGAAGATGAAAATGTTCTAACACAAAGTCTGTTCGAGAGTACCAGTTTTAAGGATAGGCTATAAGACTGGGTCAATCAGAAGATGAAAATGTTCTAACACAAAGTCTGTTCGAGAGTACCAGTTTTAAGGATAGGCTATAAGACTGGGTCAATCAGAAGATGAAAATGTTCTAACACAAAGTCTGTTCGAGAGTACCAGTTTTAAGGATAGGCTATAAGACTGGGTCAATGAGAAGATGAAAATGTTCTAACACAAAGTCTGTTCGAGAGTACCAGTTTTAAGGATAGGCTATAAGACTGGGTCAATCAGAAGATGAAAATTTTCTAACAGTCTTAAATGCTGTGGTATGTTGGAGCAGTAAAATATATACACTTGTGGCACTGGACACTTGTGGCACTGGACACTTGTGGCACTGGACACTTGTGGCACTGGACACTTTTGGCACTGGACACTTGTGGCACTGGACACTTTTGGCACTGAACACTTGTGGCACTGGGCAAGTGCTAATCTCACTTGTTGTAGTAGCACAATGGCTTGGGGGTTAAAGCATCGGACTGTCAACGAAGAGGACCTGAGTTTGAATCCCATACTACTGTGTAAACCCTTGGGCAAGTTTCTTCACTCTACATTGCTCCAGTTCACTCAGATGTATGAATGAGTACCTGGGTATAGACAGTATTGAATGTTTGAGTGTGAGTAGTGTTCGTGAATTAATTGCCTTGTGGCTGAACAAATCGAACAGGTGTGCCAGGGAGAAAGTGTAAAGCACTTTGAGCAATCCTGAGAATTGGATACTGCGTTATATAAAACTTACCTTTACCTTGCAAGAAATGTATTTCAATGTGTGTCCTGCATAATGCACAGGAGATGGTATGAGGTTATTTCGGGAAGTCTACTTTACTAAACATTACCAAATTTCTAAACAATTCCATAGATTTTATTCTACAAAATTCCATACAAAGCTTATAGCCAATTCCATTTATATATAAAATGTTATGTTCTGTAAAATAATGTGCAATGCTCCATGGAACAGGCTATTAATGTTCATGGCCACATCTATAAAATAACATTCTACAGAAATTCTCCAGATAAGGGACTATTAATTATTCTATAGAAAATCTTGTCTAAAAATCCTATACAATGGCATATTTTCTAGTTAGTAAACAGCATTTGCTAATGGAAAACCTGCTGATTCGACCAATGTATATTGGAGTAATGAGAGCAGGTAACTGACAGATTACAGGTACGTAATACAGCAGCTCATCCATACTTGTTTGTGGCATTTCACAACATTAAAATACATAAAAAAGATAATTGGATATAATTATGAAGAATGCCAATATTAAAATAAATAAAAAACATATTAAAAGTACTATATTAAATAATGTAGCATTTCTAGATAATGAAATATATAAATTGAAGAATTACCCACCTGTGATGAAAAGGTGCACACCAAATAGTCTGTCATTGACAGGAAGTGGATGTCCATGATGATGCTTCGAAGTGAAGGACCAGTGTAGCGAGATTCCTCATTTGCCAGTTTGGTGTTGATTTTGTCACTAATTACCTCATACTCTGGGAACCTGTAGTAAATAAACCAATAAGTTAAAGATACATAAATTATATAATGTGCATAACCTGTACATACACTATGAAAAAAGATTACATTTTTGTAAGTTAAAAAACAAACCTCACAAATATGTCAAAGGGGCTTTCTTACACTCCTTGTAAAATGTCATATATCCATAAGTCGCCCATGCAATGTGTTTTTAAAATATATCTGGTTACCAAGGATATTGTCATGCAAATTCACTGTTCTGTCATGAGTGCCCTTCTTTAAAAAAAAAGTATTGCCATCTTATAAAGCTATGACATGTGGTTTTTCAGATATGGCAGCTAACTCAATGGCCTGTTTCCTTATATTTTGCAGGACGTGACACCATTTCGAGTGTATTTGTAAAATATGTTCGCAGCTGCTTATTCATCAATAGTAAGAAATATTATGGACGATTGTTTTTTTAAATGACAGAAAACAAAATACTCTGACTAATGTTAGACTAAAAGAATGTGTCAGTAGAGCTGAGCTGATGAAGAGAGTCTACATTTGAGCAGTTTTGGTATGTGGTATGTGTAGTTTTCTTTCTAAGGTACATAAGGTATTATAATACATAGCATATTATTTATATGATAGTACTTGTATTTAAACTTTACAGCACATATGTAAACTTTACATATGGATGAACCTGAAGATTTTCTGTTTTAAAAGTTTTGTTTTAGGAGAGACAATAAAGAATTTTTTCATTTGATTTGATATAATTAAGTCAGGAAAGAAACATGCTGTTTAAATTAAATTGTGTTTTTAAAAAACACTATTTCCACCAGAGTGCACATAAGGCCACAGATGTGTGTGAACATTATAAATTTGTGATATATGGAATAGGATTCATATTTTCAAGTCCAATACTTGTACATGAATTTTTACTTTTGCGACAGAATAAATATCTCAAAGCTATCAGAATGCTGACCAAATTGAGTTTAATAAACTCAAAATATTGTTCATGTTCAACTATAACCAGCTAACGTTATTCGATGTGAGATGATATACTGTGAGGATAATTCACTTTTTAGCCATCTCAGCATGTACGTCTCTGCCATCGGTGGCGAGATAGATCCTCTTCTTGTCAACTGGTCCATGTTTGCGCAGGTGTTTGTAGTAGAGTTCCACATGTGACATGTATTCCTCCACCTTATGGAAATCTGCCTCATATCCTATCTTGTCAGACCTTCTAATGTGGATGCTGAAAGAAAATCCAGGGTGATTACTCAAGACTGCATACACGCTCCAATGTTGACTCGCATTTCTTACAGGGATTTAAGTTACTTAATTTCATGTAACCGTTGTCTGTTTTAATTACTGTAGAGCACCTACAGTTAACTGTTCTTTTCAGCATAAATAAACAACTATAATATTATGGCCTATGACTACAGGTGATGTTTAGAATGGTGTAGATAAGAACCTCAACTGTTTAGAATGTGAAAAGTCACAGTTGTTGGGATTATAACTAAACCTAGAAAAACACCGGGTAGATCATCCCTAGTAATATTATGATAAATACCTTTTTATGTTGGGATCTAGAATATTGGGTAGAAGTATGGGGAGATGTTTGTGGCACATAGTTTAATAAAATGACAAAGGTTTAATTATGTCAGCTACATACTGCATCACTTCAACAGATGATTGACTTTACCATTAAGAAAAATCTATGAATATAGTTTCAGGTCATGTAGCATAATCAGGAACATGTGTCCATTGGTAATGATAAATATGTTTAATAGAAATAATGAAATCCGTGGTGTTAAACTATGGAATTATAATATAGTAAAAATAATGGATTTACTTATGCATTCGGAATATTCAAATGTCAACTGAACTTTTTGTCATTAAACAAAATCAGTGGCTTTCGTTGCCTTAGAGTTAGATATAAGTAGCATTTATTGTTGAAATCATGATGTGTGTATTCACAAGAATCGTATTGTTGTTTGCTTTTATCATGACTCTATGATGCCCTTCATCTGGAAACCGTATAACAATTAACAGTCCAGTTGTATTCCCAACAGAAATATTTTTTTATTTTCTCTTTCTCTTGACTATCCTCTAAGGATATATAATTTCTCACCCAACGATAGGCCTCTTGAAACCTAGCCATTTTTCGGTGACACCAAAATCCTCCTGTAGAAAGGGCTGTGGTCGCATGAGATACTTGACAAGTTGTCCAACCCACCAGACAAATGGCTGACCATGTAGTCGAAGAAGGCGTGGTGCAAGGTATTCTGGGATGGCACGAGGCATGAATGGCAGCAGCCGAATATCCCTGGTGTTCTCGTATATATGTAGAACTTTCTTCGTCGTGTTAAAGATAGAATCAGCACCTGTCAATAATTAGATTCTGAAAACTAGATCATGTTAAAAAACATTATGGTTATAAGAGACGTCAGGAAAAATTGAACACTTTAATTTTCTAAACTACTGAGCTTTGCTGTACAGTTATTATAAAGGATATCCCATTTTAGTACTCATGATCCCATCTATAAGGAAACATAACTTTAGAAACTTTCATCAAGGTCTGTCTCTTCAGGAGTTTTTTGAAGACCTAAAATAGGTGTTTCTTGGAATAAAAAGGAAAAATATGGGACAAATCATCCGGAATAAGTTTGCAATTATGAATTGTATTTTGGTCACCCATAGTCTCTTCATCATAATCATCCAACGGACATTATCTCTGGTTATTTATGAGATGCCTAGAAACACAGCCACATTGTGTGAATCTATCAAACAATATCAATAAAATGTATGGTATTTCACTCCGCTGTTGTTCCAAAAAAAAAAAAATTCTATGTCTGTAACTTACTGGTGACAAAACATCTTTTACAAAATTTAAGACACACCACACCAGTTTAATATGGATCTACTGGATTATTGACACAGCCCCGGCACTGTTGCAAGGGAACAATTAGTCAAGGTGCCCATGCAATAAAGGGAGGCAGGGAATGTCCATATTCACTGTGGGTGGTGGAGGGCTGGCGTTAGTGCTGGTTCGATATTCCATATATTGAAGCACCACGATACTTGCGAAAGTTCGATACCGATATTTTTTGTATCGAACGCCCACTGTTCGATACCTTTGATACTTTTGATACTTTCGATACCTACGATACCTTTGATACTTTCGATATTTTGATACTTCGACATCAAGTCCATTTGACGACGTCGATGTGAAGGCGCAACATTGTTGTCAATGACATCGTTATTTATGGGACCTACCACTACAGCGCTTCGCTGCCTCACTCGACTTAGGCGTGGTTGTGAAAAATTTATAACATCAAATGTGAATTGTTTTCTAAAACTTCATTGTAGAGTTAGTCTATATAGTAACTGTTTTTTGTGTGCACAATCTTAGCCTAGGTCAGACTTCGCTTAGCCTCGGTTATACAAACCAAGTCCAAGACAAGGTTCATGACTCTAGTTTGGTGGCACTACCATGGCATCTGTCTCCCTACTTTACCTACGATTACGCGTACAAAAACACACATCCTATAGTATTTTTTATAGAGTGTTTATTGCACGCAGTAGTATTTATTAAACTAGTTTAATAATAAGATTATTAATATAAACAATTCGAGCATGGTGCACAAGTTTAGTTTGTCCGCGCGCTGTTTTGCTGTTTGGTGGCGCCACCTTTTGCCGTATACGACTCCCTCAACCAAGATGAAGAACGTCAACATGTCACAACGTTCATTTGGTAGTTTTTCTACAAAGAGTCATGTCAGAAGCGCCCCAAAGATAGATACATCGAATTTGAATGAAACATCAAGAAACTATCAAAACGTGATGATCAACTTTCATCGAAGGACACATTGATGTTGTCATGGACAATGTCGCAACGACTCGAGAACCTCTTCTATCAACATATTCAACAATGAGCAAGCAGTGGACATTTAGTTACAGCGAAGTGAATCGCCATCAGTTGCTGAATTTACTACTGCGGCCACAGTGTCAAGAAGTGACACGCACAATGCGACTGATTGACGATGATGATTCGCTTACTGCATCGATTGTCACTGTCACTGGCCAAACAGGTTCACCACTGGCAGAGACAGAGGTAGAGGAAGAAACCGACCTGTTCTTGAAAACAGTTGCAAACACATTATGGGGCTTCTTATGTGTACTTGATAACTTGGTAATTTAAGTTTTATGTTCACAAATATTAGTGTGAAATGGGAAGTACAATTATAATTTTTATTTTGTTCTAGTAATAATTAGTGTTATTTTATTGTAATTGTCTATACAGTTTTGATGTTAAATCACAATTATCATTATGATACATGTACAACCAATATAAAAAAAAACAGTTATAACAGTGAGTGTTCAGCTGTGCTGGCATTATTATAAGTGATATGTGTGTTTAACAATAACATTACATTATTTGTTATTGTATGTTATGTTTCAGCTGATGGTAACTTTAGGAGATACATTGACTTGAAATTAAGCTGTAATTAGTGTATTTGCAAACACAATTATCACACACCCACGGTATTTCTCTACAAGTGAAAATGTGCGTGTGTTTCTGTGGCATTAGTCTAAGTGGATAGTGTGTTTCTTTGGAGATCTCTGCTGTACTGAATTAGACTTACAACGTAAATTTCGAGTATCAAATAAAAATCTGGTATCGATCGATTTAGATGAATTCTGGTGTCGAACCAGCACTACTTCTGTTGCATAATGTGGTTCTACTGGGAACTGTGTTCTTTATGAATATTAGACTTATAACGTTAATGTAAGTATTGAACAAAATTCAAGTATCGGTCGATATCGAACAAAACCTGGTATCGAACCAGCACTAGCTGGCGTTTACTTGGGGAATATACTGATTACGGGGCATCACCAGTTTTCTGCATTAGGCATAAAATTCAGACAGAAACATGCAAAACCTGAACATTTTGCTCATTGCGGTGGCCCTGGTATGCCTGTACAAAAGATCAGTCAGCTATAAATTTCTTGTATACAGTGACAATATTCTAAGACATGTCTATGCAAAACTAGCAATAAAACTACACACTTTTGAAAAAATAGGACAACTATAAATTGAACAGTTTTTTGGGAGGTTTTAAACTGAGTTAATCAAAAATAAATATCTTGTGCATAGTAACTGTTCCCTAAGAAATGTCTATGTAAAATTATAAAACCAGATCTTCAATGGTGACTGAGATAGCAGCTAACAGTACACGGTGGACATAAGTCTGTGGGACCTTCAGTCCAGAAGACTAATGATGTTGACTACAACATATCAAAGCTAAAAACAAAAGCTACAAAAATGGAGACAACTTCCTAATTCTTTATATTGAATATATACACGAAGGTATGTTGTGTGAAAACAGTAACTTCTGGTGCCAACCATGGTATCGTGTTTGTTATGGGCTGCACATTTCTTCTTTCCACCACTTGGAAACCTTCATTGGATTTGCCGACGACTGTTGGAGAATCATCAGTCCCAACCGCTGGCTTTGCTAAATTGGTGGTGCACAAGAATCATGCTGAGTACAGCACTTGCCTGCTTGCATTGGTAGATGTTTCCTCTCATTCTTGCCATTTCAACACAGCCCTTTACCATTCTGTTTTTCCTGCGGGTGGAATAGGCTCCTATCGGCCACGTCATGCCCAGAATCATTCAGGGCTGGCCTTGGTGCCTCAACATCTACCAGCAGATAATTTCTTCATGAGACCTCTAGATGTACATCATATAGATTTTTTTTAACTCACCAGTGGTCCATACTATATTAATGTTTTCAGAATTTTTTTACATATTAACTGTTTGTTTTAAGAGTGCATACATTGCCCCCCCAAGTGCATAAGCTTCACTGGACTTTGAACGCCCTGCAATGGTCAAGTCCAGTATCTGGAAGAAGACCAACATGGCGTGAACATGCATGCCTTGACATTCGTGCAGCACGTGGGCAAAGTCAAGGTTGTTGCTTGTCAAGAGACGACAAATCACTGGTGATGAATTCAGGAAGCCCACTGCTACTGTAGCACTTGTGGAAGACCAGGGTGATAACTTTCATGTTACTCTTCTCCTTGCTTGGACCTTGTCACCATTGTCACACCCAGCCCAACCACTGCAGCACAATTGAACAATGTCAGTTTTGCTTCTTCAAACACCTGGGTGTCACAGAAGTCCACACACACAACTTGACGAGTGAGTCGTGGATGATCAGGTCCATGTCATTATACACATAACACAGGAGCTCATTCTGTATTACTGACGTCAGGCAGTGTGAAGTACTGGTACTTGCAGACATGGTTTCGAAGACACCCCTGCACCTTTGGGGCTCGATACCGACGGCACTGGGTTTGTCAACCAATCTCTCACAGGCCACTCTGTTGACGTCTTCTCATTCCTGACATAGACGGTGGTCTGACATCAGCACATCACCAATCACACCCTGCACACTTTTCTTTCTGGTCGACATTCCTCCATGTGCAAGAGTGGGCCATAATACACAAGGTGGTCAATGCTTGATCAATGACACCACATATGCATTGTAGATTCTATCTCATCTTCTGTTTGTGGTACATCCATTTCCAGCTGTATTTCAGCTATATCACAAAAACAATAACCACTGTTTGAAATAACGCCTGTAGTCTGAACCAGAAGTTAGAGTAAAAAAGATCAATAAGACCATCTCTACGACCACCATGACAAACAGTGGCACCCCGTGGCACTGTGTGAGTTCACTGGAATTTTACACAAATCCCTGAGAAAAATGCATATTTCAGTCATGAAAATCTTATATATCTGCTGTCTTACAGACCAAATATGATGTTGGCTGCACTTACTTTCACGTGAAGAGTTATAAGGGCAGTGGCGGCTGATGGGCAAAAATGCTGCATCCCAGCCTTCTTTATGGTAAGGCATATCCGATTTAACCAGAACCAAAGTTCGGTTTAATCCAATCGCAAGTATGAAGTTATAAGCGAGCTTGTGCACTATGCAGCCAAAGCCGCAGGCTCTTGCTAGGTGCACAACAAGCATCCTCGCTTCTTTACAATCATGTGGATTCTGCAGTAATAAGTAGATGTATGACAAAGATACCACACTATACAGCATGTCTGTGTACAATGTCACTGCATATTAAAGCGACATGGTCTGTTCGTGGCTTTTTATTTTTATTGCAAAATTATGTTATACAGTATAAATTATACCTATTATAGCGTAAAGACAGTCAAAATATGTTTTCATGTACCACTTAGGGGTTGAAAATAGACGCAGTAAGGGCGCTTAACTCTGTGTACACATCGACCACGAGGCGTTTTCGAAACCGTTGTAGACATGGCTAAAAGCCCAGAAGGAAATGCATGATCACGCGATGCAGTATCACGTGAACACAAATCGACGTCACTAACGCCACACCCAGCCAGGTGCACGGCGCCCAGTTGGTAAAGGTTAAATGGTGGGTGTCACTCGCGGCGATTTGAGTGACAGTGTCGGAATTCTTATAAACATTCGACGTTTAACATTACGAAGTCAGTTCTGTTTCGATAAAACATTTATTGGTGGTCAGGACGCTACAATAGTTATAACTTATACTGATTAACATGATTTTGCAATAAAAATAAAGCCACAAACTGATCATATCGCTTTAAATGGGAGCTGCAACACTTGAACAAACAACATAAGAAGATCAATAGAGAATGTGTGATTTGATCAGCATGGAGCCATGGTGTATTTTAAATAATTATCAGACTTGGATATCATTAACCACTGATCGCTGCCATATTACGCTCAAGCTGCTCAAACTTTTTATTTTGATCATGTATGCAATTAAATTGTTGATCTGTTTAAACGATATATGGCACCATATTCATGTTTTCGTGCAGAAACATGTACTGGTGAAATAAATAAGAAAAAAGTTAACACATTACATCGAGTAGATATGAACTAGTCAAATCAAATGCAGCTAGAACATAATATGACAGTGTCCTGTGGTCATAGATATCCAAATTCGAAAGTGATTTAAAATATACCGTGGCTGCGAACTCATCAAATCATGGTCACATATCCTCTATGTCCTTATGTTTGGGCAATAGTTGTTGAAGCATTTCAACCACAGTTTAAGGAGAGAAGTAAATGCTAAAGTAGAAAATTGGGCTTAATATGAGCTCATATTATTATTAGTTTCTAACATTCTTAGGAGCTCCTAAACCCAATAACTTAGTGGGATGATCACAAGCCATTTCAACACAGTTATACAAGACAGTTATTACTCATCTTGCACATGTGTTACCAAGTTCCTGCATATCAAATTGTTGCAGATATTGTTGTTGTCTGCGTGAAAAAATGCTTTTGCACATTCCACAATGGAAAGCTATTAAGACAATTTGCTATACTGTCAAACGTTTGACATTGTTGCAAAAGACCATGGGCTGCAGTGGTGGATCTTAAAATACAATCTTGGGGAAAAAGAGCAAAGGTTTTGGAAAACGTGCACACTGTCACTGTCGAATTCATTACGCACTGCCTACAAAGGCTGCCAGTCATTACATGGAGCACACAATGTCTGCGTTCAAATGCAAATTTATCATGGTATCACCTGTTTATGGCACTAAGAGCTTTAGCCTCAAGCACAACCAAAACCAAGAAATGCCTTTAACCTCAACCCTGGTATACCTATACAAAACATGTAGTCGACCTTGTGAGCTCATCTTCACCGACTTTACTTTTGCCTCAATGCAATAATGCACGGTGAATGGCGGACAGAGACTGACGTCATAAGTCCACTGGACTTTCCTCCCGAAGAACTAAAAATTTACAAATGGACAACCTTGGCATATGGTAAAATATTTTGGAAACTTGTACTGTTATCAACGTCAAATATACATACTTGTAGCTTGTACAGCTGTCTCTGGACCATTTCACTCAGCTCTTTTGCTTCTTCTTCCCGCCAGCCTTTGGGGCCACTGGCTGCCTTCAAGTCGTGAATATCCCGTAGAAGTAACCTGTAATAATGATAAATGATTGTGCACACAATATCACACTTCAGTTTTTAAATCATGTGGTATATTCACAATATAATATTGTGAACATAAAAAAATTTTATAGCACAAAGGCATTTTTACCTATTATTTTAACCAAACATTATTCAACCCTTTAAAACAAGGTCAAACAGGACGGAAAATCTCTTTCAATGAGAGCAAAGCCTTGTTGGCAGACAACACCCTCACTGGCTATCCAAAAGACAAATAAAGTATTAGATATTTTTGAGAGAGAGGCAACAATACTGTTACCGGGATCTTGAAGGCAATTATTAAAGATCATTATAAAAACATTTCATGTTATATTTTGTGTGTGTGTGTGGTGTGTGTGTTGTGTGGGTGTGTTGTGTGGGTGTGTTGTGTGTGCGTGTGCGTGTGCGTGTGTGTGTCTGTATGAGTCTGTGTGACATATTCTAACAAAATGAGACACGTATGTGGACATAGTTCACACACAGCTAAAGTTATTCAACACTGAACATGCCTGGGGTAGGAAGGTACAAATTGGAAAAATCACATTTGAAGCTCACGTTGTCGTTCCGAATTCTGCTGTTTTGCTTCTATTTCACGTTTTAATGCATTTACAATATCCTCCCAAATCATGCTGATTGTCAACAATATGTTTATTGCAATTATCGCAACATAATCCAAGTATTTAGCGATGTTTTGTAGTGGTGACCCAATTGAATACACATTGTTTACCCATAGCGAGTGTGCACTGCGCCTGCACTGATATATTTAGCCAATCAGGGGACCGCTATCAACTGTGCCCAGCATCAGGCAACTTTTGTTTTTACAGACAGGTCTCTGTGTTAAATGCTGTTATTGACTAAAGTTGACGTCTACCAGATCCATGTGTCGAGGGAAAGCCCAAAAATAGTTGCCTCAAACAAGTGCAATTTATCGGCATTGTTTTATAGAATTAATGCATATGTTATGTAGCCTTTCTAAAAGGGTTGTAAAATGTACTAAATGGTAATTAATATAAATGACAAATAAGCATCATCAGCTGATAGAAGTTATTAAAGTATGCTTTGGAGGCGAAGTCAAAATCATCAAAAATCACCATGCAATGTTTATCTCAAAATCAAGTTTACTGACATGTATCTGATTTCGTTATAACACGTTTCACACACACTTATTTACAACATACATATATACCATAGCTGCCATTAAATTAAGCTTGCAAATTCATTCACATATGTTTTTGTCATAATTCCATCAGAGTAAATGTAAATTTGTACTACTAATTCAACATACAGTAGTGTTTTATAGACCTGCAATAGTAAATATATATGACACATACGTATATTCTTCTGAGATGGCATCCAGGGTTCTCATAGCTTCTTTCTTTATAGTATATGTATTATTTGGTCCCATTGTAGTGCCTTCCTTTTTAAGGACTGACGCTATGAAGTACCACATTTCATTAATCCCATTTTCTATTTTTCGTGTCAGCTCTTCATGTTTTATGCTTGGAAGGTGTCCTGCAAAATATAATATTTTTGCAAGCTTTTGAAGAATTTTTGACAAACCTACGTGCATCACATATGATTCTATGCCAGTGATGTTATTTAGTAAATACCAAAATTTTTACTTTAATAACAATAAATTTATGCAAAGCAATGCAAGTAACACGCAGTTCATAGATCCATGTTAAATTATATACAATAATAATAATGTTTATTTATAAAGCGCCGTATATACGAAAAAAATTCTGCAGAGGCACATAAAATACATAGAACACATACATTTAAAAAATATTCATAATCAGTTTAAACTTGCACGTAAAGTTAAATAATAATAAATAGATAATTAAATAAAGCTTCTAAAAATCCTAGTTCATAAGCTAAACTTATCGGTAATAAATAGATAAAATAATAAATAAATAATAACTTGATAATAAAGTAAGTAAAAAAATTGCAAAACAATAATTACAGTTAAAATAAAAGCAATGTACATACTTGGTAGAATTCCTAATTTAAGCTTACATTACTAATTCTACTGAAATATGCAGCCATATATTAGGTAATGAAATTACAGTATTACCATTTTGGGCTGTCCTCTCAACTAGCCGCATCCTCAATGTTTCTATAAGTGTGGCTGCATTACTGGAAGTGAGCGACAAACTGGCATTAAAATGGTACTTTCACTTGTGACGCATAAATACTGTATTCATTCTATTACGCTTACAGTTCACTCAACAAATATTTGGGATGCGAAAATATGTCAAAATATGTATTCTAACAAACATGCACCTACTTTCTGGTGCCAAAATGATTTCAATTTCTCCCACAAGGTAAAGGCACCCATGACATCACTCCTTTTTATTCACCAGATGGCCAAAACATGGCATATGTTTGTACAAGCGTGTTGGTCTGATATATATATATATACACTGTATATATATATATATATATACATACATACATACATATTGGTAAAGTGTTTATGGTTACAATTGCTTTAAGTTAAGTGTAAAAATATTGTAGACTGCAAGTAACAGTGAACAAGGTAGAGATGTGTTTTGTACATACAGTGTACACCACAGACAACATGTGTCGACAGGGCATGTGTGAACAGATTTTATGCGTCTACAAGTGAGAACAGAGTAGACTGATACTGTAGTTCTTCTTTCTTCACTGAGCTTTGAATGTAGTGTGACATTTCTATATATTTAATTACAAAATTAAAACTGGGATTGAAGACTCAATTTCTCAAGTTATGATTGGCTTTGGAGATTGGTGTCACAGCTACAAAAAGAGGGGGTGTATATGTTTAACAGTGAATGTGTTTAATAAAATAAATGCGGTAATTATAGTACCCTGTAACATAACAAATAGCAGAAGTTATCCGGCAACTAGAATGAGAAAATATTCATGAGTTGTATAAATGGTTTACTTCAGGTTAGTCAAGGGATTAGCTGACATGCAGCATTTCTCATTATTCTACTTGAGGTTACCATTACTTTATTAAAACAAAATTCTTTATTACACAACTAGTAAATTTTGACTCACATCGACGTTTCGACCACCACCAGTGGCTTTCATCAGGAACTGCAACCTGTAACGTCGAGGTGAGTCAAATTTATTAGTTGTGTAATAAGGAATGTTGAATCAACATTCTTTATTAGGAAGGAATCTTGAATCTAGATTCCTTGTTAGGAAGATATCTTGTTACACAACTAATAAATTTCAACAATTCTTCCAAATTGATGAACATTTTCACAGTTACACTAGGGGTGTTAGTGTTTATACTAATATGGTCACCTTCCCCACACCACCCCCCACCCTCACCACCCCCCACCCTCACCACCACCCACCCTCACCACCCCCACCCTCACCACCCCCACCCTCACCACCCCCACCCCCACCCTCACCACCCCCCACCCTCACCACCCCCACCCTACACCCACCCCACCCCACCACCCCCCACCCTCACCACCCCCACCCTCACCACCCCCACCCTCACCCCCCACCCTCACCACCCCCACCCCCACCACCCCCACCCCACCACCCCCACCCCCACCACCCCCACCCCCACCACCCCCACCCCCACCACCCCCACCCACACCACCCCACCCCACCACCCCCACCACCCCCCACCATCACCCCCACCCACACCACCCCCACCCTCACCACCCACACCACCCCACCCTCACCACCCCCACCCCCACCCTCACCACCCCCTTCCCATCACCACCCCCCACCCTCACCACCACCCATCCTCTCACAAAAACGATAAAGTTACTATCACTATTCATATGAAGAAGTTCTTACTCAGTACTTACCCTAGCACTATGGTAACTTCGTTCACACGGTTTATGTTCTCTTTTACTTGACTAATCAGATGTTCACCATTACTTAACAGCGCTGATATTTCGTTCAGTGACTTTTGTGGCTCTTCCAAGATTAAGTTCGGGTTGGTAGCGTGTTTAAACTGTCTTTGTAAACGTTCAAGACTTGGTCTGTATTTATACATAAAGATGACAAGCCACAGCATTAGTGATCCAACAAGCACATGCCATGTACTCAACCGCCTTCTTTTAAGTGCCACAGTTCTTAAGAGACGCATCATGGCATGCAATCTGCAAACTGAAAGTCAAAGACTATTATCATCATTAGCCAGTTGTCATGAATAAAGCAAACTCGAGAGTCTTCTTTCCAAGGTTACTTCTACTTTATTTGACTAAGCTAAGTATATATTAATGTATATATAACTTTTATTTTTTTGACATTACAAAACTGTTGAAACAATCAATTTAAAGGGAGCCAAAAAGAAAAGTGACATAGGCTATGCAGTATGCATGCGAAAGAGTTAATACAAACCAACCATTTTGAATGGTAATTACATTTTTAATATCACTGGTTTATGAATAACATAGTTTACACAAACTAACCATAATTTTTTTTATTTACAATCACATTTTTCAGATCAGTGGTTTACTTAGAAAGTGGTCTTAAAGTGGACAAATCTAGCAAAACCACCGACACTATGAACGGGACCATCTTGGTTCATGTAACCAATCAAAACCCAGCTTCCATCTGTGCTTTGGAAAAATAATACGTCACCGAGTCGTCTGCTGGTTCAGCTGTCATAACATAGGAGAGCCAAGTGATTTGTTAAAAGTGCATTACATTGATTTACAACAAAATTGCTACAGCAATATGCCACATAATACTACCCATAGGTAATATTTTAAAATAAAAATATATGTGTCTATGTAACTAAAATGACCTGTTATTCATAAAAAATACCATACAAATTCCATAACAATAGTGATAAATGAATGTATATGTATGGTTAATAGCAATAAATATTTAAAATAGTAAAACAAAAATTACAACAACAATAATTTTAGTTCAGCATATACAAACACATTATGCATAAGAAAATATTACATTATTGGTCGGGTGATGTTTAGGGGGTTGTGAATTATTTGGTAAAAAAGGTCAGTTAATAGTGTAATCATTGTCCTTCAAGTGTGTCCCAACTAAGTTTGTTTAGTAGTCATGTTACACTTGTTCTGCAGCTCTGGTCATTTAAAGTGAATCTGTGTTTATACAGAGAATGCAGAGATAATTTTGAACATGATGAAGCAGAAACTGAGTCACAATTAAGTGCTTCTATTTTGTGCGTAAAGTGCCCCAACTTATTTAACATTCACTAATTTTTCCGTGTACAGGTGTGTGTACGTTATTCTTACATGAAATTTTGGTAGGTGGCACCACATAAGGTATGTTTGCAATGTTCTCCATGTACAATTTCATGTAAAAACCTGATGTCAATCTTGTCAAACATACCTTCAGCCTAATTCTAACCCTCTTCAAAACAACCATCCCAGCAAACCACAAACAATCTGATTGACAAAGATATAAAATGTGGTTTGTGAACATATATTTAAAAAAATAACATATTACATGAAATATTCAATGGCTCCTGTTGCGTAATGGTCTTTGTGGCGTGTTTTAAAAACAAATACCTCAGTCTCAGAAGGGTGGAATATACATAGATAATTTATGGGTTGGACTCTCAACATGCCAAAGGCTTCCTTGTCCACTTGCCATCTGGAGTTCCCTCTCGGATGGTAATCTTATTAAATCTTGTTTGACCTGTAATTATTACCACCACCGCATTTCCATTTCGACTCGTGGCATGACAATTTTTTCACGTGACTTCGTCTCGCAGTGTGTATTATGTAAGTATTTCACCAAAATAAACCTTTTTTAACCATTCGTTTGCATAAGTGGAATAAAATAAGTGTTACAGAGTTTTAATATTGGTATACTTTGCAAATGTTTCTTCATATATTGGAAAAACGTGTTTTGATTCACATGTTTGACTCGCTGGCTGGCCAGTAATTAAGTAAGATGAATGGAAGAACGCTGCGCTAATACACCATATGAACTACAACAAATGCTACAGGAATTAGCCGATAAAAGTAAAATTCGGGGTCTGAAGATGAACAACTCGAAGACAAAGGTGATAATGGAAAACGACACATATGTCAACACCACTCAAATTGAAGATGTTGAAAGGTACATCTACCTGGGACAGAGATACAGCACCAGGGACAAAACCAAGACAAGGAGATTCAAAGAAGAATCACGGCCGGATGAACAGCATTTGCCAAAAACTGCGACATCTTCAAGAGTAAGATTTGGAACATGCCTGAAGAGACAAGTCTACAACTCATGTGTACTTCCAGCAATGACACATGGTGCGGAAACATGGGCACTCACCAGCCAAGCAAAGAACAGGCAAACAGCAGCACAAACAACGATCGAAAGGAGTGTGTTAAACATCACATACCGGGACAGAAAAGCAAACATCTGAGTAAAATAAAAGATAAAAGGTCGCAGACGTGATTTAACAAGCCAGAAGACTGAAGTGCACCTGGGCAAGGCACATCAGCAGAATACGAGATAACCGATGGACATTGATTGGAAGGCCGGCCGGCGACACAGTGGAGAGACGGACTAGATGACTACCGGTACTGGAAGGGTACCGTGTGGCAGAGGATAGCACAAAATAAGCAGGTGTGGAAGCAGCATGCTGACGCGTTCGCCCAACCCCGGAACACTATAACATTGCCTATATGAGTATAGTTGCCTATATGAGTATAGATGATGAGTCCATTTCAAATGTTGGTGAAAATTGCACCTTGTAAGGCAGAAAGCGAGTGGTCCTGTATACTGATATAATGTAAGTGTGGTTTAACCCTTTAGACCTCAAGTCGGCCGAACCCGGCCGGCTGTTTACACCTCAAGTCGGCCGTACCCGGCCACATATATTAGCATTCTGGTTTGATATATTCCAGAGGTGCTCTCTGGAGGGTACTTTTGAAACACATTCAGTGCAATGCATTGTGGGTATTTATGGCCACCGTTGCTATTCACCTTTTTGGAGTGTCACACATTTTTTCAAACTACCCCAGTTTTTGAGTTAGCAATATGGCGTCGGCTGGTCCAAATCATTAATTTTGACTGCATAATGTCAAGTATTCCAAAGTGTTTTCTATTGAAACCGTTTCAGACATCAAATATATGACTTTAGTCGATGCTTCATTTCGACAATTGTTGTTGTCTGGGAAGTTGGTCAGTCAAACTCATTTTGTACACACACTATGTCTACGAGACGAATCCCAGACCCTGCGTCTCCTACTTATTGCACAAACTCAGGATGCTCAACTAGAGCATAACTGAATGATTGGGTAGTTGTATAATAATAATTATTGTGGGATTTGTAATTGCTGTAACTTGTGGGACTATTTATTATGTTGTTCACTTGCTGATGTTTCGACTGAGGCTAGCTGGGGTGGTAGCGGAAACACTAGGCCGCTGTACATTATGACTGGGTCTGGGCCCTAGCTTCGATCTCATGTTGTCGAGTATGGTTCCATACTTCCATTGTACTCATGTATATGCAACATATCTAAGGTATTATAATAATATTGGTACCAATATGTAGGTAATTACATTGTCTTTCAAATAAATACAACTTGTAGCAGTAAAAATGAAGGCTAAAAAAAGTTACGTCATGTAATGATTTTTTAGTAATATTTCGTGACTCATGTTATAGTAAAATTTTGATAATAACTGGCGCATTTGTTGCGTTACGTCCAACTTTTTATTTAATTTTAATTCAACAATAAAAGACCTACGCCCCAAAAAAAGTTTGACATGTACGATCGGAGAACTACGGCGGCCGCCACCTTGCGGATTTCGACATACCTATTAAAAACTGACAACCCCTGGCCGTGTCGTTTTTAGGAATCTGACCTACTTTTCTGAGGAACGCGGGGCTTTACACATACAATGGCTGAGGTCTAAAGGGTTAATAGAAATTAGTTTATCCATTGTATTGTGTGGCCTAAATATGTAATTGAACTGAAATATAGCTCATCTAACTTACTAGTTACTTGTCTCGGGTCGACAACGTGGTTCGCGTCTGCGTCGGCGTCTCTTAAGACGCTCTTACAGTGGCGCCTTCTGTTGTGTTGTGTGGTGTTTGATAGAACCCTTGGTAGAAAGACAATCCGACAGGGGGCAGTTACACGACGAACTGGGAAGTTGTGCTTGTGGGAGTGTCGTGTCCACGACATTTGTTTGTGGACACACTATCTATCAACATTATTATAGTGTTGTTTCATCAGAAAACTACCGAGAACAGGTAACAATCGTTTTGGTAACAGTTTATAAACTTTTATATATGCTAATACTCGCGGCATCATTGCAAAGATCGTCGGGCGATATTACGGGATGTTCACGTGGAATTTATGGTGACGATTTGTTCAGTGATCGTGCGGCATGGCAATTCCGTGTTGTCTGTTGACGACTTGGCACATATAATACACACCAAGCACCTTGTCTAGCTTGGTCGCAATAACTGTTGCTTTTAACTCACAATTAAGAAGGTAAATCAGTTTATTTGACAAGCATCAGTTCTCCCATGGGCCATGGGCCCATGCCCATGTCCTTCCCGCAAGTTGAGGTTAGGTAACTGGGTGGCTGGCAGCCTCAGGTGACTACGGGTAGGATTACACGTCTTTAGAATTTACACTTATAGTAACTCAGAATGGTAGATGTCCCATTTTTTACTGACACCATCTCAACTCGCACAATTCTGCTTCTACAAGATACTGGTCACGTTCAACAGGCTGAATGTTAGGAATGCCAATAATCTGACCACAGTAATCTTACCACAAGATTAAGAACTTAATTAGTATAATTGTCTTGCCATAATTGTTGGTGCTATATACTTAACCTCTTCTTGAATATGTTCAGTTGCAATGATGCTATTATCACTACTTCTTTTGGAAGCTAATTCTATAAATCAAATATCTGATTTGTTAAGACATGTTTACGGATGTCCATTCATAAGTAGTGTTATATTATGGTCTCTCAGATTGATTGGATTGGATCACTGGGTTAATTCTGCTGCAGCCTCTGAAGTATTAAAAACTGGAGAAGTCTTCCTCACGTCACCTGTGCCTTGGTCAATACCTACCTCTGGTTGAACATTGAGGCCATCTGGAGTCAGACCACATTTGCATTTTCCATAGGTGACCATTATAATGTTTCCTTCATTTCCTACTAATCTTGAAAAGCTCTGCTATTGACAATTTCACAGCATATTTACCCTCCATAGACAGAAGTTCTGTGAAAAATTTGCGAACTTTTAATACCTCAGGCTCCCACAAACCTCTTTCAAACCTTACACCCCTCAATTTCTGCTTGAACCACCCACAGATTGCCCCTGATTAAAGCTCTGATGCCACGCTGCACGAAAACATCATTTCTAATCACTCCACACTACATATGTGCTCACAGAAATTCAGACAACCTGCATAATGCTGCTTTTAAGGGGTACTCTTTGGTCGGGGAATGGCGGATGAGCACCTTATTGTGGTGTTACATCATCTTTATTTTACATCCATGTTTATTTTTAATGTACTACTGGCTCTGTTGGTGTTTTCTATTCTCTTCCAGTTTGCCTAGTCTAGCCTAGTTATAATTGTGTAAGTGTGAGCGATATCTCCATTCTCTTTGGAGGTGGGACTTCAATTGGTTGATGGCATGTGTCTGAACTGTGTGTAAAAAGTAAAGGTAGTTTAAGTTCTTATAGCACAGTCTTCAGGCTTGATCACCACACTTTACTCGCTGGCAGACCTATTTAGTCAAACACCATCTCGACTTCTCTGAGAAGCACCAAGCCAGAGCCAGTACAACTACATTTATTGTGTGCTTGAGTAAAAGTAACTATGAAAAAGTCAAGTTAAAGAGCGATTTAAAAATGTGCTTGAAATATACAAAAAAGTACTTTTCACCTGTAACTTTTTAGAATGGTTGATGTAAATAAAATAAAAATCTCACAAGATCATTCAGCATGAACCAACCAGGGCCATAGCCAGATACCCACATGTCTGTCTTAAAGATTTCCATGCAAGCCATTCACACTGAAAGGCACACTTGGTTAACTCAAGAATTTTCGAATGTTTGTCATAATTTGTTCAGGCTCAGTCCCAAACTTTTGCAATCATATCACTGGCTACATAAGGTCACAAAGCGTATGTTTTGTTTCAACTGGCACAAGAAGGTAAGTAAAGTAAAGGTAAATTCTTACAAATATAGTGCAGTATCCAACCTTTAGGATTGCTCAAGGCGCTTTTACACGTTATTCCCTGGCAGCTCTGCTCAATTGAAGACAATCTCGGCTTCTCTGGGTGCTTTTGGCCACATAGCAATTTTGCAAATATTGCTCATACAAAATCAAAGCAGCACAGGATTCCAACCCGGGTCCTCTTGGTGAATCAGTGAAGTTTAATGCCTCAGTCTGCATATTCAGTGCTTCTAGCAGATTAGGACTTGTACTTTTCCCAGTAATAAAAGCATGATGTTATACATATTCCAGGTGGTTTATTTTGATGCATTCAACAGACCTTCTCTCCTCTCTCTCCTCTCTCTCCTCTCTCTCCTCTCTCTCCTCTCTCTCTCCTCTCTCCTCTCTCCTCTCTCCTCTCTCTCCTCTCTCTCTCCTCTCTCCTCTCTCTCTCTCTCTCCTCTCTCTCCTCTCTCTCCTCTCTCTCCTCTCTCTCTCTCTCTCTCTCTCTCTCTCTCTCTCTCTTGGGTCTTGCAGATGACAGACAACAGAGACACTGGTCTGTAATTTGCTGGATTTCTTGTAGATCGGGCAAATGATAGCAAATGTGTCTTTCTACTGCCTTGGTAGTGTTGATTTGTTGGTGCTTGGTACACAAAAACGTACACCTGTTCTGGCATCTCCTTCAAGATTCTTTGGCTTATGCCATCAATGCCTGGCAATTAATCTCCAGTTGGAGAAAGCATTTCTTAATTTGTTCTTCAGTGACTTTGAGTGTTGTGTATGCTTCTCAGTGGAATGTCAAAAGGAAATATGTTTTTGTTAGCTCCCGTGTAAAGATTACTTTTGCTGCTCAATGTCCATTGTCATTGTTCACTAAATATGTGGGCAAGTGTGCCAGTTGAACAAGACAGTTCAGTGGGTATGCATCAGTACAGAGTGATTAACTATTGATGGCATTGTCAGCCAGTTAGTTAACAAGCAGGTGTCATGATGAATAGCTCAGACACAGGGGAGGTCTCCTTGGTGTTATATACTGGTCAAAAGAAGGCCTGTTACAGACTGGTCTGAACCTAGTTTGTTACAGACTGGTTACAACAATGCATATTACAGACTGGTCACAATTAGGCCTGTTACAAATTGGTCACAGCCGTGTTTGTTAATGATACAGACTGGTCAGACAAAGACTGTTACAGGTATTTTTAATGTAGTTTTTTAAGTACATTCTATAGTATGCTGCAATCTTTATGACACATTTAGTTTAATGAGCAATCTGTGTTGTTTAGGACAATGACCTTATCCAGGTGACCCTTCATGTGTCATCAGCTCCTCTGGTGTCCTGCAGTCATAGCTTTAAGTAGAGACCCGTACACCCGTCATTTGGATGGGTAAAAACGAATATGGACGGGTAGAAATATGGGTGGACGGGTAAAAAAAGATGAATGGGCAAAAAAGGTCTTCCAAAACCATAGATATTGTTAATTATGCCTTGAAAGCGAGTGACAATGGTGTCACATGTGTGTTTGTAGTCCATTACAGGTCATCAGACACATTTAAAAGTTTGTCAGTTTGGCTTAACAGTTAATATCCATGTGTCCACCAAAACATGTGTGACTGGCAATCATTTTATCCTGCATAAAGCCCTGCCTGCAGCTGATTAAAAAACTGGACCAAACATTACCAAGCCGTATTGATTCTGACCCTAGTGGATGGCTGTGTACTAATCACTAGTTGTCAAAACGTCTCAAGTGACCCTGTTCGGTGTGCAGTGAGTCCTGAGGTGAGAAGACGTGTGAGGTCTTGTCTTGGCAATGTTGCACCATATAAAGCTGGGTTTTTTCCATCTTAATCCTGATCTTATTTCACAGCATTCCTTAATCTTCCATCTATGTATCTGAGACAGGTCTCACTATCACATATTGCTTTACATTATTTATATCTCGAGCTTGATGGGCCTTGAATGTGTGACGTGATGTTGTACTCACATTACTCAGTGTAGTGCAACAGATGTCTGGGTATGGGCTGCTGTTGTCTTCCATGGCTTTTCTCTGCTAAATGCTGTGAGAATGTGATAGCATTCACTATACTGTTGTTGCCATACAGTGAGTAAAACGTTGGTGATGAAATAATCCTTAGAAATCCTTGTCATTATCTGGTTGGGTGTATGCAGGTTGGCAGTGGGGTTGTATGTCAAACACTGTCTGGGTATGATTTATGTGGTGTAACATAAACAATTAACACAGTGAGGTGCTCATTAATTAATTACAAGTTGAAGTTACTCAGTGTTGCACTTGGTCATACTTACTAGTCTATCTATTATCATATGTCTAGTGAATCCTTTAAAAGCAAAATCAGATTCCACAAATCAGCTATTATAATCATAATAAATTAAATAGTTATTGTCAATTTTATGCAAAACATCTGAGAGATGTCTCAAAACAAATGAGACAATGAAAAATGTAATCGAGTAGATAAGTTCCAAGTTTAGACTGAATAAAACATCATAATGTATTTTCGAAAGTGCGCTTTTTATGTGAGTGGTGTCCGATTGAATTTATGACTTTATTTAATCATAGTTTTGGCAATGCTCATTAAATCCACATTACTATGGCAGTGTGAAAAGAAGTGCAGTTTTTGGCAGTTATTGACATTGACTTTCACCAAATGGATCATCGTTGAGCTATTATTTTTGGGAGCCCATTATTCTGCTGTTGCATTAATGAGACTTACAGCGTAATACATGTGCAGCCACGACCCTTGTGTGTCTTACAGTGACAACACTAGGCCTGTGCATCTATGACATATTACAACATCTTCTCATTTGTCTCTGTGCAAACCTACGCCTGTTATGGCCAATTCATCTTGAACATTGACACTGTCAGGCTTCTTTTTGATGTGTTCACAATGCATCATTCTCTATCACACTGTGACATTTGTTTGTGTCGCTTTGTCACTACAGATGTGTGACATGGTTGTGTGCCGTGACATTTTGATGGGTTAATACTTAATATTGAGATGAAACTTTAAAATAACCTATGAAAAAAGATTACCTGGGTAGGTGAATTGAGAATTTTCAAACTGCTCAAAAAGATGTTGGGTTTTCCAATATTATTAGGATGAGATCAAATAATCAATCACAGACGTGGAACCTATTAACACATACTGAGATAAGAAACACCTTTCATATAGTCAGTGGAAGAAAATACTGAGTAATATGTTTTTACATTGAAATCTATCCAGATACTTGTAAAGGTTAAAGTTAATCCTGGGGGTTGCTAATGTGCTTTACATTTTACGCCCTGGCATACGTTTTCAATCAAACACCATCTTAGCTTCTGTGGAAAGCATCCAGCCCTGCTGCAGTGAATGTTAAGAGACTACTTGTATACGAATAGCCACCAGTGCCTGTTGCATTCAAACTGTTGAAAGTTGAGAGTGAACATTTCCATTATTGAAATAATGTAAATAAATTATTTACATATTGATAGTGTGCAGTACTTGAATTTTACTGGAAATTAATAAATAAACACAAAAATGAATAATGAATAGATCAAAGCAAGCTCAGGTAAAGAACATTATCATAGTGGAGATACATTGAATGGAAATGAAGGAATACAGCAGGGAAGTTGTGGTGGTGGTGTAGATAAGATTTGCTGGTAACCATGATAGAGTGAGATAACACACAGTGGTAGAGGTACGACCCAGACCACACATGTGCACATTGTGGCACAAATGAAGACAAACAGCACACTGGTTCCTGGTGGTGGAGTTGTCTCAAGCTGCTGATCCACTCATCTACCTGGTAGTCATTCTTGTAGCTTCAGGTATATACCAGTCTCTGCCAAGTGTCAACAGTGACTCTCGGAGAGGACCAACTGATGTGGCTGGCTTTGGAGATGTCAGGTGGTACCACCTGATGACACATGGAACAATCTGATGATGCATGTAACTACACATGGACCACATTGATGACACATTAAATCACCACACTGGATCATCTGATGACACATGCAACCACCTGGTGACAGGTTCAACCACTTGGTGATATATATATATATATATATATATATATATATATATATATATATATATATATATATATTATACATATATATAACCAACTGATGACACATTGAATCATGTGATGGATGGACCATTTAACCACCCATTGATACATGCAACCATATCATGATGACACATGAACCATATGATGACACATTGAACCAAATGACAACACATGGATTAGATTGAACCAACTGTTGACACATTGAACAAAAAACAAAAAAGCCGTAGGAAACTGATGAAACCAAGAGACTGAGTTACCTGAGCTGAATGAGGAGGTGCAACCTGAAGATGTCCTTTTGCGATGGACAACTGCACTCTCTCAGCACTCTGTGGTCTGTCTACAGATGTGGCTAAGTGATTCCTGTGATGGCTGTTACTTTGAGAGAGTTTCTAAATGCACTGGGCTATTGTGTCATGACACTTAATTGACATGAGTGTCATGTTACAGCCGAACATGATTCAATGTGTCTTGTAAGTTGATTGAACTCAGTGCAATTAGGTTCATTTGTGTTCAGAGCTGTAGTGCGTGAAATATGGGTGTTCTCAGTGATATATGACGTCAGTTTGATAAAACAGTGCGTGCTCCCATAATGACTGTACGTGCTCAGACAGTGTGTTACTTTACCCTATGTGTCTAAAAATCAATAAAAATAATAATTTGTCTATACTGTTACCGCCTGTTTTTGACATGTTAATTTTGACCATCCAAATTAAAACAACTAATTACTGTGTTTTTGGACTAAAAAATAATTTGTTACACTCTACCTGTTAAGACAGCAGAGAATTGAGTAACTTTCAGGTGTTTGAATATTTACTGTCATTAGTGTCAAAAATGTAAATTGATGTTCATTAGATTATGAGTAATGTTACATTGTTGTGACAGTTGAAGTAGGTTGTCGATTTTGTTCTGATTTTTAGCTGGAGGTTGTCAGACAAATTAGGCAAAATATGACCTAAATTTGAGACAAACAACCCAGCATGGTGAGGTCGATACAAGTTTCAGTCAGTTTCGGATTTTCACGAAATGAGTCGGAAATGAGAGAAGCAAAAACTCTGACTGGGAAAGAGATTTAAATGGACGAGTCGGTAATTAAGACATCTGTACATTTGTAGATTTTAAAATCGTTATCTGAGCAAGATCGACATTCTTTTGTTATATTGTAGTGAAACAAAACATATCAATCGTGCCAACAGGTGCTAAAAACAAATCACGTTAAAAGCATAAGTGTTATATGACATATCTATATTTTCCACGCATTTACAGTTTTTACCGTAAATTGAACAATGTCATTCTTACTTTGGCCGATCTGAGCTACAAGAAATCAGAGAGATCAGAAAGAAAGTGTCCTATGCAGATTCTGTCCTCCAACAACACAGTTGTAGATGGCACAATTATTTTTACTATGATGCAGAAAAAACATGAAATTCAACAGATAGCACATCCCATATAGCCTTTTTAATTATTTTGAAATACCAATACAGGCAAAACTGATGGAGATATGGGCCTACACGCAGGCAGGCAAGTGAGTGGGCGGGCGGGCAGACAGACAGACTTTTGTAATATAGAAATAAAATAACTGGGCTAAGTTAATGGCAACATCAAGGAATTTTGTTCACGTCTTTTGCATTTTCAGTACGTTTATGCATTTCGAAATCTTTAAAAACGCTTTTCTGAACAGTCACAAAATTTATTTCAAATGATGCTTTTCAATGTCAGATAAATATAACAGGACGTTAACTTTGCAACTCCTGTCTACATTCACTCATTCTCCAAACAGTTAGAACTTTATCCATGACACAATGCCCAGTTTTGGTGTCTAAGTTATTCCATAAATCACACCAATCTATTCACTGGTCATGTATTATGGAAATTTGTCGTGTGACTGACAGAGACACGATGGATACAGTTTATTGATTCGTCTACGAGAAACTGACATCGTTAAAATGTGAAAGAGGTGGGGTGATTTATATTGCATGTCTAGTTAGACATTCCCAAGTGTTTGCGTGATCTTGGCGTGAGTCTGTTGTGATTCCTGGCACACTTGTTAAGTGTCATTTACGACACAACTAAATGTGAAAGGTCAATTGGTGCAAGTCGACCATGTCTAATATGTACCCCGTAGATGTTTGTAAATGTTTATTGATTTATATCATCATGGCACCATATTTATACAATAATATTCTATGGTGCTGCACAATACAAGCAAATGCACAATGGAAATTAATATAAACATTCAACATAAGACACATGTATAATGTAACTAAGAGAGTAAACTAAATTAGATAAACAAATTAGTAAACTAACTAATTATTTATCTATTTATAATAATAAATAGTTTTTAAATTATAATATTAAGTAAATAAATAATTAAAATTTATAATTTAAGTACAAACATCCGACATAGTTTAAGTAATTATCTAACAAGTGTAAAACCATAAAACAGATTTTAAAAATAGTAAAATGTATAACTACAAGTTAGTTGTAGGCTACACCAAAATAGCTTAATGTAATATATTCTTAAAAGGTAATTTCCCATTTAGAATGATTACAAGATTATGGTTGGTTTGGTGAATTGTTTCCACAGGGGTAATGATGGAATCTTATGCAATCACATGACCAGAGTCGTCCAATCAGAGGCCTTTGTGCAGGATCACACTTTTGCCAGTCCAAATTACTGTGGTAGACATGTGCTTTTTAACTCGTATTGACACAAACCTGTTGTTGTATTATCACCTGAAATAAACAATAAACACAAATGTGACACCCAGTTTCAAAGCACAATATGAAAAAATTAATTATGTATGCTTTTGACTTTTTTGCTCCTTTCCAGTGAAATTTATACCCATCCAAAATGTGTTTTACCCGTCCAAATGATGGGTGGACAGGTCTACCCTGCCTGCCTGCCTGTCATAACTTCATAAGGCGTGATGTAATCGCCTGCTGCTGTAGTCTCAGTAGAATTGCTAAGTCTTCCAAGTGCATCTAATATTCCCTCAGTGATTACAATCTGCAGGCAGGAAAGAGAGTTGATGGATCTGGCTCTAATTGCTCACTTTGATTTGGTGGCTGGCCTCATTATCCGTAATCAGATAAGTTGTTGACATTGTCTGAAATGGAGATGGCAATTTCTGCAGCTATGATTTCATCTGCCATTGTCTGCAGTTGCTCTCTCGTCTTGCAGTGACCTTTGTTTGCAGCAACAGTTCAGAACTGTTGATTGATTGATTTTTTGCATCATTTCTGCAGAGTTGCTGCCTTTGTACCGTGTGTGTGTTGTGGGATAGAGAAGGCTGGCGCTGGTTGAACACTTATTGTTTGTGTCATTTTAAAAGAAGATCTGCTAAACTAATCAATTCAAATTTTGTAAAGTGTACAACCACAATCAAAGAATTAAAAACTAAATCATGTTTTTAAAGATGTTCAGGTTTTTTGTAATCATAATCTGTTACAAATGTATTCTTTTATGAAATGTCACTGGAAAAGTAAGTCTCCAAGTGTATTATCATTATATATATATATATATATATATATATATATATATATATATATATATATATATATATATATATATATATATATGTATATATAAATATATATATATAATTGTTCTTATCAGGGCTTGGTACAGCCAGTTAGCTCAGTCCACAGAGCCAGTGAGCTCAGTCCACAGAGCCAGTGAGCTCAGTCCACAGAGCCAGTGAGCTCAGTCCACAGAGCCAGTGAGCTCAGTCCACAGAGCCAGAGCTCAGTCCACAGAGCCAGTGAGCTCAGTCCACAGAGCCAGTGAGCTCAGTCCACAGAGCCAGTGAGCTCAGTCCACAAGCCAGTGAGCTCGGTCCACAGAGCCAGAGAGCTCGGTCCACAGAGCCAGTGAGCTCAGTCCACAGAGCCAGTGAGCTCAGTCCACAGAGCCAGTGTGCTCAGTCCACAGGCCAGTGAGCTCAGTCCACAGAGCCAGTGAGCTCAGTCCACAGAGCCAGTGAGATCAGTTCACAGAGCCAGTGAGCTCAGTCCACAGAGCCAGTGAGATCAGTCCACAGAGCCAGTGAGCTCAGTCCACAGAGCCAGTGAGCTCAGTCCACAGAGCCAGTGAGATCAGTCCACAGAGCCAGTGAGCTCAGTCCACAGAGCCAGTGAGATCAGTCCACAGAGCCAGTGAGCTCAGTCCACAGGGCCAGTGAGCTCAGTCCACAGGGCCAGTGAGCTCAGTCCACAGAGCCAGTGAGCTCAGTCCACAGAGCCAGTGAGCTCAGTCCACAGAGGGCCAGTGAGCTCAGTCCACAGAGCCAGTGAGCTCAGTCCACAGAGCCAGTGAGCTCAGTCCACAGAGCCAGTGAGCTCAGTCCACAGGGCCAGTGAGCTCAGTCCACAGAGCCAGTGAGATCAGTCCACAGAGCCAGTCCACAGAGCCAGTGAGCTCAGTCCACAGGGCCAGTGAGCTCAGTCCACAGGGCCAGTGAGATCAGTTCACAGAGCCAGTGAGCTCAGTCCACAGAGCCAGTGAGATCAGTCCACAGAGCCAGTGAGCTCAGTCCACAGATTCAGTCAGCCATGAAAAAAATTGCTCTGTCTTTGATCAATATGAAATGAATTTGAACACTGTCTTTTTTGTAATGAATTTGATGATCTAATCTATTATCTACATTATGGGTAATGATAGGGAACTGTTACAAAAGAATAACATGAACCACTGCAGTGTTTCCCCTGCTATTTGATGAGCGAGGTGGGCCACCTCGCTGTTTTTCTAAGCGCCCTCGCTCAAAATATGACAGAATTGCCACCTCGTAGCTATTTCCCAGAGAATAGGTTAAAACACCCTTTAGAATGCACCATTTTGAAGGTAGTTTTAAAAGTAGTTCTAAGTGTCCATGCCCCAGATCCACATAGTGTTGCATCACGGCTTCGATGCTCGCTCAGCCCATCCTACCACCTCGCATATCATTTTACTCAGGGGAAACACTGTGTTGTGTTAAGTATGTAAATTGTTTATCTGCAGTAGAAAACCCTGGTTGTAAGTGAACAAAGGACAATCTGGAGTCAGATGTTTAAGATTTTCTGTGTGAAACTCGCCCTTCTGGGGTAGTTGTCGTCCATTTTTATACTCAGTCATGGTACAAACTTAAACAGCCAGCAGATTATCTGTTTGTTTCATACATATTACACAAGGATTGACTAATCCAAATATTGACAGTGTCATGTTGACACATTGACATAGTGCCATTGTGACAACTGTGCCATGGTGACATAGTGTCATGCTGATAGTGATCATGTCAAGACAGTGGTGACACATTGCCAGTGGTGACACAGTATTATTGTGACACACTGCGATGGTGACAGTACTTGGTGACAGAGTATCACAGTAACACATTTATGGTGACGCAGTAACACACTATCGCGATAACACAGTGCCATGCTGACACAGTGACACACTCATGGTGACACAGTGCCCTGTTCACTCAGGTAGGTTAGTGGGCCTGAGGTGGTCGTCATGAGGTCTAACTGACACGTCAGGTTCAGTAATTGCTCGGTGCCGCTTTTGTAGAAAACACTGCTCGGCCCTCTGCACTAATACTGAACGCTGTCACGCAAACATCAGTAGCCGCAGTCTTATTGATTCCTCAGCCCGTCTCTGATTGGCAGAACATTTGTTTGACATTACTGGAAGTCTGCAGTGGAAACGTTGCCACTTGTCTCTCAATGCCACCTACTCTCGTGGTGTGTGACAACCTTACGGTATGTGACAGTCACAGACGGAGTGTGTATGTCTAGTTTTATCTACAGGGCAAGGATTGCGGCTTGCTACAGGCTCTTTGGTTTATTTGCTCCTCTCAAGAAATAACACGTCTGTTTTTTGAAAGGTATGTATTGGTTTTATATAGGAATCCATCATTGAGATTTGAGAAGTGTGTGACTTTTTGGATTTGTGTAGTTTGGGTATTACTAATTTCTGTGTTCTTAGAAGATACTTTTTAAACTTTTATTTCATATATATATATAAAATTGTGTGGTGATCTTTGCAGTTGCAATGTAGTAGGAGATGAAAGAAGTGTACATAATTTTATGCAGAAAATGGATAAAAGTATCTTTTATGAGTAACATTTATGATATGGTGTTGAAGTTAGGCTGAAATAAAAAATAGTTTTATGTAGTAAACTAACGATTAACACATCCAGCTGGTATACCTAAGTTCAAGTCTTAGTTCAGTTCAGGTACATTTGGTATATAAATGTGGCACTTAACGGTTGTGGCTGTGTATCCTTCATGACTCAGAATAATTTACTGGTAGCCAGAAATAACATTAGTGCCATTTATGTCTCGTCTGGATTGTAAAAAAACGAGGATGATGACAAGCACTCTAGCATTGACCACACCGGTGGAACAATTGTCATGAAGTATCACACAACCTTCAAATTCTAGTACCGGGTAATCACTGTATCAGTATATGTTTACAGTGTGTGTGTCTGTTGTGTTTGTGTGTGTGTGTGTGTGTGTGTGTGTGTGTGTGTGTGTGTGTGTGTGTGTGTGTGTGTGTGTGTGTGTGTGTGTGTGTGTGTGTGTGTGTGTGTTGTGTTGTGTGTGTGTGTGTGTGTGTGTGTGTGTGTGTATTGACTTAGTTAAAAGAAAGTAGATCTAGGCTAAAACACTTGTTTCTTCTAGCTATTACATATTGATAGCACATTTGTTGTGATGTGCGTGTGTGCAGCATACTTCGCTGTACGACATTGTTTTTATAAGTTAGTTTGTGGTGAGTTTTGTTGGCTGCAGTTTATCCACCAGCTGGTGGTCTGTTTGGTTGCTGCATCTCGCCGACCCGCTACACTCCCAGCACCTCTTCCCGCTACACCCCCCACCGCTACATCTCCTGCTACATCAGCCCACAGAGATTACTTCCGTTTCTTGCAGTATATCACTGATACAGAAGTGGGGATGACGTGATATGTCAAGTGCCCTGTCGGATCAGTTTCCTTCCGTGTTTCTGTGTCGCTAGTAGAGGAAAGGTTAACCACACAAAAAACAACGCCGACATTCTTGAGTAGAGGCCACAAGTGGAGAGTAGTTAGACAGAGCGTGGAGTTTCTCTTGCCTTCATTCTGACATCGTAGCATGATAACGAGAAGGAATAATGATGGAGAAATAAATTGCAATCTTTATGTGTACTTGACTGACACAGAATGTCTACATTTCAAGTCTAGGTTTTTGAGGTTTGAGCCAAAAGATAGAATAGATGTTCATGAGTTAGTATCAGTGGACTATGGATGCTGTACAGGTGATGCTGTGTTTGGTGGAGCAGGATAGTTGAGGTTGTTAGAGTGGAATGGCATAGAGATTATGGGTTTGAATCCTCTTATGGTGGTGTCCAACCTTAGGCCCATTCACTCACTCAGTTTTAGTGTAATCTGACTGCAGGCAGTGGTCGGTATTTGGTTATGAATAAGTATTAGTGCAGAATTATCTACAGAATGGCTGAATGCTTCCCAGAAAATTCAGTGTGTGTTTGAGTGCATATATCTGCTACTGAGCAGTCCTCAGGGTTGGATACTCTGCTTTAAAAGAACTTACCTTTAAATAAACATTTACTACCACCAGTCGTAAATAGTATTTAGTGTGGACAACAGTGGAGGTCAGTTCTATGTGCAGGGTCCAGACACTTGGGTTCCCCAGGAGCAGACAGGGGTGTCCCACAGCAATGGGGGTTTATCAGCTCAACTCATCAGGACGCAGACTTGAGCTGTTTATGTGGAGAGACAGAAGGAGAGATGGACTTGGAATAGCACTAATTATCTCGCCAGTATGGTCTCTTTCTCACACACTCTCCGTATCTCTCTCCATATCTTTCTTCTTTCTCTCTCTCACTCTCTCTCTCTCTGTATATATATATATATATATATTTACATATCTTCTTTCATCTCTGTCTGTCTGTCTGTCCGTCCGTCCGTCTCACTCACTCACACACTCACTCACTCACTCACTCACTATATCTCTCACTCACTCTGTCGCTCCATCTCTCTCCTCAACACTGAACTGCACAGCTGCCAATCAACAGAATGTACCTGTGTAATGTAGCAAGCTTAATTACAGTGTGACTCAGGCTTAATTACAAGGTGACTGTAATTGACACAATGCTGATTTCACTTTGATACATTCTCCCTGTCTGTGATGGTTATTGATGAATTGCTACAACCAAGTCTTACCACGTGGCAGAAAATCGCCCATTTTCAGTGTAGTTTTGATCATTCCTCTGGTCCCCCCCATTGAAACAAAACTCTCCTGTGTCAGCATAATTTTCTTTAACAGGTTTTTTAATTGACTTTCAGATTTTTCTGTCTGCCCTGACTAAATCATTTGGTCTCCTATTTTCAAACAAAACCCTCCTATATTGTTGTATTTACGCTAACAAATTCAAAACTGATTTACAGATTTTTGCCTTGATTAAAGTCAATTTACCTATGATGTCATTTATTTTAAAAACTTATTTTGTTTTTTGCTTTGCCAGTAGAAAACCTGTCGAAATGTAAGTTACAGCTAACATCCTAGTGATGGTTAATGTTGACCACTGGAGTCTGGTGTATGATAATTGAGAGGACAAATCAATGTTCACAAGCAGTGAATGTAATTTCGTGAAATTTACACCGCAACTTTTATGAGAGAACAGTCGTTTGGTATGCCGCAATCGATACGTCCGATTTATATGTCGCGCGCAAAGTGATTTTGAAACACAGTAAGACATTCAGCTTTTTATCGATGTTGAATGTATTTCAGTGTTAGTACGTGATAAAGCATCAACGTGGGATTTATTGGTATTGTGTTTCGTTGTTACCTGTGTGCAGTTAACAGTGATATGCCTTGAAGTAGAAGGCACAAAGAGATAGATTCAGACACATTCACGTGGCTGCCACAGTGTTCGTGCCATTACCGCGGCAGAAGACAGTAGGAATCTAGTGAACTGTGGCTACATCTCAGGCGCAATGGACAGGACTGTGCTAATGATGTGCCTTGGTGCAAGTCTTTGTTGCACTCGCACTGCAATAGCAGCAAGCAGGCCCTCACCCAGGATCTAATTTTTGCCTGTCCAAATTTTATTAAACTTACCACGAAGCGCGATCGACGCGCGATCGACACACGATCAACACATCTTGCAATCAGCATGTTAAAAAGGATGATTGGACATAAAACAAGGCTATGTATATATTAATGCACAATCTCACATGTGATTAAAAATGTAATATAACAATACAAGCATAATTAAACTATGTACATTTATTGACATATAGGAACTTTTACAATATAGTACAACAAACAAACAATGAACATAGAAGTCATACAATTACAATCACTTACAGCTGAGATATAATTTAAAATAGTCAGTTATTGTATCATTAAATAATGGCAGATTTTGCAGGATTGCACTGTGTTGTGTTCTATGAAAATATCAATTGCCAGTTTTGCCACAGAGAAATGGAAGTCCCTAGCTGGAATCTTGAAGTAGCTGAAGCTGATGTGTTGGCCGAGATAACTGGTGGTGAAGTCAGGGTGTGGTGTTTGCTTCTGATTTAGTTCCTGCCTCTGCATCCACAGCAATGATGGAGAAACAGCAGATCTCTGTTGAAAATAAGATATTTTACCAGCTTATCTGCATACAGGTTATACGTTTTGCATTAAGGTGATTCACTTGCCATTTGATGTTATATCAAGTCCAAACAATGACATATTGCTTGCGTTCAGTTTTGAACAGTGTCCATCCTGGAAACAGGGATTATGCTCTTAATACCAATACATATATGAATATGTTCTATAGCACCTCCTGTGCACTACATTGTAAAAGTTCAAACACATTGTTTAAAAAACTTATAAAAGTACAAAACATTCATTATTAAAAACAATCAACATTTACGAATGCATAAATGCATTTGTGAAGAATAATGCAGCAGTTATGGATTTATTTGTACAATAACGTGTATGTTTTAACCAATTACATTGTGTTGTTATTTGTAATAAATTATTGATAATAATTATATCTTTATATAAATTCTTGGCTGCCCAATGAGGCATTAGTGACATTACTTAATACACTGAATGAACCCCTGTTACCCATCGTTGTTCTATTCTTTCCTTGTGTACTGTCTGGCCTATATTTAGTACAACTGAATTGCTCAGAAAGTTGACCTTCCAGTACCAGGGAAACGCAGAAGACCTAACTGGAACATTGTTCTAATGTGCCTGTCAATAAAGTCAGTTAAATCCTTCCACCCAATAATAACACTGTCAACAGGTGGCATCGAAGGTGGTCTGCAAATGGGTAGTCTGTTTATTACCAGAGTCTGAAAACCAAGGCGTCGCAATGATGACTTTGTCTTTGAAGTAGTTACATTTGTTGCAATTGATTGGAAGCCACAGAGCGATGTTTTCCCACGTACTTGGGACGACAATTGCCCCATTTTAACTGCCGCGAACTGAAATGATTAGGCATCATTGACCTAGATTCTTACCCGACTACCGCTGTTTACAGCTAGGTCTGCCACGTGAGGCGATTGCGTAATGCTGCCTTCGTAAAAGAAATCACCAACAAATTTCAGGGACGGCGCCCAAGAAAACATATTAAATGTTGATTAATGGAACATATTCTATATTCCATTAATTTACAAAGACTCAAATATACTATCATTCTTCACAAACTAGGTTCTTCACAAACGAGTGATTCGTACATGTCGATGTCTCGTACAGCGATTGCTAAGCTGATTGCTTTTAATTTATTTTCCAAATTTCTGATTAAATGCTATAACTAGAAAAGAAAATAACCATCAGTTTCATCAGAACATATTAGTATCTTATCCATTCTGGCTTTTTAATGTGCGGATGGCATTAAATTGAGCCGGTATGAATGGATTTTCTAAATGATCTATAAATATGAACCACCAAACTTCGAACTTTGACCTTCTACACTTGTAGGGATTGCGTTGACGTGTTGAATTCTGAATAAACTGACCCAATAAACCAAAATAATAATCAATTTCACCAGACACTATTATTTTGTTATAAATTTTGGTTTTCTTAAATAAATAAAACTGATATAAGTGGATTTTAACTGAAACTACGCATGTCAACATTAACAAATTATTTCTCAATTTTATCTTAAGACCACGACGATCCCTACCCACATATTTATTTCTGATTAAACTGAATCAGTAAACCTAAATAATAATCAATTTCATCAGACATTATTATTTTGTTATACATTTTGGTTTTCATAAAGGTGGATGGCATCCTAGTAAAACTGATATAGATGGATTTTAACTAAAAAACGCACGTCAACATCAACAAAATATTTCCCAATTTATCTTACCACCACGACGATCCCGACCCACATATTTATTTCAAATACAAGCTATGCTGTAAATCGCAACCCACACACATAAATGAATGCTATAAACATACCTTTTCTTGCGTGATCGCTGACACAGAAGAAGTCGTTGGTATTCCATATAGTTATGTCAGTAGACATCTAGACGAACTGTTGTCGATCTGTGTTTCCGTTCTATGTATGTCCACGTGGTAATACTAGTCTTTGTTACCGGTGATTAAAAAGTTCATAGTGCGACGCAACTTGTTTGATAAACTCATACAAAATGACTGGCGTATTGACGAATGCATCTCTTAAATAAAATCACGTGATAAACGTAAATTTTTCGTGATGGTAGTTATCAAATCAGCGACGTTTGTTAGACCCATGTGACGACTACTACCCATAGGTAGCGCCTATATGAAAGAGCGTCTAGCCTCCCTCGCAGGGCAAGTGGCTTCATATTGTCGCGTCGCCTTCCACTGCCAATCAACCCCAACCGTGTCTTCTTGGTGATGACATCAAGTATGACAACTTCGTTATAAAATATGTACGCCTTGCCTTGTCTCTGTAATTTATATCTCAATGAATTACAAGTGTATCTAAATTAACATTTTGCTAAAATCTTGTATGCATAATTCAAATAATGCAATAAGTTACCAAGACTAGCTTGCCACAACCAGACAAACACTCTCTGTAATACACAGAGAATGTCATTGACGCAAGTAATAAACTGTAGTGATTGATACATTGTCTGTAACTGACTTTTTGGCAGTTTCAATTACATTGTAAAATGGCATGGACGGGCAAGCTCGCACAAAAATCCGACATGGACGGTTATGGACGGCCCGTCTGGCGGACCCGTCCATGACAAATAACTGCCCGTCCAAAAACGCAACTTTCAAATTTTGCCCGTCCAAATGACGGGTGGACGGGTCTCTGCGTGAGGCTATGGCAGCAAGGCATCCTTGTAAATGATGTTTGTTGCGAGTTGTGACGCCAATTTGTGCTGCTGATCTGTGGGCCTCAGAAAAATCGTATAACATATTATGTATAATGAACTATTTATGAACAATACATTCATTATTCTAACAAATGGTACTATAATAAGAACAGTATTAAAGAACACACTCCGTAGTCATGTGTGCTAGTGCAATTAAATTAGATACACTGACTCTGTTCTGTAATCACGCTGCAATTTTATGTCATTTAGAAATGTGCTGTTGAATAGAATAATCTCCAAGTCTGTTGTAAATACGGAACACTTTAACATTGCAGGTTTTTTAGTTTGGCACTAACTTAGCTTGAATTTTAAACACAAGATAACTTTATCCTTCGCTATCCTCCTAGATGACACACTCAGCCATTTGCTCGTGTCTAGCGCACACTGCTGCTGGTAGCAGTGGGAATCTAGTGCCATGTCACACTTGTCACTCCATCTTTTTCATGGTCTTCCTCGTTCTCTCAGTCCTTTGACGTCTTCTTTGAAGTCTTTGATTGACAACATTATTGTTAAAAGGCACCTGAACAACGGAAGTATTTCACCATAGAAAACGTCATGTGAATGAGGCACTATGCAGTATGTGGGCTGCCATCTTACCTGACACTGCAGGCCACCTAAAATACACGAGTCACTGTTCCCCGTGAACATGGACATTTGGAACTAAACAGCGACAGACATCTTTAAATAGAGTTTTTGATGAGCTCCGTCTCTATCTCAATCTCAATCTCTAAATTAGCTCTATTGTTGAGCGGTAAATGAAGAGTTGAAAGAACCCCCTCGCTATTAGTCACATGACCCTCTGGCACTTTTATGCTCGCTGCACTGAATGTTCTTATGTTCACTCATTCAGTGTAGTTGACTTGTCTTTACCCGTGCAGTTGTTGGACGGGTTTTCTTGTGATGTTCCTCTAATCATTCAGAGAAAAATCCCAAATGATGACCATGTTTATTGATCATTCATTCATAGTTTTCTTTTCCTAGAATTTGGCAAGCCAGCTGGTTCTGATATGGTCATGATTATAGTTCATTCAGACTTCAGAGCTATCGGTTTCCAGTGTTCATTTGGTTTATTTACCGAGATGTCATCTTCAGACTAGTTTATTCCCTTGTCAATGAGCATGAAATCTGATGCATTGACAACTGAAACCTTGTGTTCGGTGTTTTCATTTGACAACCTACCTCTGTGTTCCATGCAATGTGTCTCGCTCAACTACCTAATCGATGTGCATGTTGGTGTTTGAACAAAAAAAGATGAATAATTTATTTGTGTCAATTAATTGGAGTGAGCCGTACTTAAATGGACGAGTTAACAGTTGTGCTCGAGCACTGTCATGTTCCACCATGAATATATTTATGCACACTTGCAGTGGGATATAAATTCCGGGAAGCAGCTGCAGTTGTCGATTAGATAATCCCTCTCTCTCTCTCCATGTACACACAGGGAGGATCTGATGTCAGAGGTTGAAACATTATATGTCTGCGTCCTTTGCTGTTCACTTGATTTATCAAGCAAAGGATGGTTGGTACATTATAGCCATTATAAATGTCTCTGTGGGTGTAATGTGACATAGTTTACCATGAAGACTGCATGACGTGTGTGTCACCTTCTGTCTTCTCTTCCATGTGACATAGTTTACCATGAAGACTGCATGACGTGTGTGTCACCTTCTGTCTTCTCTTCCATGTGACATAGTTTACCATGAAGACTGCATGACGTGTGTCACCTTCTGTCTTCTCTTCCATGTAACATAGTTTACCATGAAGACTGCATGACGGTGTGTCACCTTCTGTCTTCTCTTCCATGTAACATAGTTTACCATGAAGACTGCATGACGTGTGTGTCACCTTCTGTCTTCTCTTCCATGTGACATAGTTTACCATGAAGACTGCATGACGTGTGTGTCACCTTCTGTCTTCTCTTCCATGTGACATAGTTTACCATGAAGACTGCATGACGTGTGTCACCTTCTGTCTTCTCTTCCATGTGACATAGTTTACCATGAAGACTGCATGACGTGTGTGTCACCTTCTGTCTTCTCTTCCATGTGACATAGTTTACCATGAAGACTGCATGACGTGTGTGTCACCTTCTGTCTTCTCTTCCATGTGACATAGTTTACCATGAAGACTGCATGACGTGTGTGTGTCACCTTCTGTCTTCTCTTCCATGTGACATAGTTTACCATGAAGACTGCATGACGTGTGTGTGTCACCTTCTGTCTTCTCTTCCATGTAACATAGTTTACCATGAAGACTGCATGACGTGTGTGTCACCTTCTGTCTTCTCTTCCATGTAACATAGTTTACCATGAAGACTGCATGACGTGTGTGTCACCTTCTGTCTTCTCTTCCATGTAACATAGTTTACCATGAAGACTGCATGACGTGTGTGTCACCTTCTGTCTTCTCTTCCATGTGACATAGTTTACCATGAAGACTGCATGACGTGTGTGTCACCTTCTGTCTTCTCTTCCATGTGACATAGTTTACCATGAAGACTGCATGACGTGTGTGTCACCTTCTGTCTTCTCTTCCATGTGACATAGTTTACCATGAAGACTGCATGACGTGTGTGTCACCTTCTGTCTTCTCTTCCATGTGACATAGTTTACCATGAAGACTGCATGACGTGTGTGTCACCTTCTGTCTTCTCTTCCATGTGACATAGTTTACCATGAAGACTGCATGACGTGTGTGTCACCTTCTGTCTTCTCTTCCATGTGACATAGTTTACCATGAAGACTGCATGACGTGTGTGTCACCTTCTGTCTTCTCTTCCATGTGACATAGTTTACCATGAAGACTGCATGACGTGTGTGTCACCTTCTGTCTTCTCTTCCATGTGACATAGTTTACCATGAAGACTGCATGACGTGTGTGTCACCTTCTGTCTTCTCTTCCATGTGACATAGTTTACCATGAAGACTGCATGACGTGTGTGTCACCTTCTGTCTTCTCTTCCATGTGACATAGTTTACCATGAAGACTGCATGACGTGTGTGTCACCTTCTGTCTTCTCTTCCATGTGACATAGTTTACCATGAAGACTGCATGACGTGTGTGTCACCTTCTGTCTTCTCTTCCATGTGACATAGTTTACCATGAAGACTGCATGACGTGTGTGTCACCTTCTGTCTTCTCTTCCATGTGACATAGTTTACCATGAAGACTGCATGACGTGTGTGTCACCTTCTGTCTTCTCTTCCATGTGACATAGTTTACCATGAAGACTGCATGACGTGTGTGTCACCTTCTGTCTTCTCTTCCATGTGACATAGTTTACCATGAAGACTGCATGACGTGTGTGTGTCACCTTCTGTCTTCTCTTCCATGTGACATAGTTTACCATGAAGACTGCATGACGTGTGTGTCACCTTCTGTCTTCTCTTCCATGTGACATAGTTTACCATGAAGACTGCATGACGTGTGTGTCACCTTCTGTCTTCTCTTCCATGTGACATATTTACCATGAAGACTGCATGACGTGTGTGTCACCTTCTGTCTTCTCTTCCATGTGACATAGTTTACCATGAAGACTGCATGACGTGTGTGTCACCTTCTGTCTTCTCTTCCATGTGACATAGTTTACCATGAAGACTGCATGACGTGTGTGTCACCTTCTGTCTTCTCTTCCATGTGACATAGTTTACCATGAAGACTGCATGACGTGTGTGTCACCTTCTGTCTTCTCTTCCATGTGACATAGTTTACCATGAAGACTGCATGACGTGTGTGTCACCTTCTGTCTTCTCTTCCATGTGACATAGTTTACCATGAAGACTGCATGACGTGTGTGTCACCTTCTGTCTTCTCTTCCATGTGACATAGTTTACCATGAAGACTGCATGACGTGTGTGTCACCTTCTGTCTTCTCTTCCATGTGACATAGTTTACCATGAAGACTGCATGACGTGTGTGTCACCTTCTGTCTTCTCTTCCATGTGACATAGTTTACCATGAAGACTGCATGACGTGTGTGTCACCTTCTGTCTTCTCTTCCATGTGACATAGTTTACCATGAAGACTGCATGACGTGTGTGTCACCTTCTGTCTTCTCTTCCATGTGACATAGTTTACCATGAAGACTGCATGACGTGTGTGTCACCTTCTGTCTTCTCTTCCATGTGACATAGTTTACCATGAAGACTGCATGACGTGTGTGTCACCTTCTGTCTTCTCTTCCATGTGACATAGTTTACCATGAAGACTGCATGACGGTGTGTCACCTTCTGTCTTCTCTTCCATGTGACATAGTTTACCATGAAGACTGCATGACGTGTGTGTCACCTTCAGTCTTCTCTTCCATGTGACATAGTTTACCATGAAGACTGCATGACTGTGTGTCACCTTCTGTCTTCTCTTCCATGTGACATAGTTTACCATGAAGACTGCATGACGTGTGTGTCTCCTTCGTCTTCTCTTCCATGTGACATAGTTTACCATGAAGACTGCATGAGTGTGTGTCACCTTCTGTCTTCTCTTCCATGTGACATAGTTTACCATGAAGACTGCATGACGTGTCACCTTCTGTCTTCTCTTCCATGTGACATAGTTTACCATGAAGACTGCATGACGTGTGTCACCTTCTGTCTTCTCTTCCATGTGACATAGTTTACCATGAAGACTGCATGACGTGTGTGTCACCTTCTGTCTTCTCTTCCATGTGACATAGTTTACCATGAAGACTGCATGACGTGTGTGTCACCTTCTGTCTTCTCTTCCATGTGACATAGTTTACCATGAAGACTGCATGACGTGTGTGTCACCTTCTGTCTTCTCTTCCATGTGACATAGTTTACCATGAAGACTGCATGACGTGTGTGTCACCTTCTGTCTTCTCTTCCATGTGACATAGTTTACCATGAAGACTGCATGACGTGTGTGTCACCTTCTGTCTTCTCTTCCATGTGACATAGTTTACCATGAAGACTGCATGACGTGTGTGTCACCTTCTGTCTTCTCTTCCATGTAACATAGTTTACCATGAAGACTGCATGACGTGTGTGTCACCTTCTGTCTTCTCTTCCATGTGACATAGTTTACCATGAAGACTGCATGACGTGTGTCACCTTCTGTCTTCTCTTCCATGTGACATAGTTTACCATGAAGACTGCATGACGTGTGTGTCACCTTCTGTCTTCTCTTCCATGTGACATAGTTTACCATGAAGACTGCATGACGTGTGTGTCACCTTCTGTCTTCTCTTCCATGTGACATAGTTTACCATGAAGACTGCATGACGTGTGTCACCTTCTGTCTTCTCTTCCATGTAACACACAAAACAGAGCCACCGCTTATTTTACCTAATCTGTGTTTTTGTTTTTTTAAGCTGGTGGTAGTCAGGGCTTTATGCAGGATCAAATTATTGCCAGTCACGTGTTTTGGTGGACACATGGATGTGAACTGTTAAGCCAGTTTATAAAAAATAATGTGTCTGGTGACCTAAAATGGACTACAAACACACATGTGAAACCATTTACACTCACTTCTAAGGCATAACTGACAATATCTATGGTTTTGAAACTTTTTTTGCTCCTTCTTTTTTTTACCCGTCCTCCCATATTTCTACCCATCCACAACGGTTTATACCTGTCCAAATGACGGGTGGACGGGTCTCTGCATAAAGCTATGTCATGCCTGCTGCTTTGACAGCGGGTTGTCATAAACTCTAGAATACAACTGTGATCTTGTAATCTTGACATGGTAACTAGTATTAATTACAGTATAGCTTTCAAGCTTAAATACACCCATAGTGTTTGATTGAACGTATCTGTTGGAGTAACAAGTAAAACATTCTGACCACACCTAATAACTGGACACCAAATACCATTCTACATAAGAAGTTAATAAGAAAATTACATTTACATAGATTTACCACTCTGTCCAACAAAAAAACTTTGACGACATCCATGGAGTTGGGAAAAAAATTTGTTTTTATATAACAGATGTTTATTTATGTTATACTTTAATCAGATCTATTAGATAGGAGCTGAGGCCCTCCCCCTTGTGGAACCAAATGTGTTTAGGACGGTATCTGTTTTAAGGGTATATATATATATATATATCTGTATCAGGCCGCTATGTGTTCAAGAGCACCAGCTCAGATGTACTAGCTCTGCTTTAACTTTTGAATATGAATATATATTCCATTACATTATATCAATTGTTGTAACCATTATTTAAATATGTGTCGGGTAAATTGACACAAAAGGCATTGACATAAAATTGACCACTTTCAATGTAACCATATCAGATTTCATGATAATGATCTGAACAAGAAACTACTTGTAACATGACCTGGCATTGCGTTCGCAGTACACATAAAACTAAGTGAATGACACACGTCAAACACTGCGATCACTCCGTAAGGGAGCCAGTTAGTGTAGTGGCCTTGACCAGTCGTACGAGGCTGGCACCAGCTCAAACCTGTCTCCGTTTTGAGCCGGGAATGACGTGAGTGCCGGCACCTAATCTGATTGCGTTGGATACAGCACAGGGGCAGTGGCTGGCCATGGCTTCTAATCCGTCTCGACTGCGATACAGACATGGCGTCTCTCCGGGCGTTGTTCCCCCAGCCAACAGGCCCCTGTCTAGCCCAGGCACTGCCACGATCACCACGCTGTAATCGCCTGCAACTGTAGGATGTCCGCCATCCAGCGTCCCTCAATTCCCACTTGCCGACGTTTCGCTGCGATCACATGAATAGGTACAGCTCTGGGCCAATTAATCCAACCACTTGATAGATCTTAAACTATTCTAGCTGCGGGTGGTTCTACTGGCACCGCCTTCGTGCCACAATTACGTACAGTGTCAATTTATTAGTTTGTCCCAGCGGTGCGCTGTGCCTAATAGCCTGCTTCACTGCTGGTCTTTTCCCGCCATAGGCCACTTACTGGTCAGTCCAGTCCATGAAGTGGCGTTGGTCAGAAACTGAGCTGTTGGCTACTGAATGCAATATTGATTGTGAAGGTGTGAATACAGAACATATGTGATTATTTTTATCACGTATATTTGTTGGCTGATGGTAGTCGAGATGCCTGGCGGGTTGTGGTCTATGTTTAGTTGTGTGTGCGCCGATCGGCAAAAGCACCGCCATCTCCGAGGATTAGAGACATGGATGAGTGCATTAATATTTAATTGGTTATTCTCACACTTTGTTTGAGGTGTAATGTTTTACTTTGTGCTGTGGTTAGTGCGGGAAAGCTCTTTTCAGAGATCAGGGTACAAAACAGAATTAAGTAGAACACGGGTGGGGAGTGGTTGTTGCCTTGTTGGGTTATCAACCAGTGGTCGACTGAAGTCTGGGTCTGTGTCATCAGTCGTTGTCATGCTGAAGTCTGGGGAACAGAGCTCTTGTTGTGTGTAGCATGTGATGATAGGGCATCTACTCTTGTTGTAGGTAGCATGTGACAATAGGGCATCTGCTCTTGTAAGTAGCATGTGACAATGATAGGGCATCTTCTCTTGTTGTAGGTAGCAAAGTAATGATAGGGCATGTGCTCTTGTTGTCGGTAGCATGTGACAATGATAGGGCATCTACTCTTGTTGTCGGTAGCATGCGACAATAGGGCATCTGCTCTTGTTGTATGTAGCTATGTGATGATAGGGCATCTGCTCTTGTTGTAGGTAGCATATGATGATAGGGCATCTGCTCTTGTTATATGTAGTATGTGACGATAGGGCATCTGCTCTTGTTGTAGGTAGCATATGATTGATGATAGGGCATCTGCTCTTGTTGTAGTAGTGATGATAGGGCATCTGCTCTTGTTATATGTAGTATGTGATGATAGGGCATCTGCTCTTGTTGTAGGTAGCATGTGAGATAGGGCATCTGCTCTTGTGTAGCATTGATGATGGGCATCTCTCTTGTTGTAGGTACGATAGGGCATCTGCTCTTGTTGTAGGTAGCATGATGATGATAGGGCATCTGCTCTTGTTGTAGGTAGCATGTGATGATAGGGCATCTGCTCTTGTTGTAGGTAGCATGTGATGATAGGGCATCTGCTCTTGTTGGTAGCATGTTAACATGTGAAGATAGGGCATCTGCTCTTGTTGTAGGTAGCATGTGAATATAGGGCATCTGCTCTTGTAGGTAGCATGTGAATATAGGGCATCTGCTCTTGTTGTAGGTAGCATGTGAATATAGGGCATCTGCTCTTGTAGGTAGCATGTGAATATAGGGCATCTGCTCTTGTTGTAGGTAGCACGTGAAGATAGGGCATCTGCTCTTGTTGTAGGTAGCATGTGAAGAGAGGGCATCTACTCTTAACAACACTAACATGTGTGATAACATGGCTCATGCCCTTGTTGTAGGTAGCATGTGAAATGGCGAAGGGTACATGGCACGTGATGACGGGGCTCCTGCTCTTCTGGCTGCTCATCCTTGTGTACATGAGCACGAGTCTCTTCCAGTCAGGAGAGTCCCCAGAGCACATGGAGCAGCAGCTCTTGAAGGCTCTACGGGAGCTGGACAAGCTGCGACGACAGAACACAGAGCTCCAGGGGCTGTCAAAAGAACTCAAGTAAGTGCACAGGCAGGGGGATGACGAGAGGGGGAAATAGTGAGGGAAGAGGGCGAGGAGACAAAGAGGGGAGGAGAGAGGGTGATGTTGACAGAGAGGATGGTGAGATGGTGAGGGTAAATGTGAACTGAGAAGGGGGGAGGGCGAGTGGGAGTATGAAGGGAGAGGGAGAAGGGGTGAAGGGCTGAAGGCTGAGGGGAAGATGGGAGACATTGATAGGGAGATGCTGAGGGTGAGGTGCCTGATAGGAGTTCCCATGATATCCCAAGATTCTTTTAAAAATCTGCATGTTATGGATTTTACCAATATTGTTTGTGCAGTTTTATTTCAATAATGAGATATAATCTAATTCTTGTCAGTGTCTACTGCATTATGCAGAGTATTCTTTTATCAACTTTACCACTGTGCAGTCTTACGCTACTTTTACCTGTATGTAATAAATTATTTCTGTTTTAAACTCACAACTTACACATTTTAAACCCCAACAGCATGTACCGGTAAGTAGCTTATTGTTGGCCTCAGGTGTTGATACGGAAATGTGATCTGATGCGCAAACTCCATTTGCGCCTGGTCACTGTTGACTGGTCAGCACAGTTGATAGTGACAGTTTGTTGGTAGAGTAGCAGACCGTTGATTTAAAAGTCCACAAAATGTAGTTGAGTTATTGATTTTATTGTCTCAGCCAGTGTTCCCTTGACCGTTTTATTCATCCTGGCAACATTTGGGGAAACTGTTTCACTCATATTTATAGTTGTCATAGCAAATTGCAAGCACAGCTGGGTCTGCCTTTGTCTGGTCAACTTTAGAGGCAGTTTGTATGACTCGTGGTTGCTCCGTTTAGTTTTACTTCAACCCTCATTGTGTTTTTGTAAATACATCACCCACTATACAGTTGTTAACCAGTGCAAATTGTTATACTAATCTAACAGAACTAAACATGGATATCGACCAGATCTATTGCATAACACTGACAGTGCATTGGTTGAATAATGCATTTTCGGATTCTGTTGAGTCTGAATGTGACAAACAGGTGAAAGATTTATGCGAGGTAAAACAATTTGTTTATGACTTGTAACTTCATTGCCTCATAGGGGACGCTGCCACAAGTCTGAAAAGTTCATCGTAAAAAGTGAATTCTGTTAATTAGTTACTTTTAGCATGAGTGAATAAAACGCTCGTGGCAGGCACGTTGACAATGAACAGTCGCGTGGCTAACTGTGTTAGTTGCACAAATTACATTACGTTGTCACGAGTAGACGGAGTTGATTCATGGCAGAAGACTTTACTTTTTACGTCTTCATTACATAACAGCTGCAAGTGCGTCATGTCCACCGATATACCTCAAAGTGTCACTTTTATATATTGCATTTCCATTTGAGTGAATGTTCCAATGTCATGGCAGTTTAGTGTACATGATTCTTGCCTTTTCGTGTAAGGCTGACGATAGTGATATTTCAGGTTACTAAGTTGACTGGGTTAAATATGGATGACTTTAACAGTTCTTTTGGCTTTGCAAGGTAAATGCGTCTGATTTATTTTTGATACTGTTTAGATTCAAGCAGATCAAAAATTGAAGGATGCGCATACTAGCGTAATATTTTGGGGGAAAGACACCAGAAATATGTTTTATCATAAAGAGTTTATAAACATCTTTGCAACATCAAAATTTACCGGGTAAATACTTAAATGTCTAGCTATCCTAAGCTACTTTGTAAAGTTACTAAATAATTTTTAAAATGCTTAGCTACAGCAAATGAATAGAAACAAATAATATGCAACAAAATATAATGACATTAATATAATGAGAGCATGGTCTGATGTCCCCTAGATATGCCATTGATCATGTACTTGTGTTAAACATTTTATCAAATACATTGTGCATTTACCTTTCTACCTTGATGATGAATCATCAGATCGGTTTCATTTTACACTTTTAATGGGATTAATATGGCCATTTATGATCCATGATACATTTGCCAGCAAACTGAAAACAATAACCATGTTAGTTAATTGAATGATTACAAACAATGTCTAGGAAAGTGTAACGGGAGAAACCACAGAACTGTGTGTGTTAACTATTAAGAAACTGTATGTGTTAACTGTTAAGAAACTGTGTATGTTAACTGTTAAGAAACTGTGTATGTTAACTGTTAAGAAGCTGTGTATGTTAACTGTTAAGAAACTGTGTGTGTTAACTGTTAAGAAACTGTGTATGTTAACTGTTAAGAAACTGTGTATGTTAACTGTTAAGAAACTGTGTATGTTAACTGTTAAGAAACTGTGTGTGTTAACTGATAATATGAAGGCAATAATGATGATAGTGTATGTTGTGTCATCAAATGTTTGAACGAACAAAACAGTTTATATTTTTATCCCATTTTCTTTGTACATCCAATGCTTTACAAACTACATGAAACTCACCTGCTTACCATGCGTATTTATTCATGAACAGTTATTCATGCTCATGACCACGTCTCTCGAGTGTCCGAGTAAAGTCATACACAACTTTCCAGTAGCGTTTTTCATCGACTGATAAAGTAATGCTAGCCGTGTAATCAATTCATGACTTGACAATGACAACTCCCTAGAGTTTCCAACTCCCACCAGGGGTGGAATAAAGAACGACTCACGCACATGGTGTACACTAGCGAGACAGGAACGGTTCAAGGTCATCTCAATGACATCAGAGCGTCTGTGATGGCCACTTCAGATAACGTCTCATCAGTTTACGCAGCACCAACAGCAACAGATTAAACTCATTTGTGGTGTTCTTTCAAGGGCGGAGCAACCGCACACCCATTTATCTCACTTCCAGGCACCTGCTGCATTCCATAGACCAGTCACAGCTGTGGAATGACGTCATCGTACCAGGAGGTGGATTCTGTAAAACGCATGCACGCACACAGTAGAAAGTGGAAGTAGTGGTGAATGCACTGGCTCTGGTGATATTTAGTCTTCACAGCAGACAAAATTGAAAGTCAAAACTCAAAAGAGTTGTTAAATATTTTTCATCAAAACTTTCTAAATTAAAATAATTTTTTAATATTAATAAATGCAAGGGGTGGTTTAAACATATTTACAAACGACACAGGAAGTTGAAAAGTGTCCATAAGATTCTAATTTAAGCCTTTAGGATTCTTGACTGGTGCCAAAAGATGATTGCCCCCAACTTATATTACTTTTCATTAAGACCGTTGGTTAATATAATTCTGTTTTATCTATGACATCATCTGTTGCATATTGTTAAGATAAACAAATAATTGCCCCAATACGTGTTAAAAAACGTTGAAGCATTTCAGTCCCCCTCTAACTTTATTTACTTTCTGAGGTATGAACGCAGGACACAAAGTACTTGAGTGGTCCCAGACACTACAATATACAGTCGTAATAATTACTGTATTGTTCTATGTCGTCTCCAACCTGTCTGGCAGTTTTTGCTGTACTAAAAACATTCCGATTGCATCATATATATTTCTCCATCAAACTCTGATGATTGTTTCACCGTTGTTTACTTTAGAGATCTGTTCACTGCCATTCATCAGTGCTTCCATCTGCAGATTACCTTTCTATGGCCGTCTGCATTGGGCCAATGATGAAAGATTACATCTCATGCCCAGCCTCTGGAAATTACAGACTAGACATGAATCCTGCGTGCGGTATGCGTAATGTAGTGTTTGCGAGATAAATCCCACCGCTGCCACCAATTGTAGCATTTGCGAGATAAATCCCACTACCAATTGTAGCGTATGGCGCGAGTGGTTGGCACAGAGGCGTCTACTGGCAGATTCGGGCATACGTTCACTCATTCTAACCACAAACCAATATATATATAACTTTTCCACAGTTTATTACATAAAAATTCTAACAGTACAAATCTAAGAAACTAGCTAAAATACACCAACAATTAAACAAATACAAAGTCTGACAAACATGACAGCGTTGACAGCGTGTAGGATACGCGGTCAGTAGGTGAATTCCCCCATAGTCAAATGACTCACCTACGGGTGTTCAGTCTCTCGATCGGGAGAACGGTTGGGAGAGCGGTGTTTCTCCAAGTACTGTACTGTACTGCACTCCTGCACTGCACTGCACTGCACTGCACTGCACTGCACTGCACTGCACTGCACTGCACTGCACTGCACTGCACTGCACTGCACTGCACTGTACTGTACTGTATTGCACTGCACTGCACTGTACTGTACTGTACTGTCTACTGTTGTGTACTGTACTGTCTGCACTGTACTGTACTGTCCTTACTGTACTGTCTGCACTGTCTGTACTGTACTGTACTGTCTGTACTGTACAGTACAGTACATATGTACTGTACTGTACTGTACTGTACTGTACTGTACTGTACTGTACTGTACTGTACTGCACTGTACTGTATGTACTGTCTGTACTGTACTGCACTGCACTGCACTGCACTGCACTGTACTGTATTGTACTGTACTGTACTGTACTGTACTTGACAGAATATCTCTGCCACAGGGAGCTCTTAGAGCGGCATGTCCCAAGGTAACAACTCAGTGTTCCCGGGCAGCAAGCCCCAGTATAGTTTGCCCAATATGACACACACAGTATATGCTATGATGTAAGCCTGTCATAGGGCGCTCTGGAGCGGTGTGTCCCGGGGTGAACAACTGTGTGTTCCCCCGGCAATACGCCCCAGTAGTCTCCTCTCAGAGTAAACAACCCTCCTTGTAATTATATAATTTTTAACCTGCATACATGGCCTAGGAGCCCTAAATATATCAGTATGTGTAAATACATGTATGTTATCCCAGAGCAATTTCTACACATACAAAGTGCCTTTCAAACTACTGTCTACGACCAAGGACAGAGTCAGCACAGCAAGAGCTGTTATAACACCCGTGTAGCGTGACCGGTAACATGTGTTACTTTTCTCTGAAGACAAATATCTGTGTTGTGTAAACTGACAAAAAGCAAGAGTTTAACCCTACCCTATGATGCTAACGTTTACCCTAAACAATGTTAAATGCAATAATCAATCATCAATAAAATGATGTAATACATGATAAAGAAGCACAGGGCTGTATATAGATAAGTGTGGTTTCTAATAAATGAAACCTATTTAAATAAGCATATACTTTGGTAATGTGTAACTAACCCATTGTCACTGCTCGGTAATTATACTACTAATGATATAAAGGTAAAGGTAAATTTTTATATAATGCAGTATCCAAATCCTCAGGACTGAAGGATGCGCATACTGGCGTAATATTTTGGGGGAAAGACACCAGAAATATGTTTTATCATAAAGAGTTTATAAACATCTTTGCAACATAAAAATTTACTGGTAAATACTTAAATGTCTAGCTATCCTAAGCTACTTTGTAAAGTTACTAAATAATTTAAAAAATGCTTAGCTACAGCAAATGATTAGAAACAAATAATATGCAACAAAATATAATGACATTAATATAATGAGAGCATGGTCTGATGTCCCCTAGATATGCCATTGATCATGTACTTGTGTTAAACATTTTATCAAATACATTGTGCATTTACCTTTCTACCTTGATGATGAATCATCAGATCGGTTTCATTTTACACTTTTAATGGGATTAATATGGCCATTTATGATCCATGATACATTTGCCAGCAAACTGAAAACAATAACCATGTTAGTTAATTGAATGATTACAAACAATGTCTAGGAAAGTGTAACGGGAGAAACCACAGAACTGTGTGTGTTAACTATTAAGAAACTGTGTGTGTTAACTGTTAAGAAACTGTGTATGTTAACTGTTAAGAAACTGTGTATGTTAACTGTTAAGAAACTGTGTATGTTAACTGTTAAGAAACTGTGTGTGTTAACTGTTAAGAAACTGTGTATGTTAACTGTTAAGAAACTGTGTATGTTAACTGTTAAGAAACTGTGTATGTTAACTGTTAAGAAACTGTGTGTGTTAACTGATAATATGAAGGCAATAATGATGACAGTGTATGTTGTGTCATCAAATGTTTGAACGAACAAAACAGTTTATATTTTTATCCCATTTTCTTTGTACATCCAATGCTTTACAAACTACATGAAACTCACCTGCGTTCGCTTACCATGCGTATTTATTCATGAACAGTTATTCATGCTCATGACCACATCTCTCGAGTGTCGAGTAAAGTCATACACAACTTTCCAGTAACGTTTTTCATCGACTGATAAAGTAATGCTAGCCGTGTAATCAATTCATGACTTGACAATGACAACTCCCTAGAGTTTCCAACTCCCACCAGGGGTGGAATAAAGAACGACTCACGCACATGGTGTACACTAGCGAGACAGGAACGGTTCAAGGTCATCTCAATGACATCAGAGCGTCTGTGATGGCCACTTCAGATAACGTCTCATCAGTTTACGCAGCACCAACAGCAACAGATTAAACTCATTTGTGGTGTTCTTTCAAGGGCGGAGCAACCGCACACCCATTTATCTCACTTCCAGGCACCTGCTGCATTCCATAGACCAGTCACAGCTGTGGAATGACGTCATCGTACCAGGAGGTGGATTCTGTAAAATGCATGCACGCACGCACACAGTAGAAAGTGGAAGTAGTGGTGAATGCACTGGCTCTGAGGATATTTAGGCTTTTCGCAGCAGACAAAATGGAAAGTCAAAACTCAAAAGAGTTGATTTTTCATCAAAATTTTCTAAATTAAAATAATTTTTAAATATTAATAAATGCAGGGGGTGGTTTAAACATATTTACAAACGACACAGGAAGTTGAAAAGTGTCCATAAGATTCTAATTTAAGCCTTTAGGATTCTTGACTGGTGCCAAAAGATGATTGCCCCCAACTTATATTACTTTTTATTAAGACCGTTGGTTAATATAATTCTGTTTTATCTATGACATCATCTGTTGCATATTGTTAAGATAAACAAATAATTGCCCCAATACGTGTTAAAAAAAGTTGAAGCATTTCAGTCCCCTCTAACTTTATTTACTTTCTGAGGTATGAACGCAGGACACAAAGTACTTGAGTGGTCCCAGACACTACAATATACAGTCGTAATAATTACTGTATTGTTCTATGTCGTCTCCAACCTGTCTGGCAGTTTTTGCTGTACTAAAAACATTCCGATTGCATCATATATATTTCTCCATCAAACTCTGATGATTGTTTCACCGTTGTTTACTTTAGAGATCTGTTCACTGCCATTCATCAGTGCTTCCATCTGCAGATTACCTTTCTATGGCCGTCTGCATTGGGCCAATGATGAAAGATTACATCTCATGCCCAGCCTCTGGAAATTACAGACTAGACATGAATCCTGCGTGCGGTATGCGTAATGTAGTGTTTGCGAGATAAATCCCACCGCTGCCACCAATTGTAGCATTTGCGAGATAAATCCCACTACCAATTGTAGCGTATGGCGCGAGTGGTTGGCACAGAGGCGTCTACTGGCAGATTCGGGCATACGTTCACTCATTCTAACCACAAACCAATATATATATAACTTTTCCACAGTTTATTACATAAAAATTCTAACAGTACAAATCTAAGAAACTAGCTAAAATACACCAACAATTAAACAAATACAAAGTCTGACAAACATGACAGCGTTGACAGCGTGTAGGATACGCGGTCAGTAGGTGAATTCCCCTGTCATGTCACTACTGTCACTTATGACGTACTGGACGGTGTTTCAGTACTGTACTGTACTGTACTGTACTGTACTGCACTGCACTGCACTGCACTGCACTGCACTGCACTGCACTGCACTGCACTGCACTGCACTGCACTGCACTGTACTGTACTGTACTGCACTGCACTGCACTGTACTGTACTGTACTGTCTGCACTGTTTGTACTGTACTGTCTGCACTGTACTGTACTGCCTACTGTACTGTCTGCACTGTACTGTACTGTCTGTACTGTACTGTACTGTACTGTACTGTACTGTACTGTACTGTACTGTACTGTACTGTACTGTACTGTACTGTACTGTACTGTACTGTACTGTACTGTACTGTCTGCACTGTCTGCACTGTACTGTACTGTACTGTACTGTACTGTACTGCACTGCACTGCACTGCACTGTACTGTACTGTACTGTCTGCACTGTCTGCACTGTCTGCACTGTCTGCACTGTACTGCACTGTACTGCACTGCACTGCACTGCACTGCACTGCACTGCACTGCACTGCACTGCACTGCACTGCACTGCACTTGACAGAATATCTCTGCCACAGGGAGCTCTTAGAGCGGCATGTCCCAAGGTAACAACTCAGTGTTCCCGGGCAGCAAGCCCCAGTATAGTTTGCCCAATATGACACACACAGTATATGCTGTGACAGTAAGCCTGTCATAGGGCGCTCTGGAGCGGTGTGTCCCGGGGTGAACAACTGTGTGTTCCCCCGGCAATACGCCCCAGTAGTCTCCTCTCAGAGTAAACAACCCTCCTTGTAATTATATAATTCTTAGCCTGCATACATGGCCTAGGAGCCCTAAATATATCAGTATGTGTAAATACATGTATGTTATCCCAGAGCAATTTCTACACATACAAAGTGCCTTTCAAACTACTGTCTACGACCAAGGACAGAGTCAGCACAGCAAGAGCTGTTGTAACACCCGTGTAGCGTGACCGGTAACATGTGTTACTTTTCTCTGAAGACAAATATCTGTGTTGTGTAAACTGACAAAAAGCAAGAGTTTAACCCTACCCTATGATGCTAACGTTTACCCTAAACAATGTTAAATGCAATAATCAATCATCAATAAAATGATGTAATACATGATAAAGAAGCACAGGGCTGTATATAGATAAGTGTGGTTTCTAATAAATGAAACCTATTTAAATAAGCATATACTTTGGTAATGTGTAACTAACCCATTGACACTGCTCGGTAATTATACTACTAATGATATAAAGGTAAAGGTAAATTTTTATATAGCGCAGTATCCATAACCTCAGGACTGCTCAGAGCGCTTTACACTTTAAATTAATATTGAAATTATTTTGCTGGTTGTTTTTTAAATGCATAGATTACAAATATTATCAATTTATTTATTTATTTGGTGTTATATATATATATATATATATATATTATGTATTATATGATGGTGTAGTTAGTTTGGCACAATTCAAGTGGCTTGATCAGAAGTAGTTAACCTTCGAAGGAGAGCTGCCATAGTTTGATTGATGGTACAGGGTATGTGACGTTTAGGTTATATAAGGTTAATGACTTTGGTAGTGCATGTAATGTAAAGGTTATTAAGTTAAAAAGTTGTTAGTCCGTGTAATATAAAGGTTATCAAGTTAATGACTTGGTAATGCATGTAACATAAAGATAAAAAAATTGGTGATGTGGTAGTATAAGGAATATAAAAGCTTAATCACTGTGATGTAAAAAATGTATATTACTTCATGATTTTTATGGGGGAAATAATATAAACATATTATCAGGTCAACCATCGAGTGGATTCAGATTTCTTAAATGTTAAGATAACTGTAGATTTTTTAGCTCAAACGATTATAATACTCTCCACCCCTTGTACTCTGAGATAAGCACACATTCATCCTGTCCCACTCCAGTCAATAAGCCACTAAATTAGACGATTCATCGCAGCTGCTTCTAAAATACATCAACATTGTTATAAATAAACCATCAGGAGGGTCTAACGAAGTTGTTTGCCTGATGTAACTGGTGTTGTAATTCATTTAGGACTGTGGGTCCATTACCTAAAAGCCTGTGTGGCCTCTAATTGTGTTCTCTGTGAATTCGGATGATAGAAAGTGCAGTAGCCATGCAAAACACTGCCACGTCGCAATGAAGAAAATGTTAGTTTTGTTCATTTAGATGTAGCTCATTGTCAGAATGCGTCATCTTCGGAAACGACGCACGTTAGTCGTAGATAATCTGATAAGATACCACAACACAAAATAATTTTACTGTTTTTGCATGCGCCTTTGCAGAAATGCTGTCAAATATTGATGGGAGTCGAGTCAAGGCAGGTTTAATCTAAATGAGATCAACGTCAGTCAGATGACCTATCAGTAATTCGTGCACGACCCTGAACTGATTTGTGTCAGCGTATTCAACATTGTTGGTTGAAGAAATTAATCTACTGGCGGACATCTGCGTCTTTGTACGAGTTCATTTCTAGGATGTCAGTCACATGTGGTCGCATTTGGCTCTCACTGTCATCCACACATGGGCCCGGTGTGTATTTGACATGAGCACTTTCAATCAAATATAGACCATATGATCAATGCGTTATCCTTGCAGCTCTTGAGCCAATGCTTCAATAGTCGGTTGTGATTATTTGTAGGTCTGTTTGGAAGACAATTCTGACTACGATAATCGGTCATTGCAGTTACACTTATTGTGATGAATAATTGATTAGGAAAATCAATTATTCTGCAAATGATTTACATTGATTGTATGGATTGTGTGAAGAAATTAAATTATACAGCTTAAATGAAGCATACCCGAACCCGATGTTTCAGTGCATTTTAAAGTGACCCGCAGCGATCTTTTTGTGTATAATTAATTTTTATTAGTGTAAAAAAGGCAGATGAAAACCAGTGAGACTAATGTGACGTTTTGGGATGGTCCTGTTTTGTTGGACCTAGTATCATAACTGTGCATGTAACGTAGTATATTTTCATCATCCTTACTCACCCAGCAGAACATTACAGATCATGATATTTGTGTCTTTTCAGCACATACTACTACCGGGGTACTACTGTAGTCTGTTATTGTACATGAAAGTCTGGGCATTGCAGTTTAAAGTCACATACTTATTGACTTTCTAGGTTTTGCATAACATCGCTGCTAAAACGAAATATTGCGCCAAAGGCTAGTGGGTGTAAGCTAAAACCGTGCAGTGACATGTAAATAACCACCAACAATCATAAATAACAGTTATGGTTTGTGCAGCACAGCGGCTGTCATGTAGGTCACATCCTACATCGTAAATAAATACAGAGACAATGTCCCATGTCATTGTCAAACACTGTGTCATACATTTTGGAAGCTGGAGGCTTTATTAATAGATTCATATTTATACAAAACATTTGTGTTACAGTGCAATCTGTGCAGTCGCAACGTCTGGTATAGATGTCATTTTTATTTGCAGCTTTGCTTTTAGTAAGACAGTATGCTACAGACATGGTGGATACACAGCAGTATTTTGGCAGTCGCCAACAGTCACTGTTCACAGAGGCTCAGATGTGACTGGTGGGAAATGTCTAGTGTGAAAGGGAAGCAATTAGCCTTGGTCAACCACTGAATTGGGACTTGTCCCAGGACTGGCAGTGAAGGAGGCTGTCACTGAATGGACATCATTACGGGAGCACTTTGTGTATGGGCAGTGTGACTGACTCAGGTCCCAGCGGAGACTGCCTCTCCTGCCGGCCAACCTGGTTTCACATAAACCGGGGCGGGGCGCTGTGAACTCATAAAACATAGAGGAATGCTATAAAATCAGTACCAACGCTGCCCGCTTTTCTATCGAATGTCCAAATCCGTTGTGTGAAAATTATTTATAGTGTAAATAAGCCCTAAATAGACACCAGTGTAAAGACCATCCCATTATTGAGGCCATTTCAAAGTGTAAGCACTTCTGTATTATATTACTCTAGCTGCTATGGCTGGACAAAGCACATGTCCACTATACTCTAAATACTTTATGGCTGATTTCATTGCTTTCCACGTTGTTTCAAACTACTTAATTTACTCACTGGACGACCCATTGTTGCCACTGGGTGAATAACGTTGCATTCCATATTGTTTTCAGTTGTCAGTTCCTGCTTCGTAATTCCCTAACAGCCGTGGCTGGTCAACTCAGGTTTCTTCCCTTCACACTTTCTCTATCGTTTCTTTCCTCGTTTTTCATTTCCTGGAGTTTTATCTTCCACACATTCATCATCACGCCTGATTCCTCGACGCCTTGTGCGATTGGTCGTTCCTGACATCAGTTTGTGTGTCCATGCGTGCGTGTGAACGCGACAAATGACGGCTGCAAAGACGACGCCATCCATCTGTCTAGTCTCCACTGGGTCCCGTTTTGGCCCGCATTCACAATTTCCTTTATTACGTATTCTGTCCAAGTCATCGTCACTGGCCGCCACAACACTGATGGATGTTGATAAAGTCACTCAGTACGAGCTATTACGACACAATCCGTGTAATTTTTTATCTGGTCTGTCAAGGTTATGTGAGTACCCAATAGGTTGCCTAACAGTTGTTGTAACAGTCTTTAAAGTTCTTCAGTGCTGCAGTATTTTGTGTTGTCTGTGATGAGACGTGGGATGTTGGGTGAAGTCTGGGTAAGAGGATCTGAATCAAATGTGATGTTGAACAAGTCTGGGCTGGCTGGATAAAGACTAATGGAATCAGGGAAAAGTTTTGTATATTGGTTTGAGCAATGTTACAACAGCGTGGTCTTTCTGTCAGTTCAGAATTGTTTTAAATATTTTTCGTCTGTTAATAGTAACAGGGAGTCAGTCAGTCGGTCAGTCATTTGGTCAGTTAGTCAATCTGTCAATCTGTCAATCTGTCAATCTGTCAATCTGTCAATCTGTCAATCTGTCAATCTGTCAATCTGTCAATCTGTCAATCTGTCAATCTGTCAATCTGTCAATCTGTCAATCTGTCAATCTGTCAAAACAAAAATCAGTGTTAACAAAGGGATGGAAGATGTACTGTAGGTGCCACTACACTGGACACTGGACACTGGACACTGGACACTGGACACTGGACACTGGACACTGTACACTGGACACTGGACACTGGACACTGGACACTGGACACTGGACACTGGACACTGTACCCACGTCCCATCTGCACAAAATGTCAGCAGACAGATTATATCTATTGGCTCAATCACTCTGACCATCACTCTCTTGTAGAAAACTGACCTTATCAAGGAAAAATAGCACACCTGCATCGAACACATCAATGTTCTTAGAACCCAAACAATGGGCTAGGTGTTCAGCTGTGTGTAGGTAATGTACGTAATGCAGATAAAATCAAGATAATTATTTACATTTATCAAGAGGATTATTTGTATTGTATTATTTGTTTTGATTTTCATAGCACGAAAGTTGATGTTGCATCGCTGGTCACTATTAACTTTCCCACTGACAGCTATGTTAGCATTTTGCCAGATTGTAAGGCATCTGTTTCGATCATATATCTGACATTTCTACACCACTGCAGCCTCACTGTCTTACTTACTTCCTGCTCCTTTACACACAGTTTCCATGACTATTTAACAAAATACACATGCTTTTCAGCAGGCACGTGTGTCATGTCAGTAAAATGGCAAAAATGTAACTCTGCTAATTACACTTCTTTAAAATAAGCCTCATTTCATCATTAGTGTATAGTAATGTGCAGCATCCACTGCACCCACTTCCCTAAAGATGTATTTCAAATATCACTGATTTCTAGGTTACTGTGTTTTTTTATAACACAAGAAGGTTAACTGTGATCTGACCCCAGTTAGAAATGTGATCTGACCCCAGTCAGACATGTGATCTGACCCCAGCTAGACATGTGATCTGACCCCAGTCAGACATTTGGTCTGACCCCAGCTAGACATGATCTGACCCTAGCTAGACATGTGGTCTGACCCCAGCTAAACATGTGATCTGACCCCAGTTAGACATATGATCTGACCCCAGTCAGACAGGTAATCTGACCCTGTCAGATATGTGATCTGACCCCAGTTAAACATGTGATCTGACCCCAGTTAGACATATGATCTGACCCCAGTCAGACAGGTAATCTGACCCCAGTCAGATATGTGATCTGACCCCAGTTAAACATGTGCAGCTAATGCTTTCTGCTGGTGAATAATTACCATGTTAAACATGTTTGATGAGTGGCGAGTGTCAGGTCCTGTTATTTCCGAGTTCAGACGTGTAATGTGAATTGATGTGACAGGCACTGTGTGAGCTTTGCGTGTAGAAATGGAAATAAATCAATGTGATTAACAGTATTAGTTACGGCATCTTCAAATTCGTTTGCATTTTAACACAATCAAACTGGAGTGATGTTTAATACTGTTTAAATTTGCAATGACGTCTACATGTGTATGCCAAATGAGTATTTTTGTATATAAATTGGTGTATGGCCAGCTTTATAGCTTTTTCTTTAATTGTGTCTCAGCAGCCTTTCATAAATTGTATCAGCCTATATTATGTGATGATTGATGCACAGAGAAAACGTTGTGACTTATTTCTCTCAGGCCACAGATTAATTGAAACTGTTTTATGGTAATGAAAGAAAAAAGTATCCACATTTCCCACTTCATACACTCCACGTGAAATCATTGAAATGCTAAATAATAAGTAATGTTGATATGATGTATGGACATAAAGAGCAGCAGTCAAACGGTCACAACCTGCTGATGAATCATTCTTTTCATTAGTGACAAATTTGTCATTTGGTCTTTGCAATACACTTTTTCTAAACTTAAAGAAATTATGGTTGACTCACTGAATTGTTAAATGTGGGTGGAGAATGTTACAATCAGTATTTAGCCAACATTTATGGCTGTTTTTTTGGTATATGGATGAAGGCATGCGTGTGCGTGTGCATGTGTGTGTGCATGTGCGTGCGTGCGTGCATGTGTAGTAGTGCACATGTTTTCGTGTGAATTTTTCAGTTCATATTGTTCTGAATGCAAGACAAGATTCAATTTATCCACTTAAATGAAAACATCATCCACAACCTTTCTAGTTTGACAGTGCCTGAATATAATTATATCCATCAAAGCAGCAGGCATGACATAGCTTTATGCAGCGACCCATCCACCCGTCATTTGGACAGGTATAAACCATTGTGGACAGGTAGAAATATGGGTGGACGGGTAAATAAAATGAACGAGCCAAAAATTTAAATAAAAAGTTCCAAAACCATAGATATTGTCAGTTATGCCTTAGAAGTGAGCGCAAATGGTGTCACATGTGTGTTTGTAGTACATTTAAGGTCATCAGACACAATTTAAAATTTGTAAACTGGCTTAACAGTTAACATCCATGTGTCCACCAAATCATGTGTGACGAGAGACATGATGGGAGAAAACCTTTTCCCCAAATCCCACTTGATTCAGGCCCTGTTAGATCCAGACTTTGTCCAACATTGTATTTGATCCAGATCCACTTATCCAGACTCTATCAACCTCTGGTTTAATCCACATTTCCTGCTTCACACACTGCACGTGAAATCCAGGCACACTTACCTCGGCCTTCCCGCAAGAACGTCGAGGCCGACCACTTAAAGCAGCCGTCAGGAAATGAGAAATCAGTCATGTGCATTTATACAGGATGACGGATCGATGGCGAGAATGAAGCATTCAGCGTAATTCTGACTAATGTAGGTGTGTGCAATGACGACTGTCGTTTCAAGTGTTACGTTGCCGCAGAGATTCATTAGATTCTCCGGTCAACCCCGATATGATGCAACTGCTAAATGCAGCATTCAGACGAACTAATGCATGTCTTCTGTCGCATGCGAGACGTCGCTGCTGATCCTCTGTGCGTGTGTTCAACTTTCACGATCTTTGATCTGCGGTGGCAGACCCTAATTTTGTTAAGAACGGATGTATAATTGCATAAACATTGACCCATGTGAGTGGTGAGGAGGGACGTCGCAGGCCAGGGGACATCGCGGGGCCAGTGCGGAGAGTTCAGTTCTCTCAGTAGCGATGGCGGCGACGGCGTTAGAAATCGATGTAGTTATTTCCAGTGTGAGAAGTTATATGTTGAAGTAAACAATTGTAGCACTTCTAATACTGCCTGTATCCATGAAAAGTTAAGCTCCTAAGTACAACAAACAAAATCATTTGGTGTAAGCGTAAACAGGGACAGGTAAAAGTTGTTGTTGGAGCATGGAACCACTGGAAAGTTATGGTGGAAAAGCAGTTTCAAACAAACATATTTTGATTTTTTGGGGACAAAATGTGGCTGTAATTTCAGTATTTTTATTGCACATATGCCATTGTTGAGCTTAGTTTTATGTAAAAAATTTGTTTGGAAACGGATGCTCTTAAGGCCCTAGAGATACCAGAGAAATGTTAACTAAGTACAGTGTATGTTGGTTGTTGAGTAGAAAGAGTCTGGTATGTTATGTAGTAACAGTTTTCCCAGAAGTTGATATGTGTTAGTCTGACCACATTTTAATTAATTGTAATTTAAATTTGTATGCCGTTCAGTGTTCTATTAATTTACTGGACTTAATGTTTCATCAAATATTAATGTGTGCATCTATTGTGTTGTTAAGTCTCTATGGATACAAAACAAAACACACTTATTGTTACACATTTACTGTTACACACTTACTGTTACACACTCCACCATAATTCTTCAGTATCAGTTTGTAAATGTTTCAGCGTGGGCATGCGTAATGTGTCTTGCTCTCAGATTGCAATTCACAGTGATTTTAATAATTCAGCACATTAATTTGCCAGATCACGTCTTTCTGCTGATTGCTGTTATAATGACTCATCAGTGTTGGAGGCTGGAGACATTGCTGTATTGCCATGCCAGTTCATAACATGGTAACATTCTTCTCAGCTACACTCTACAATCTTCAGTGAATTGACCTGTATGTACGACATGCTAATTCAGGATTCTTGTATGCCTTAGCCAACTAGTCAGGCTTTTTCAGAACCTGTCATCAATCATTCAAGTCAAAGTGTACATTTAGTAGCCAACTGACAATGTGTTATCAGTTGGCTGCTAAATTTACACTTTACTTAACTTAGTTTTATTATGTAGGATGCACAATGGGGTAGGAAAACAAAGTATATGTTCGTATTGTATGTATGTTAATGTCACAAAATAAAACATTCTTCATGCATTTTAATGTTACGTCGTAATACACTTTCATACTCTTACACTTTTCTTCAAGTTTTCCTTTGTTCAGAGGGGACACAGTCTCCTGGGATAAGAGGCAATGTTTTATGGTAAACATACAATAACTACCACAGGTAGTTGAGTTTGGGACCCCGAACACTGCCATGTTAAACAGGTGTAATAATACATACACTACCATGTCTAGACCACAAAGAAATGTTTACTTGCCAGCTTAGATTACACACGCATTCAAGTGTATTGTTGACAAAACAGCTGTGAATGTCAGTGCCTTGCAGATATGGTTGTTATTTGAATGGTTGGCAGTAACTGTTCAAGTAAATAGAATCATACGTGCTTGGAGAAAAACTTGTCTGAAGAAAATTCAGAAAAAATTGTGTGTGAAAACATAATAATTACTTGTGTTAGAGTTAAACTGGATTTGTTCTTAAGAAATGTGGTTCTTTTTGAAAATTCTGGTTTCTTGCTGTTGTTAAATAGTCATGTCACTCAAAAATTAAACTTATTTCCAAATACTGTTTGGAAAATGTAAATGTGTTGTGTCCATGAAATGTTGTCCACTGATATAAGTTGTCAATCGTGAAGCTAAAATACTTGCATGAGGAGGATATATATTCAACTGAAATCAATAGCAGATCTTACATTTGAACTTTCTTAAAAAAAGAACCATCTTAGAACATGCCAACATGGACACATATGTGTGTGTGCCTGAAATTGTAGCCACTAACAAAAGTTGTTTTTCAGAGAGTTGAGAGACTCAATTGAGAAGGACAACCCTGCCATGGATGCCCTCAAGAAGAAGCTGGAAGACGCCAACCACAAGTTGAAACGGATGGCCCTGCTGCGGTCGTCGGCAGAGAAGGCCGAGCCCAACCGGGCAGCCAATGAACTCTTCCCTCCGGTCAAGGACATCCCACAAGGGGAGTCAGGTGGGGGCATTTGAATTCTAGAAATATAACAGTATTTAACGAGAAAATTGTATTTTTATCCCTGGCATTAGGCAGAGGCAGTATTGGTAGAATGACTGATAAGAATATAATAATAGTTTGTTATGTCCTTAATGAATTATGTATACTATAGAACCATGCTTTATGGGCACCTTGGTATTAGAACCACCCCGTAATTAAGGTCACCTTAGAAGAGCCGTAAACTGTTTCAGTAACAATAAAGTATAGGAAATTGTTTGCTCATTTTAGGGTTTTGTACAATATTTAGCAAAATTGTTTTACCTATTTACATAAACAAAATGTTAGTAATATATTTGACGTATAATAACTGCAGATTCCAGCCAAAAATATTTTGGATGGAGCATTGTGTGAGGTAATTGTTATAAGCGCACAAACACTGGCTTCTTTCCTGGAATCCCGTAAGACCTGGATTTGTTTCAGTAGCAGTAGCAAATTAATGCTTTCTGCTCGACAGCAATTCTCGTGAAAAAGTAACTTGAATTTTAATAAAAAGGTAGCCGGTGTCAGACAGAACATGGGGCCCAGGGGTCCATATTCCATCCAGCAAACCTGGGAGTTTATGATGCTGAGCAACTGCGTAACTACATTTGAGTTTTAGCTTATGAAATATGTGGGCTATTTGCAATAAGTAACACTTTTATTGTGCCAACAATAACATTATTAGTTACGTTGAGCACACATCTGAGTGACAATAAACTACCATGCAAGTGTCTACGTCAAGGTCGTTGCAGTAGTGCTGCCACATACTTTATATATTTTGTTTCAATAAAATCATCAGATAAACTGTTAATTTATATTTAATGAATCCAGTTAAAATGTGCCCAAAATTAGTAGGAAGTATTCTTCACTTCAAAAGGTGCAATGTGCAACACTTAAGGTGAATTATGTGATGCTTTTAACAAAAATGAGAAGTATTTTAAGCTGTTCATTCAGTACTTCTGTATCCATCGACAAACCCAATTTGTAACTGGATAACTGTGTTGAGGAGATTGTTTGGTAGTGTTTGTTTAATTAATCTGTGATAGCTCATTTGGTAGAAAGAGCTGTGTTCATTTGAACTTGGGACTGTTTCACTAAGACAGAGAACTCTTAAGGAAAAGTCATCATTAAACAAACTCTAGCTAAATCAAATGAGTTTTTTCAAAATGCAAATATCCACTGGGTTATTACCAAGGACACTATTTCTATGACACACCTTTGATGGTTGGTGTTGACAATTTTAGGTATTCAAGATTACTGATAAGGATTAAAAATTATTTTAAGTGCAAAATCAGGTTTAAACACTCTTAACAATGTCAGTGAAATGGTCTGCCAACGAGTTCCTTCTGTTCTGTGTAAGAACTTATCTTCTCCTTTTTGTGCCCAATTCCAGTGTGAAGATTGTATACGATGCCAGTGTTTTGTTGAGCAGGTACGAATCTACCTCGTGCCTCGTTTGAGCGGCAACGGAGGCAGGTAGAGAATGGCGTGTTGGAGATGTGGTTTTACCTGCGCTCCCAGCTCAGCATCCTTCAGAAGAAGAACGCAGACAATGAGGTCGCAGCTGACGTCGTCAAGATTCTAGAGAACGGTGGCGATCATCACCAGTGAGTGACTCTTACTTTGCGTGCGTGCGTGCGTGCGTGCGTGCGTGCGTGCGTGCGTGCGTGCGTGCGTGTGGTTCACTAGTGTCTACTGGATAAGTGATAAATAAAATATGAAAATTTCTGTAGCATCGTTTTCAGCCTAAACTGTTGAAAGACGCTTTACAGGTTCAATCATTAAAACAAGCCACAAATACTATCAGACAAATATAGAATATCATTAACAATTATTGAAGCCATCTGTGTGTCACTAATGTGTATGGAAGTCACCTATATGCGTCACTAGTGTCTACTGAAGTCATTGGTATGTGTCACTAGTGTCTACGGAAGTCATTGGTATGTGACTGTATCACTAGTGTCTACTGAAGTCATTGGTATGTGTCACTAGTGTCTATGGAAGTCATTGGTATGTGTCACTAGTGTCTATGGAAGTCATTGGTATGTGTCACTAGTGTCTACTAAAGCCATTGGTATGTGACTGTATCACTAGTGTCTACTGAACTCATTGGTATGTGTCACTAGTGTCTACGGAACTCATTGGTATGTGTCACTAGTGTCTATGGAAGTCATTGGTATGTGTCACTAGTGTCTATGGAAGTCATTGGTATGTGTCACTAGTGTCTACTGAACTCATTGGTATGTGTCACTAGTGTCTACGGAAGTCATTGGTATGTGTCACTAATACAAACTGAAATCATAGTACATGTAAGTAATGTTTTCTGAAGACACATCACTGGTATCCCAGTTTATGTCACTCGCACCAGTCTGTTCTGCGGTTGGCACTGTACTTGTCATAAGTTCAACTTGAAATTGTCACTAGTGTCAACAGAAGCGATGTCACTACATGGAACCAACAGCGTGTTGACATTGCTATGGCAGTCCTTCAACTCTGTCTGTGATTGGTCTGTTGTAGGACCATCATGAAGGACCTGAAGAACCTGACCTCCCTCAGTGGTCCGACGGACTGGCAGGCCAGGGAGGCACAGGACCTCAGTGACATAGTCCAGAGGAGACTGAAGCACCTGCAGGTGAGGGAACTGGGAAGACACAGGTAGCATTTATTGTTATATCTTCTCCCTCCTTGTGTCCCCGTCCTCCTTACATGCCCCTTTTCTCATTACGTGTCTCCCCTCCTTACGTGTCCACTCCCTTCTTACGTGTCTCTTCCTCCTTACTTGTCCCCTTCCTCCTTACTTGTCCCCTTCCTCCTTACTTGTCCCCTTCCTCCTTACCTGTCCCGTGTTCCATCCCCCCTGTGTGTCACATTCATCCTTACGTGTGCCCTATTTCCATACGCTCCTATCCCTCCTTACGTGTCCCCTCCTTACGTGTCCCCTCCCAACAGATCACCTGACATTCCATTTGTTGTGGTCCTTCTAAAGGTCACATGACACAATTCATCACTTGCCCAATCTTGTTACTGACGCAAGTCTCCAGACATCACACAGCGATCTTTTCTTTGGCAAAACAGTTTTTGCACCGTCTTTTGGTCTAAGATAGATGCTAGGATAGATTGACCAGAGATGTGCTGCATTATCACAAATCCATGTTACTCCGGAAGTTACGTGATGTCATTAATAAACTAGGAATAATCTTTCAATTAGTGGTGGATATATTAGATATTTATCATGTATTCTGTTATTTGAATGCATAATTTGCTGCGAATCGTTTCTCAGTAAACCATTACAGGGAATTGGGGAAGTTACTGAATCTGTGTATCCGGAAGACTAAGCTAGAGTTATGGCCGCCTCTTTGATGGTTGTGTCGAAAGATGTCTGGGGTTGAAACAACTGTTAATCTTTATTCTAGTAACTGATCTCTCTGAAGGCAGTCAAACATAACTAGATGCACCTGTTGTAAGACTGACTATGACGCAACCATCCGTCCGTGAATGTCAGAAGCAGCAAGACAAATCTTGTGTGACTGTTGGAAGGAGGATTCATTTCATCATTAAAAAGTAATGACAGAAGATGGAGTATTAGAATTGTTAATGAAATACTTACGTCAGGCCCAAGTTTTCAGTGGTTTCATTAACGGGGAGTGTCAGTGCACTCACCTGCCTTTACTCACAGTGGGTGGACGTTTCCTGGATTAAAGTTGCACAGTTTGTTATCCCCCTGGTGGTGAGGCGAGAGTTTGCTGCTTAACGAATAATGTTGTTTGGTTTACGTCGCTTTGCCCTTCGATTAGAAATGGCGGTTCTAGTTAAACTTAAGGTTTCCTTATGTAATGGGCAACACATATTTTAGGGGGTCGTGTTTTATATAACAGCCATGCTAAGCCATATTGTATACTGTAAAACCTGATTATTACTGCCGCTATTGGGATTGATCTAAGCTTGACTTAACAGCAAGATGACCATATTAACAAGACTAATTTCCAATACTCTGCAGTTGTGGAGATAATTTATCAATATCCTAGAATGGCCTTAGTTGGCTGCATTACACACGTGGCTGCATTTCACAGGTGACTGTATCACTGAGGTAACCATAAGGCAAGGTTTGACTGTGTCTTTTGAGAAAGTCCCTGGAGAGCCGCCTGTACCTTGGACCCTCACGACTGTTCTTTAAAAGTAACAAACGCTTAAGGATGTGTAAAACTATGACCTACATACCGAACATGTCCCAGCTTGCATACATCACGCACAGACACAGGCTTATTTCATTTGCCAAGTGCACAAGACAGAAACATAGCAGATTATATTATTGCTATCATGAATGCACATAATCGAATTTCTGTAGCCCCCTCTGGTTTAAGCCGGCGTCTGTGATATCGTATGTATATTTGAATTGGTGTCACCTGTGGGATGTTGTATCTGTCATGTAATTATTAGTTTCTATATTGCCAACAGATGGAGTTGTGGTGGTAATCTGCAGCATGTGTAACTGTGTCTTGATATTGATCTGTCTGGCAGTTTTGGCTTTAGACTGTAATCATATTTAGAATTTTTTTGTAAAATGCTAAATCCATATTTACATATTTTATATGATTTAACTGTGGGGTAAATTCAAATCTGCACACATTCTTGATTATCTTAAAATTCCCATATATATTGACCATTAACAATTATCTAAATGTTCCCAGTATGCACTGTAGATACGTTAATGAAATGCTGTAATATTAATTAATATTTATTACAAATTTGTAATTTATTAGTACAATAATAATATTGTCTAATGACATAGCCCAAACCAAAATGACCCATCATTAACCCAATGGCTCAGAATTGTCTTGGGGGGAAAAACGTACATGACACATACCAGTAGTCCAATTTACCCACAATGCATTAGCCAAGTTTACAGGTATTCACTTATTGATGGTCACCTTTTTGTTATATAGCCACCTCTCAATAAATGTTACCATGGACAGTCCCATGTTCTTTCCATATCAATAATGTGCAAGAAATGAGTTCTGCTAATCCAGCCACCTCCCAATTCAGGTCACTTTGGTTTGGTGCCTGGAGAGAAATGCCACCACACTCCGATATATCATCCTGGATGAATAACATGTAACTTCTAAAAGACATCACCATCAATTGTGTCTGCTATTTCAAACCGTCTTCTTCATCTAGGTTTGATGTTATTAAACGCGCAACATGGTGTCTCAGGTTATGCCCCGAAAGTCGATGAGACGCTGTGTTTTAATTTGACGTGAGCAGGTCAGCTGATCCTGACAACGACAGTAGCTGATATTAATTGTCTGTTCCACGAAAGAGACGTACCTGACTACACGTGACGAGACATTCACCGTTTTGTTATCAGGACAGTCTCGTTTGAGTCATGTGTGTGGATAATTGGAGGTTTTTTTTATTAGCAAATTAATGTTGCCCTGAGTAATTAGACTGTTCACTGTTCATCTGACTAAGATTTTGTTAAATAAATAGATAAAATGTAGAAATGCAGACGTTCTAATGAAATTTCCAGAAATTCCTTTAGAAGATGTGCTTAAATACTCAGTGGAAGATCACTTTAAACGGGTTGTTTATCATACGAGTAATAGTTCTGATCACATGAGTAGACATTGTCATCATGTTTACAAAATTTGCATTGCGAAATATGTATATGATCAATCAGCGACAATATTAACTAGTTTCTAGATAAATATTAATATTATTAAGTGGAAGAAGAAGAATGTTTTTATTCGACCAGTATTTCAAACAATACACACAACCCATCCGTGTCAAACTCAGAACAATACAAACATAAAAATCCACAAGAAACATGGTAACAGTGTAGGTAGTTGATAGCATAAAGAGTCAGGAGACTCCTGTAAGACCATGCAAGTTGCTGCTAAGGAGCCACCTTTTAAAAACTAATTATCTAAAATAAATACCCGGTAGCACTTGCGTGATAGTGATAGTTTGTTTGTAACTGTGTTGTCAGTATAATTACTTTATAGAATAGTCTATATGCTCTTTGTACATGGGTACAATACTTCATCGTTAAAAAGCGAATACAGGGGTGTAGTGTCCAAAGAGTACCGGTACACTCCGCAAAAACTACACGTGGGACAACACATACTTTTGACAGCAAACTAACACAGCACAAAAAGATTATGTAAATTCAGTTCTCCGTTTTCCTTTGAGACTTCCAAGGTTTATCTGTCCCTCCTCGGGCAGACATTCAAATTTGGACCGGTTTCTAAGAAAGCGCATCCCACCAGACATCCTTAGACAAACACATCCTGGCGTCTGTCAGAAATTAAACAAAAATTGATCCGTCATTCAGATGCGACTACGCAAATCACTGTTGGGCAGAATTAGGTAAGCCGAAAACATCTCCGCACTTCCCAATTTGATAAAATATTCAGATGAGTCTGTCGGCCATTTAGTAGTGTCCTTTGGCGCTGCGGAATTCTCCGCTGTCACTGCCTGGGGAGACTGGAAGGAGAGGGGCTGACACAGTGTGGATTGTGTCAGTGGGGCAAATGTCTGGGCGTGGCTGTTGAGAGACTGATGTCTCTCGCAGTGATGTCTCTCACAGTGATGTCTCTCGCAGTGATGTCTCTCGCAGTGATGTCTCTCGCAGTGATGTCTCTCGCAGTGATGTCTCTCGCAGTGATGTCTCTCGCAGTGATGTCTCTCGCAGTGATGTCTCTCGCAGTGATGTCTCTCGCAGTGATGTCTCTCGCAGTGATGTCTCTCGCAGTGATGACTCGCAGTGATGTCTCTCGCAGTGATGTCTCTCGCAGTGATGCTCTGCAGTGATGACTCGCAGTGATGCTCTCGCAGTGATGCTCGCAGTGACTCGCAGTGATGTCTCTCGCAGTGACGCTCTCGCAGTGAGTCTCTCGCAGTGATGTCTCTCGCAGTGATGTCTCTCGGGGCAGGATGTCTCTCGCAGTGATGCTCTCGAGGATGCTCCAGTGATGCTCTCGAGTGATGTCTCGCAGGATGACTCGCAGTGATGTCTCCGCAGGATGTCTCGAGTGATCTCGCAGTGATGCTGCAGTGATGTCTTCGCAGTGATGTCTCTCGCAGTGATGTCTCTCGCAGTGATGTCTCTCGCAGTGATGTCTCTCGCAGTGAATGAGGATGCTCTCGCAGATGCTCTCGCAGTGATGTCTCTGCAGTGATGTCTCTCGCAGTGATGTCTCTCGCAGTGATGTCCGAGTGATGCTCTCGCAGTGATGACTCGCAGTGATGACTCTCGCAGTGATGTCTCTCGCAGTGATGTCTCTCGCAGTGATGTCTCTCGCAGTGATGTCTCGCAGTGATGTCTCTCGCAGTGATGTCTCTCGCAGTGATGTCTCTCGCAGTGATGTCTCTCGCAGTGACGTCTCTCGCAGTGACGTCTCTCGCAGTGACGTCTCTCGCAGTGACGTCTCTCGCAGTGACGTCTCTCGCAGTGACGCTCGCAGTGACGTCTCGCAGTGACGTCTCTCGCAGTGATGCATGACGTCTCGCAGTGACGTCGCAGTGACGTCTCGCAGTGACGTCTCTCGCAGTGACGTCTCTCGCAGTGACGTCTCGCAGTGACGTCTCTCGCAGTGACGTCTCTCGCAGTGACGTCTCTCGCAGTGACGACTCTCGCAGTGACGTCTCTCGCAGTGACGTCTCTCGCAGTGACGTCTCTCGCAGTGATGACTCTCGCAGTGATGTCTCTCGCAGTGATGTCTCTCGCAGTGATGTCTCTCGCAGTGATGACTCTCGCAGTGATGACTCTCGCAGTGATGTCTCTCGCAGTGATGTCTCTCGCAGTGATGTCTCTCGCAGTGATGACTCTCGCAGTGATGTCTCTCGCAGTGATGTCTCTCGCAATTAGACACGGTGACTCCCTTAATGTCTGTGTTTTGATAATTTTGAGGGAGGCTGTTCTCAGGTTAATGACAGGTCCCTTTTATCATCTCAGAATAGGTGAAGTACAAAGATTAAGTCTGAATAAAGAATTGCTCTTCTAAAAATAAGGATAAATGTTAGGTTTCTCTTGTTAAGTGACCAAAGGTTGGTGCATAAAAAGGTAAAAGTTCAGTTAGTATGTACATGTAGTGTGATATCCAGTTTTATGACCCTCAAATCACTTTCCTCTTTTCTTTGTCCCCATTTGTTCCCACACAATACCTTTGTCACATGACCATGTTAGTTCCTTTGCATGTTACACACGTATTATGAAATTGCTGCTCACTGAGGCAGGTATGAAGGCTTGCAGCAGATGTCGCTACTAATATTTCTGAGTGTGCCCAGTTGTCCAAGTGTGTCTCGGTCACTAAATGTACTGAATCAGCCATGTACGTGGAGCAAAATAAAGTCGTTGTTGTTGTAACTCCAATTGGCAAAACAAATCGCTTGGTGTGAAATTGTAAATGAGTTAGACTTGACTAACTCTGTACTTTGCGTCTCAGGTGGTTTCCTCCAAACAGCCCAATCTTGGGCTAACGCAGGAGTTGTCCTTCTCTAGAATTAGTGAGTCCACTACCCCCTGTGTGGGATCTTTTATTTCCCCTAGCATAGACATTAGATATAAGGGACCACCAGCTTTTAGTGTCTCTTCCGAAAGACACAGGCAAATGTTGGGTCAATGAAATTGCCTAAGTTTCGAAACGCCGGTAGGTGGCATTGAACCACTGTCCCCTCGATTGACAGTCCGGCGCTCTACCACGGGACCACCGCTCCCCACATATGGGATTTGACAGGGATAGTTTGCATGGCGGACAGCCCTGTCTTGCAATGATGCCTGGACACAGTTACATGATGTCACATGAAGGTTGTCACACCATGTCCAGGTCATGTCTGTACCTAGACTGGGCATGTCTGTGGCTAGACTTGGCATGTTTGTGGCTAGACTGGGGGCGACTACTGCAGCTAGACACTGTGGCTTCCTTTCATGTTGAGGGAAGCTCCAGTTCATGACAGACACCTTTTATCATGTCAAGGTATCAAGACTATGAATAAGTAAAGCGTGGTCCTATAAGGTCAAGACATAAAGCAAGGAGAGATCACTCATGTTAGGTGACTACAGGTCGGGACTTAAGAAGGTAAAGGTTAAGTTTGTGTCATGTTTGTAATGCAAGACGTGTATGCAGTATTGGGTTTTGGCAGTATAGGTATTGGCTTCCAGGAAATAAAACTTGACAGTATTTGCTTCTAGAAACCAAAACAATGCTGTATGTTGAAATATATTGGTGTTGACTTTGTATGTGACAAATGTGTATGGACTGTAGTGGTAAAAGCTTTGTTTGCAAAGATGGTGAAATAAGGTATGGAACTGTGAGTTCACTCACCTGTATGAATGAGTACCTGGCTATAGTCAGTGGTGGATAGTTGTGTATGAGTAGTCTTCGTACAGTGATTGCCGTTCGGCTGAATGCTTCATAGAAAAATCAAGATTGTGTTTGATTAAACAGGCCTACGGGGAGTAAAGTGTAGGGCACTGTGGATTTAGTTATGTTAATTTTTCACTTGTGATGGTTTCAGAACCCGGCGGACTGTAACACGGCCAAGAAGCTGGTGTGTAGCATCAACAAGGGCTGTGGATACGGCTGTCAGTTGCATCACGTCGTCTACTGTTTCATCGTTGCGTACGGCTCAGGGCGCACCCTGGTGCTGGAGTCGAAGGGATGGACGTACCAGCGCAGTGGTTGGGAGGCGGTCTTTAAGCCGGTCAGCGACACCTGCACCAACCCATCGGGCAGTTCGCGGCGGTCCTGGGGATGTAAGTGTTCCCTCAACTGACCATGGGTCTTACAGATGGACCAGAGGGGTGGGGACATGTCCCAACTGGTCTCCAGAAGTTTTTGAATGGGTGCAGTTATGTATACCCCCTAAAAAGACGAAATCTAATGTTTGGTGAATAATTGTGGACACTACCTGTCTTCCTGATAAGTGTAGGTAACACAGGAGCACAGCTGATGACCTAGGTCTGACGTAAGGGGAAACATTTACAACATCTTTCCATGTCATGATCAGAGACAACGTGAAGGCAGCGTGATAGCAGTGACATTTTTTGGCAGTTATCAAGGGGTGCAATCGGAGGTTTTTGTACCCCCTTCGAATATTGTTTCTGGATCCACCCCTTTTAGATTTTTGATAGTTACGTTTTTGTTGTTGAATGCAGTGTTAACATTATACATTACTAGGTGTTTTTTAAATGATATTCCTTATGTTGTGCGGTTAAACAGGTATTTAAATTTTACATTTCTATTGTGATGCTAATGCCGTCACATTAAAGCAAACCTTTTATTGCCAAAAAAAGAAGCAATCGTGCATATTTATTTGCAGGAAGTTTTCTGTATCAGTGGGTTTAAATGTAAGAATTATGCAAAAACACCAATGGCTTGTGGTTAACCTAACCACCGTTCACTACACTGGCATCAGTGGGTGCAGAGAAATTATATATACAATTTAACATTTTGTGAGTGCAACATTCAGACGTCAACTGTGAACAGAATTATGAGCATCGTAAAACGCAAGTGGCAGAGTTACGTCTGTGAAGTAAAAGACACGTGCAAATGTCAGACGTCATGTCTATTTGTAGCCCCTCATGTCATTGAGAATATTCAAGTGGTCGAACTGCCGATTGTCGATGGAATGCACCCTCGACCCGATTATATGCCTCAAGCTATCCCAGCAGACCTTGCACCGCGCCTGCTTCGACTGCACGGCCATCCGTTTGCATGGTGGGTCGGACAGTTTCTCAAGTACCTGCTTCGACCACAGCCCCACCTACAGGAGACTTTGGATGCCACCGAAAAGCGACTCCATTTCAAGAATCCCATTGTTGGGTGAGTCATTCTATTCCTGTCAGTGTGTTGAATATTAATCGGAAATACTTACATGTTTGTTTACAATGATTATGGTAATAATCTATAAGGTTGATTGATATTAGTGTATTGTTTTTTAATTCTATCTAGTTAATGGCTGTATAATGAATAGGCTAACTTTGGGGGCATTGTGTCAGCATCTCCTCCCGGTGCCTAGGGCCACTTGCCTCTTTCTAGTTGATGCTTCTTTGGTCCACTCGCTTCTGATGTACAAATTGGCAATGTATTTAATAATGCAAAGGTAACAATTAATTAATCTATGAATCAGGTATGTTGGTGAAGTAATACATATGCCATGGTATAATTGTATATATTATTTTATGTATTTGGTACACTTCACCAACTTGTTTACACATGTTGTAAGACTCGTGTGAATCCAGTGTAGAAGACGCGTTTACAAGAGACGAAGATACACCTAAAGATACACGTAATGCAGTTGGATTCCTGTATGTAAGAACACGTCCATGGTCGACTGTAGACCCACTTGGGACTGGTTGTCTTACCTCACAGGTGAAACGTGTCTCTGTGGTGTCTTTCAGCGTTCATGTGAGGAGAACGGACAAGGTTGGTACGGAGGCTGCCTTCCACGGCATAGATGAGTACATGAGGCACGTAGAGGACTACTACAGCCTGCTGCAGAAGACACAACACGTTGACAAGAAGCGCGTCTATCTCGCCACAGATGACCAGAATCTACTGGAGGAGGCGAAACAGAAGTGAGTGGTTACTCACTTTTCACAGTACTAAATTTAAAACTCTGAAACGGTTTTATTTTGGATGAAATTTTTTTTGAAATACTTTTTCTATTATATTTCACTATATGAGCCATAAACTCTAAGATATAGTTTTTAAATGGTAGAATAGTCTGTATGTTGCTGTGTGATAGACTTATCTGGCAAGTTTATTTAAATGTTATCAAAGTAAATGCATCAAGGAAGGTGTTTTAATGCCTTTTTGTTTGTTTTAACTCTGTCGTAGAAAATGGTGATAATTAGTTTAAAATAATATATTAACCACGTTAACAATTGTAGAATTTATAAATAATAATTATAACTTTTATTGCCTCAGCTTCAGCGTCCTGCCAAAACCAGTGTATGATTTATTTAATATGCAAACATTTTCTTACTACATTAAGCACTTCACCCAATGGATTCTTGTGTATCAGTGATATTTTTCGATGGATAATGTTGTCATTAGCAACATTTTATTGATCTGCGTGACAATAGCTTCCACCTTGCACTTTCTGCATTGGTCGTATGCAGTTTATTTAATCAATTATTAAGTGCACATGTTTCAATGCTTGTCATGTTGGCTACACCAGTTTTTGTGTGTGACAATAACTGTAAATGAATAATGAATTTTGTGATTTTTTTATAGAGTCTAGTTACTCTAATATTGCTAATTTCATGTATCGTATGGTTTAGTGTTTATAATAATGATTATACAGGAATATATTTTGTGACAGAATCAGAAAATGAACAGTGATTTTTTGCAAGTTCAACAAGAGCATGATTGCATATATATTTTTTCCTAAATGATTGAATATACCTAAATATATTGAATTATATTTTTGAAAAAAGTAAAGAATGTTCTCCACCAACATAATCTGGTCTATATGCCTGTGATTGAATCTGCTATCTATCCATATGGTTGACACATTCATTATACACTGTGACAGAAGTAGTGAATTAATGAACTCATTGAAACTCACAGTGAGATTTGTAGAGCACAATATTGCAGTGGTTAGTTAGGTAATTGCATTCTCAGTCAGGATTCTGACTTTAAATGAATCTTCATGACGTTATTTTGAACTTTGACCTAGTTCATTCACTCCACGTTCTGGTTGACTCAGCTATATGAATGGGTACCTGGCCATAGACAGTGGTGGATAATTACATACAAAACCATCACTGTACTTACAACAATGCTGAATACTTCCCATGGAGGCCAAGGTAGTGCTTGATTGAACACATCTAATGAGTGTAAATTGCTTTGAGTCTGGGCAGTCCTGAGGACTAAATACTGCGCTGTGTAAGAACTCTCCTGTACAGTGAGGTAAATTGCTGTGTTACAGATACCCGGAGTATGAGTTTGTAGGCGACAGTGAGTTCTCGCGGACGGCTGGTCTCAGCAGTCGCTACACAGACTCCTCCCTTCTAGGGATCATCCTCGACATCCACTTCCTGTCCAAGAGCAACTACCTCGTCTGTACCTTCTCCTCACAGGTATATATCTCTACTCATATAAACCACATTATTATGTTATCTTTTATCATGTTATTTTTCGAATTATTTTATATTTTTATATCATTTTATTATTATTTAATGTTGTTTTATTATGTTATTTGTATTGTTATTTTAATATATATATATATATATATATATATATATATATATATATATATATATAAATATATATATTTTTTATTATTGTTTCGTAATTTTACATTATTATACATATTATATTAGACAGGTTATAAACACCCTTGAATCTACATTATATCTAAATGATGATTATTTGTATTTTATTATTATTATGCAGCATTGTCACAGTAGAATGATTATTACCATTGCTAATTATAAAAAGACTTCTGGTAGTGTTTTGGCTTGAAATAACACCATTCCCCATCGCTTTTATAGCAACTAAAATACCTAATGTGACTGTCAGGAATCGTTAGTTCTTAAAAGATCAAAAGTTTAGAGCACAATGGCTCAGGGGTAGAGCTTCGGACTCGACTAAGAGTTCGAATCCTGTGCAGCGGTGTTAAAACCTAGGGCAAGTTTTTTACCCCAACATTGCATTGCATCCAGGTTACTCAGCTGTAAATGAGTACCTGGCTATAGACAGTGGTGATTATGTGTATGAGCAGCCTTCACACATTAGTTGTAGCATGTGACTGGATGCTTCCCAGAGAAGTTGAGATGGTGTCTTGAGTGAACAGGTCTGTTAGGGAAGTAAAGTATAAAGTGCTTTGAGCAGTCCTGAGGACTGGATATTGCACTATATAAGAACTTACCTTTTTTGTTGAAAGACGTTGATTGTTTGTGATTGTTATTTACACACTGAAAAATATATGTTAATTAGATGCGTTTCTTGCATGAGTGTTATTGACATGACATACACAATCATGTCTAGACCTGTCTGCTTTGTATAGCTGCCAAGAAGTCATTATTCAACGGCAATGTTTGCAGGTGTGCCGAATGGCGTATGAGATCATGCAGTCGCTGCATCCGGACGCAGCGAGCTGGTACCACTCTCTCGACGACATCTACTACTTCGGAGGTCAGAACGCCCACGACCAGATCGCGATTTACCAGCACAAGCCACGTGGCGCGAACGAGATTGCTCTTGAGCCGGGGGACAGGATCGGAATAGCCGGGAACCACTGGGATGGTTACTCGAAGGGTACAAACAGAAGGACAGGCAGCATGGGGCTGTATCCCTCTTATAAAGCACGGGATGAGATTAGGGTTGTAGACTTTCCGACTTATCCCGAGGCAGAGAAAAAGGGCACGCGGAGGTGATGAATACAAAGGTTGTAGGTCATTGCTGTTAGTGTCGTCTGCCGTGGTGTCGTCAGTGCGACTTGTTGTTATCAAGAGAGCATCAGCCACGCCCTCTGGTGGAACGTTTCGATGATTATCCGTTTGCAGTGTTGGCTGCTCGATGGAGAGAAGAAAGGAGGAAGTCATTCCTTGCAGTTACGTTGCCAACATGTGTGTGTCAAGGATCACAGCATTCTTCGGGTGGAATGTTCCAACAAGTCCCTGTCACCCATTTACAGTGTTTACTCTCAGTAAATGGAAGTGTGATGGAAGGCACATTGCTAATATATATATATATATATATATATATATGCAGGATTTCACGGGCAAAACAGGATAAATGTAATTTTCTGAAATTCCACTTAAATGGATGAAACAGTTGTTGAGATTATACCATGTTTAGTACAAAGCCGTGACGTATCCCAGTTAAGCGACTAGCACAAACTGAGTTAGCTATCGAAATGCAATGAAGGACATCCGTCTTTTTTATCAACACACAATATATTATAAATGTTATCCAATCAACACCATGTAGTACCTCACCCAGTTATACGGTGTTAGCACTCACAGAATGGATGTGTTGCATTCTGACAAAATGACACCGATTGCAATTTGAAATTGTGTTTAACCCCACACAAAATGGATCATGTTTTGCCCTGAAATCCTCTTACGACGTTATTAATAATAATGACTTCTTATCAGTTCAAATCAAACATACTTTATTAATCAAAAAAGTGTGTGATATGTGCCACTAGCCTTGAAAATCAAGTTCAGCGCTTGACTTTCAAGATTATGATGGAAGTATGGTAGCTAAGTATCACTAGTTCCAATGCAGCCTCAAGAGTCACGTGGGATCTGCTGGGAGGCAATGCATTCTGGGAATAACAGAGGCCATGGAATGGGGTTTGGGGCAGAAGGGTAAGATGAGAGTTTTTGACTAACGTACTGTGTATAAAATGTTCTGCATACAGCTAGTAAACTAAAGATAGGGCTGGCGATTTAGTCACCAGCCATTAACAATTTTATCAGTTACATTGGTGGTGGAAAGTACAGTTATTATTCGGAGCAGACAGAGTGTGTTTACATCTGAGAGGGGCACTGAAGTTTGTGTGTCTGTGTACAAACTGAAACAATTAAAATGTACATAGTGTAATATTCATTTGTATATTGGCTACATGTAGCTGTGGGCTGTGGTGGGAGCTTGCAGTAACAGTTCGCTACGCAGAATCTTTGTTGCAAACTGTGATAGTGTTTAAGCTGTCAGATTATTTAAACTTGCAAGGAGAATATGTATTTTGAGACATATCTTCTGTTTACATATCTACATATCTACTTCCTAGTGCTTGTCTCTAACTAAGGTGTTTTAACAAGTTGTGCTTCCTCCAGTAATTCAGTCAGTTTTGAAACTACTGTGCTTATAATTGTGTTATGACGTGCTGGACAAAATATGCCTTCAAATTCAAACACGTTGATCATATCTTTTGAAGATATGATCAAATGTTGTCTCAAACATTGAGACAACATTTCCGAAAACAGATTTTAAACCACAAATACGACTATTAATTCACTTGGGAGGGTAAACATCTCAGAACCAGATAGTACAATTTCACACGGCTTGCTTTTACAAATGAGCCCTAAAGCTACCATGGCTTGAATTGTAAATGTACAGTGAAATAAAAAATCCTGCTCTCCTTTTTAACCTGTGACGAGACAGCAAATAAGTCTGAAATGTGTGTGAATAACCGATGCATTAGAGTAGTTGTATAGTGTGAAAGTCCTGCTTCCTGTTTGAAAATTGATGCAGAATATTTTTTTAACCCTTTGCCATAGTTTACAGTAGAAAATGTTCTGTCCAATATGGCTCAGCACTACGCCGACACAGCTATTTTCATATTGCACTAAGGTTTTAATGATGTTCTGCTTCATCGAGATGCTGATTAGATTTAAGCATGACATAATTAAGTAGATGGCTGACTAATGTATCATGTATTGAGTACTGCTAAGTAACAAGTCTGATTGGTCAAACTGATTATTAACCAAAGCGTATATTTTGCTTTATGATTGAATCAACAGATTTTAATTGGACAATTATATTTAAAAAATCCTTTGCCGATTTAGTTTCCTAAGAACTGTTGCCTGCTTCATATATTGTGATATTTTAACGAGTGTAAGAATCTACCATATTTAATATTATATGTAATATTATGTATATCTACCACCGTGTATTACATGATATACGATTTACATAATCTGCTGATAAGTATGAGCTATACATGCAATTGTGGTCGATACGTCTATGCATGCCTGATGTTTTTTGATCAATGTTTGTGCACAGGTTCTTTCTGATGGCTGACTGTACTTTTGCAACAAATATACATATCTGTTATATTGTATCTACGTCAGATTTGCCCAAAAAACATTAGCAGCTGACTGGTGCTTATACATACTGCAGTGTGTGCAAGGAAATAGTAAAGTTAATTACTGTGGTAGACATTTTATCGCTGAACTGATCATGTCATCTATACATGCTGTAAAATGCATAATAGGTGCTAAAAATCAAGAATTATTTGTTGGATGTCAATATCAGTAGAGTTAATGGTTTTTGCACTTAGTGAAATGCTCTTCTTTTTGGTGCTATGTTGTACGTTGCACACTTATGAGTAACTTGCATGTGATGATTTGCTTCGATTGTAAACATGAGTGACTGGGTGAATGCTTCAGAGGATGCTATATTCAAATTATACGATATAAGTGCGACACAATTTAAAATATAAACTGTCGTAAGATGACACCAGTTTACTGTGTTGTGTGCCTCATTCTGTCCAGTGCTGTATTTTAAAGCAGGTTTTAAACGTGTTAATTGTAACGTATTTCACATTTGTGCTTGTGCAGAAGTTAGCAGAAAAGCTGGAACCACAATGGACAAGTTTGACAAGGCAATGTAAAATTATGTTATTTTAAAAATGCAACAAATAAATTGATGCTTAAATAATTGCCAGTGGACACTTTAATAGATGTGTTGTATGGTGACATATTTGCTAGAACTGTTGTCTGGATGGCTTGTGACGTTTGCATGTTGACACTTGTGAAATGTTAAAAGTGTAAGTTAACCAGGATCATTGCTGAGAAGCATAACAAAAATGTAATAAAGTTAAATGTCAACCTTGTCGGGTGCTACTGTCTTTGTGCTGTCTTGAAATAAATGTGCCACCCTCAAGGTGGAATTGGAACTTCTCGGACTTGTAGACAGTGTCAGTCGACTGGGTTTCTGTGACGAGTTAATCTCGAGCATAAGTTGTATAGATTGACAGTAGGATTTTATTTATATCTGAATCCAGTGTAGTCATTGAGAATTTGTGCCACCCAGTGAGTTAATATGGAATGGATGAGTATCGAAAATAGTATCCCATGCCTTATCGAATATATAGTATCCAGTGCATATAAATAAATGAATAATACACCGTTCTAGTGAGGCATATTGTTTAATACATACATCATATTTATTCTTTGTATCAGTATGATTGTGGATTGTAATCACCCACAACACGTGAAAGACATGATAGATAAAATTAACTCATTGATTGGAATCTCTGTCCACGGTTGACGCACCAAGCACGCACTTACTGTATCTTAACAACAACTAAATAGAGCATTTCTAGGTATCCAGCTACAGACAACATCAATTAACATCACATCATCATCACACAGTAACATTTCATCCAGTCATTTCAGACTTCACATTTTCTTTGGAGTGTGCTCCACACAATATTCGACATTATGCTGGCCTGGGCACTAGATGCAAACTTAAATAAAACTCAAGAGATCTTTTTGGCATTATTTCGAGGGTCATTATTTCTGCTGACCCAACCTGCAAATGGCAACATCCACACATTCTCCCAAAATTCCTGAGAAATCACTTCTGTGTTTCATATAATCGCATGATAAATTGTGGAGTTTTGTCTCTCTGATGCGTGGTCCCTCGGCACAGCAGATGCGTCAGACAGTGGCAGTGTCGACTGCATTTCATATGCATTGTGTGCATCATGAAAATAATTATGACTTGAAACACTTTAAAACAATAAGTAGTGACTGTTACAATAGCAGTTTGTCTTCTAAGTAATACTACATCATACTTTGTATGATGCTCACACGTCGGATAAATATGTGCAATCTCCTTATAGAAATATAATGGCACAGTATCGTGACGATGCTGTAAATGTTACACAGTGCACATACACCAAGACTGTAATGATTACACTGATACTGTAATTATTACACTGGCACTATGGTATAAGTACACAAGATGCACACCTGTTACATGACAGACCTCTAATCATTACACCTTGTCCTTGTAACTTTTACCAAAGGACCATGCTTACATGAGGACTCTGTAACTGTTGTCTTTCAGTCCAAAGATGACAAACACGGAGCAGCTGTAAGAAAACAAAGTCACACAATCAGCTGTCAGCTAGCACAGACTAGAGAGTCATAAATGGTGCTTTACTATAAAATAAATTATGACATCAACAATACTGATGCATACATCTTTGATGTAACAATATTTATCACATGTCACAAATTGCTCACTAGAAACAGACAGGCATAATATTGTCGACACGTCCTTCGAAACAAAACCTTTATTGCACTAAACAAATAACATGCAAACACTCACCTTTTCGCATACTTCTGCTCATGAATGTAATCAAATATCTTTGTCAGGTATTTCCGGTACCTTAAATGCCTAAAAAGAAGAGATCGCAACAGCAAAATTACATAATTTTACTATTTTATAAAATATTAACAAAACAAATACAGAGATCTATACTAGGAATACAGAAACGTATCGTAAACACTCGCCTTGCAATTCTTAATCTATTATACTCAAACAGTTATTGTATTACTGTACCAGTGGCTCGAGGCTGATCTGTCGGAACTACTTTCACTGACACGTCACAATTACAATGGAAACAGGCTTCAAATGAGAACAAGACATTTCAAATCCAAGTTGTCTTTATTAATATCGTGACATTTTAACTGCTGTCACATCCCCCATATACAGCTATTCATGTTAATGATATCATGGATTCGTTTAAAGTAGGAATACGTACTTCTCAATAATACTGCTGAGGCTCTTTTCAAACACCGCTTCGTCATCATCCAGCTGTGATCGAAAGTAAATATTCAGAGAGACATCAACAGATTTCGAAACTACACAGAGCTAAATTTACATTTTAAGCATTTCAAGAGATAAAGTCGTTTGTGCAAGAAACAACTCATGTCTGAATGACTTTTTGTTGATTAATATGATAATTATTATGATTACGTTTATGTGAGAAATATGGGGACGACTTCTTAAGTGACTAATCCCCGTACTAGTGTCCTGTCGCACTGGTTGACAGACCGACGTATTGGGACATAAACAGAACCAGTATTGCTATACCAGATAAAGAAAACAACGACACGACTACTGCATGATGCATTTGTGTGAAGTGTCCAATTTTGAAAACTATGTAAATATTTGAGCATGGTATATTTAACAAATAGTCAGATGATTTTAACAAAATTGTGAACAAAGCCTGCACAAAAAACCTACTCAGCAGATGCTATGTGGGTTTACTTTTCAAAAACAAACCTGAAATGAGCCGCGCAGAAAATTCACATTAAGGGGACAACTATAATAAATAATTATGTTAATAAATATAGTCCCTATCAAGCGATACACTCACTTCAAGATACGCTGCAATAGTCTTGAGAACATCCCCGTTGAGGTCGAGTCCAAGTATCTCCACCAGGGCACGATGCGATATGTGTGCGAGAGCAGCAGACACGTTCGAATATATCTACAAATGGCGGCGCCACTAGTAATGTCCTTGGCCAATTTGCTTTGCTTTATAAGACGGGGTGGGGGGGGCAAAGTGAAAGGTTGCAGTGATGGTGAAGACAATGTGGCATTGACTGAATACTGTTTGATTTTGCAATATATTGTGAGATTAATGCAATCTGTATCTGTCTGTATCTGTAACTGGCAAAATGTCCTAGGGACACATCACGCCAGTGCGCATGGTGGGTCGTCTGACTTAATTGTTAAAATGTTGGATTAAATTATTTTGAAATGAGTTTAGTGATTTACTTGAGACAATGTTTGGGGGGAGAGAATTCCATTCTTTAATTGTTGTTGGGAAGAAGCTGTTTCCAAATATGTTTGCAGAGTATCTAATTTGCAAGAACTAACTGTCATGTTTACGTGAGGATCTAGTGTTGTGTTGGATATAGTGATCTAGCGGGATATCTATAAGTTTATGTTCCATTTTGTATATTATGCTAAGTCTTTAAATTTTTCTTCTTGTTTGGAGGGTGTCCCACTGGAGGTCTTTAATAAGTTGGGTTACTGTTCCTGGTTCTCTAGAATAGTTATGTGTACAAAATCTGGCAGCTTGTCTTTGGATTCTTTCTAAGGTTTTAATAATGTTTGTCAAGTCCAAGGATGACATACCCAAATAGGTATTACCAAACACAGTTGCATTAAAAACAAATATTCAATGACATAAAAAAGTTGCACGCATCTATTTTGAAATAAAATGAAACATTCATACGACTGTTGTGCTCAGTGCTTGTGTTTGGTGAAGCACACTGCTTTGGGTCATGTGACCAACAATGGAATTATTTATCATAATTAATTAACATGTCTAGAATAAGCTAAATAAATGATTAACTGCATCGTTTTATTGCAGCTTGCATTAAAATATGTATGGTGATGTGACCATAATTTCGATACATTCATTTGATCATAATATCAGTTAAAACTGCGTATCGCTTTGTTTTAGCATAAAGGACTGAATCATCTTCCACATTTCAATCGGGTCCTGTCAAAATTACTTCAGTATTTCAATTAAAACTAGACATATTTCTTCATACAAGCCATAGTGAATTCGAGATAAGCCAGTCTGATTTTTTTAGCAATTATTGTAACATTACATGAACAGCAGTATAATTATAAGCTGAGGTTTTAATAATTGAATTACAGACACGTGATGATGCGCCATTGCTACCTGTGCTTCGTAGGTCCTCTTTGTGTTCTTGGACAACTTTGATTGGTCGGCCTGTAGGAAGGTCATAGTGAAGCGAGGCAGACTGTTACTGGAGCCGACTGTGTGAGATGGAGGCTCTGATGACCCTTGACCCGGCACATTTGGCACCTTGCCAGATGAATTCTGACCAGATTCAGTTGTCTCACTGTAACGTGGACACTTGAGTCATGTCTGAACTCATTTAAATGTCATATCTGAACCCATTTAAATGTCATATCTGAACCCATTTTAATAATCATTTCTGAATTCATTTAAATAGTCACATCTGAACACCTTTAAATATGCTAGTTTTCATTACCCATTAAATATTTATACTAACTGGTCAGACAATATGTGATATTATAAAAATCACAAACATAACGTATACGTCAACACTGTTTAGGTGTAATGACCAGGGTTTTAATTATACATGATGCTTGATTATTTTAACCAATATCCCATGGGACGCGCTAATTTCAGTTGCATTATACGCCACCATTTTCAGTGCTTTTAGGAACACGTAAAAAAGTGACAAATTGTGATTAGTCTGATAAGTGGTTTTACCAAAGAAGGTGAAATTAAATGAGGATGACAAGGACTGAGATGGGAGGTTTGTAGAGTTACGGAGAGAATGAAAGGTACGTTAGACCGAGGGAGAAAGAAGGAAGGGATATGAGGTGACTGGTCGTCTTATAATAACAATCACGTAACTTCTCTTGCACCCAAATTCGTGGAATCCATTCTCTAAGGTGCATCTAGACATTGTAGAGTACAGTGGTTCAGGGGTAGAGCTTCGGACTCTTGACTAAGAGAACCCGGGTTTGAATCCTGTGCTGTACATTCTACATTACTATTACAAGGGACTCGACACAATAAAGGGACCCGACACAATAAAGGGACCCGACACAATAGAGGACCCGACACAATAGAGGGACCCGACACAATAAAGGGACCCGACACAATAGAGGGACCCGACACAATAGAGGGACCCGACACAATAGAGGGACCCGACACAATAGAGGGACCCGACACAATAGAGGGACCCGACACAATAGAGGGACCCGACACAATAAAGGGACCCACACAATAGAGGGACCCGACACAATAGAGGGACCCGACACAATAGAAGGGACCCGACACAATAAAGGGACCCGACACAATAGAAGGGACCCGACACAATAGAGGGACCCGACACAATAAAGGGACCCGACACAATAAAGGGACCCGACACTATAAAGGGACCCGACACAATAAAGGGACCCGACACAATAGAGGAACCCGACGCAATAGAGGGACCCGACACAATAAAGGGACCCGACACAATAGAAGGACCCGACACAATAGAGGGACCCGACACAATAGAGGGACCCGACACAATAGAGGGACCCGACACAATAGAGGGACCCGACACAATAGAGGAACCCGACACAATAGAAGGACCCGACACAATAAAGGGACCCGACACAGCAGAGGGACCCGACACAATAAAGGGACCCGACACAACAAAGGGACCCGACACAACAAAGGGACCCGACACAACAAAGGGACCCGACGCGTACCACTTGAGGGCCTGAAGACGTTGCTGGAGGTAGTCCGATACCTCCGCCAGGTTCACCTTCTTCTCCACGTACTTGTCTCGCTCCAACGACCGCACCTGGTCGCATCAGAGAGGTTCATCATCACAACATTTCACCTATCATAGCTGACCAAAAACGTTTCATTCAGAATGTCTTTTAAACTTTAACTTATACAGCAATTATCTTAAAACTCTTCAATACATTAACCATTCGTGGGTCATGTGAAGTATCCCAAATTAGTGTACATGTATACTAGAAGTTTGACGTTTTGTCAAATTAATTTGAAATGGAACAAGTGACAAAATAAAGTCCTTTAACATGATTGACTAAATATAGCCCTTTACCGTGGGTGACAATGTAAAGTTTAAGGCAAGAGTTAGACGTCTCACCCTCACTGTGCCACTCTCCATGTCTTTGAGGAGGACGATGTAGAGGATGCCACTTGTCCTACAGTACGCCTGCAGCTCCTCCAAACTCTACCAACAACACAACGTTCCTATACAATAACATTTGTGCGTACTTCTCCATCACATCGACACTGTTTTCTGCAGTTACATTCTTCAGTTTGACATGTGTTTGTCTGAGTGACCACAACAATACAAAACAAGAATAACAGTTTGATGCCAACGTTGCAGTAACGGCCTTCATAAACATGGCCAGATCAGTGTAGTCGTTGTTGGCAAGTGGTGTTCATTATGTCAGTCTTTCAAAGAAAAGTGAAAGATGCCGAAACATGTCTGAAGATAACGGGTAAATTTGACTGGGAAACACAAAAAGAGAAATCATTTGATGCAGACGCCATCACAAACCTCTTCACCCATATCATGTTAGAGACTGTCGTCTCCTCCATGGAGACCGTAAGAATGTTTGACATCACTCACCCATGTTGCGTCATGTGCAATGTCAGCTGACAGTCCGGCACTCCACAAGTCCTTCACGAGAGCCAACTTCTCCTTCAGCAGCGTTCTCTGCCCCAGCGTACACACCAACACGTCCGTCGCAGTCGGCGGCACAAAGTCCTTCTGCTCCTGCAGTGCTGCCACCAGCCTGTCATACGACACACTAATCCCGACGGCACACTGGAAGCTCGGGGTGCTGCGAGACTTACGGAACTCGTTGACCTAGAAACAACCCATAAAAATGGCGTAAGTCACTGTTTTGAGCGTTCACTTACGGCAGCTGGGCCTTGCAGGAACACACCGACGTTCTGTGATGGAGCTATTTCTACCATGGACATTTATTTATCAACCATTCTGGTCTCGCTTAACCTCTATAGCTGCTTAATGTACTCTATCAACTATTGGTGATCATGTTGTGAACCTATTTGAAATTTTTCAACTTTTGGTCTGACATGCAGCTAAGGTTGTGTTCTCAGGATTGGTTTTCAGTATATATATATATATATATATATATATATATATATATATATATTATATATATATATATATATATATATATATATATATATATATATCATATATATATATATATATATACATATATATATATATATATATATATATATATATATATATATATATATATATTCCATAATAGTGGCTGCAGAAAACAACTTATAAATTAGATACATCCTTGATAAAACAAATTAAAACATATGACACGTATGACAAAACAGACCATGGATTCTCTCGGTGACATCATTAGGTCTCATAATAGACAAAACAGACCATAGGTCCACTCATACTTTTGGATCAGTCGGTCTCATGACAGACAAAATGGACAACAGACCATTCGGTCTCAAGACCGACAAAACAGACCACGGTCCTCACCAGGTGATCGTAGCGCCCCCCAGCAGCCAACACATCCATGACGGTCTTCTTTTTGCGCTGGACGTTGGCGACCACCTGGAAGACGACACCGCTGAAGTGGTGCACGTTGTACACGAGCCCCGGCGCAAGCACCGTGCACCACTTGACCCCCAGCGACTCCATGTGACACATGAGAGCCTCCATTTCACGTAGACCCTTCTTGGCAAACGCCGCCGCTGGGCCGTTGGTCTTAGTGATGCAGCGAAGCTTGCTGGCGACGCGGCCAAACTCTCCCTCTGCCTCGATGAAGTTGTACAGGTTCTCTACGGTCTTGACGGTGAGAGACAGGCCCTGCAGTCGCGTCTTGATCTGAAACTTCTTCTGTTTCTCCGCCTACAAATGATCTACCTTTGAACACACATGTTGCCAACTCTCTGGATGTGTTCAAACATTTAAAGCAAAAAATATGTTATTAAACTGTAAGAAATAATTTATAAATGATAGTCATTATTAATTAAAATATTTATAAGTGCATTTGATACAATACAGGTGATCATATCATAAGAACGCTACTCAAAGTGGTGAGTCCAGACTCCAGCGCCGCTTTTAAATATCATAAATAAAAATATCATAAATATCTCTCCCCTCTCCCTCCCTCCGTACACCCGCTATCTAATCCCAATAAATTGCATTAGTACATCAAATTTCTCTTCCAGTATTCCAAATCAAAATGACAAAATCTTCAATCACACGAAGATGGTCGTGAACTGTAAGAAGTGGTGTGACAGCGTCTGTACCTTGTTGTCCCCCAAGATGGCGCACACCTCGTGGCGCAGCTCCTCCGAGACACCACTATGCATGAGCACCGCTCTGAGGAGCGCCGTGTGGTTCATCCGCACGTAGTAGTTCCTCTGCTGCGGCGCGAAAAACTCCCCCACCAGCTCCCAGGCGACATGCAGGACCTCAGCGTCCGGGATGAAATCAGCGGGTGAGGGGGTGACAATGTCAAAGGCACAGGCCATGAGTTCACGGGGGTGGGCACCCAGGAGGGGGGGTTCCCGGTACACCCGCTCAATGCTGTAGCGCTTCAGTTGAGTGACGTTGCTGTGGGCCAGGTAGCGGGCAAAGTTGATCTGGAAGCACAGGGGGGTAACATTACAGTCACAATGTTGACAATACAACCGACCTTGACCAGTTTACTAGGAAACAACTTTGTCAAGTGATAAAAAGGTGGGTGCCGATCACGTGGCGCTTTTGTGCATTTCTTTGTGTATTTTGTTCAAATAAGAAGCTTTCTTTTATGACAGCTACACAGTGACGTAACAGAAATTTATTTTAATGCGACGATGTGTGCGATTCTGTTTGATCTAGCTGTCGTGATATAAATATGAAAAACTTTATGATGTGAAACATAGTGCCAAGACTTTTGTACAATGCAAACCACACAAAGCTTGAATCGATAACATGGGTTACTGTGCAGCAGAACATGATGTAAGTGGCGATAGGAATCATGTTATAAACCACAATGTGGATCATTGTGCAGGTCATGATACATGCCATGACAGACATGATTCATGGATACCAATGTGAATTGCAATGTTGACGGTGATGTTGACTGAGATGTTAATTATGAAACAGATCTGCTATATGGATCATGACGGATCAAACATGGATCGTGACAGTTGAAAACCTGTGTCGTTATAAGGATCATGACATGGATTACACAACAGGCAAGAACCTCTCACCCTGAGGTCATAGGGCAAGGTGACCAGCCCCCCGTGGCGCGCCATCACACACACGTAGGGCTCACAGCGGTCATACACGCTGGACTGGGGCATGAGCAGGGGGGTGGACAGCTTGACCGCCCCGTGCTTCCGGAAGATTCCCTCGACTGTGTCCATGACGTGGCGCTGCAGCAGTGGCAAGGTCGGGCTGAATGCACTCTGTAACAACCACAGACTATGACAGTTTGGCATCTGCCTCAACGGCAGTGTTCTGTGTCAGCAGTGAACTGTATTGCTGTATGTCATGTTGATAATGGCAGTGATATAAAATAGTGCACGTGTCTGGATATTATGCAAATAAGAGGCAGTGTTGCACTCGGAAGATTGTTGTACTGGGTAGCCATTGCCAGCGATGTTCAGAACTTTACAGAACATTGAAAAGTAACGACATTAATTAAAAAAAAATATATATGAATTGCTAGCATGAAATCTAGACAGACACTAGAATGACAGAAAATATAAGCTTTCTTATCAAAGCAAGAGCGCTAGAATTTTTTTATGTGTTATAGTTGTAACATCTTTGCTCACTGATCTAGTTATGGTAAAACTAACTTTTATACTTGTATTATTAGAGTATATAACTTTTTTCAAATGCATCTTATCATTGTTACTAAATATGCATGTAATGCATGAATGAATGAATGAATGAATGAATGGATGGATGGATGGATGGATGGTTGGATGGATGGTTGGATGGATGGATGGATGGATGGATGGATGGATGGATGGATGGATGGATGAAGTAATGCATGAATGAATGAATGAAGTTACATTTAGATACTTGGTCTGATGTTATGGCAAATATTAACAATAGCACTACTTTATAAAGCAACTCAGGAGATCCTCAAAAAGCCCCATGGGGCATATTACCCCTTCACAATACAATAATAAAAATACAATATCACAAATAACCACAATAACACTTCTAACAATCAGGTGTCCTTGACCTCTGACCTTGTAGAAGTCATTGTCGTAGACAAAGTCCTTGGCAGGCACGGGATTCTGGGAGAACATGGCTGAGACCATGTTCCTGTATGACTTGGAGTCGGGGTTGGAGATGGTGGAGCGGAGGACTTCATTGAGCTCCGCCTCCTGGAGCTGTGGTGGAGGAAGCAGCTCCGACTGGAGCAGCTCCGCCGACGTTGGCCTCAGGCCAGGGTCATGGTTCAACAGCCATCGGATTATTTTCGCCTGTCACATGACACAGAGGGTGTTGGGATATCACAGTTTACCATATATGAGTATATAAGTTTCCTTTGATTGGAGTTCGGTTTAAACGTATTTATCAGTTAGCATCTGACGTGTGGTTCGACATCAAACTGAAAAATTGTTAGAGTTTTCTCAGTGGCACAATTATATTTACTGACGGCCCACAACCAGATATTTCTTAAATGAAAGACACCATATCTACACACAGTAATTTAAATAAGTTTATATTATAATTTATTAAAAGAAATTCCCAGACGCTTTGGCTAGTATCCAGGGAATGCTTTACCGGTCCCGTATCTACTGGTCTATCAGAACTCTACCTGATCCTGTATGTAATGGTCCATCAATACCCGGTCCTGTGTGTAATGGTCTGTCGAAGCTCTACCTGGTCTTGTATGCAATGGTCCACAAACACTCCACCCGGCCCTATATATAATGGTCCACAAATGTCCTAGATAGTCCTGTATTTATGGTTCATCAATGCCCTACCTGGTCCTGCATGCAATGGTCCACTAACACTCCACACGGTCATGTATATAATGATCCATCAGTGCCCTAGATGGTCCCTCATGTAATGGTCCATCAATGCTCTACACAGTCCTGTATGTAGTGGTCCATCAATGCCCTACCTCGTCCTCTAGTTCGACTTCATCAAACTGCGGGGGGAACTCAATGGAGGGTAGTCTGAGGGCAGACAACACCTTCACCCTCTCCATGCCTGTTGTCATGGGGGTGCACATCTCAAAGAAGATCACCCCCAGACTGTAGATGTCCACCTTCTACAACAGACCACACACACAGCGGTCAGTGCTGGTCTACAACAGACCACACAACACAGCGGTCAGTGCTGGTCTACAACATACCACACAACACAGAGGTCAGTGCTGGTCTACAACAGACCACACACACACAGCGGTCTGTGCTGGTCTACAACAGACCACACACACAGTGTTCAGTGCTGGTCTACAACAGACCACACACACAGTGTTCAGTGCTGGTCTACAACAGACCACACACACAGCGGTCAGTGCTGGTCTACAACAGACCACACACACACAGCGGTCAGTGCTGGCCTAAAACAGACCACACACACAGTGTTCAGTGCTGGTCTACAACAGACCACACAACACAGCGGTCAGTGCTGGTCTACAACAGACCACACAACACAGTGGTCAGTGCTGGTCTACAACAGACCACACACAACAGCGTTCAGTGCTGGTCTACAACAGACCACACACACAGCGTTCAGTGCTGGTCTACAACAGACCACACACACAGCGTTCAGTGCTGGTCTACAACAGACCACACACACAGTGTTCAGTGCTGGTCTACAACAGACCACACACACAGCGTTCAGTGCTGGTCTACAACAGACCACACACACAGTGTTCAGTGCTGGTCTACAACAGACCACACAACACAGTGTTCAGTGCTGGTCTACAACAGACCACACACACAGTGTTCAGTGCTGGTCTACAACAGACCACACACACAGCGGTCTGTGCTGGTCTACAACAGACCACACACACAGTGTTCAGAGCTGGTCTACAACAGACCACACACACAGCGGTCTGTGCTGGTCTACAACAGACCACATACACAGTGTTCAGTGCTGGTCTACAACAGACCACACACACAGTGTTCAGTGCTGGTCTACAACAGACCACACACACAGCGTTCAGTGCTGGTCTACAACAGACCACACACACAGTGTTCAGTGCTGGTCTACAACAGACCACACACACAGTGTTCAGTGCTGGTCTACAACAGACCACACACACAGTGTTCAGTGCTGGTCTACAACAGACCACACACACAGCGGTCAGTGCTGGTCTACAACAGACCACACACACAGTGTTCTGTGCTGGTCTACAACAGACCACACACACAGTGTTCAGTGCTGGTCTACAACAGACCACACACACAGTGTTCTGTGCTGGTCTACAACAGACCACACACACAGTGTTCAGTGCTGGTCTACAACAGACCACACACACAGTGTTCAGTGCTGGTCTACAACAGACCACACACACAGTGTTCAGTGCTGGTCTACAACAGACCACACACACAGTGTTCAGTGCTGGTCTACAACAGACCACACACACAGTGTTCAGTGCTGGTCTACAACAGACCACACACACAGTGTTCAGTGCTGGTCTACAACAGACCACACACACAGCGGTCAGTGCTGGTCTACAACAGACCACACACACAGCGGTCAGTGCTGGTCTACAACAGACCACACACACAGCGGTCAGTGCTGGTCTACAACAGACCACAAAACACAGTGTTCAGTGCTGGTCTACAACAGACCACACACACAGCGTTCAGTGCTGGTCTACAACAGACCACACACACAGTGTTCAGTGCTGGTCTACAACAGACCACACACACAGCGTTCAGTGCTGGTCTACAACAGACCACACACACAGTGTTCAGTGCTGGTCTACAACAGACCACACACACAGCGTTCAGTGCTGGTCTACAACAGACCACACACACAGTGTTCAGTGCTGGTCTACAACAGACCACACACACAGTGTTCAGTGCTGGTCTACAACAGACCACACACACAGCGTTCAGTGCTGGTCTACAACAGACCACACACACAGCGTTCAGTGCTGGTCTACAACAGACCACACACACAGCGTTCAGTGCTGGTCTACAACAGACCACACACACAATGTTCAGTGCTGGTCTACAACAGACCACACACACAGCGTTCAGTGCTGGTCTACAACAGACCACACACACAGCGGTCTGTGCTGGTCTACAACAGACCACACACACACAGCGGTCTGTGCTGGTCTACAACAGACCACACACACAGTGTTCAGTGCTGGTCTACAACAGACCACACACACACAGTGTTCAGTGCTGGTCTACAACAAACCACACACACAGCGGTCAGTGCTGGTCTACAACAGACCACACAACACAGTGTTCAGTGCTGGTCTACAACAGACCACACACACACAGCGGTCAGTGCTGGTCTACAACAGACCACACACACACAGTGTTCAGTGCTGGTCTACAACAAACCACACACACAGCGGTCAGTGCTGGTCTACAACAGACCACACAACACAGTGTTCAGTGCTGGTCTACAACAGACCACACACACAGTGTTCAGTGCTGGTCTACAACAGACCACACACACAGCGGTCAGTGCTGGTCTACAACAGACCACACAACACAGTGTTCAGTGCTGGTCTACAACAGACCACACACACAGCGGTCAGTGCTGGTCTACAACAGACCACACACACACAGCGGTCAGTGTTGGTCTACAACAGACCACACAACACAGTGGTCAGTGCTGGTCTACAACAGACCACACACACACAGTGGTCAGTGCTGGTCTACAACAGACCACACAACACAGCGGTCAGTGCTGGTCTACAACAGACCACACAACACAGCGGTCAGTGCTGGTCTACAACAGACCACACAACACAGTGGTCAGTGCTGGTCTACAACAGACCACACAACACAGTGATCAGAGCTGGTCTACAACAGACCACACAACACAGTGGTCAGTGCTGGTCTACAACAAACCACACAACACAGTGGTCAGTGCTGGTCTACAACAAACCACACAACACAGCGGTCAGTGCTGGTCTACAACAGACCACACAACACAGTGGTCAGTGCTGGTCTACAACAGACCACACAACACAGTGGTCAGTGCTGGTCTACAACAGACCACACAACACAGCGGTCAGTGCTGGTCTACAACAGACCACACAACACAGCGGTCAGTGCTGGTCTACAACAGACCACACAACACAGTGGTCAGTGCTGGTCTACGACAGACCACACAACACAGTGGTCAGTGCTGGTCTACAACAGACCACAAACACAGTGGTCAGTGCTGGTCTACAACAGACCACACAACACAGTGGTCAGTGCTGGTCTACAACAGACCACACAACACAGTGGTCAGTGCTGGTCTACAACAGACCACACAACACAGTGGTCAAGACGTCAGGTCACTGCTAGTCTGGGTGGAACTGTACATAAAATACACGATGTAACTGGAAGTAGCCACATTTCACAAGAATTAGCAGAAAAACAGCCATAAAGTAAACTGGGCTATATGTTGTGGATATAAGTAATATGTTCTTAATAATTATTTTTAATACATTAATCTTAAGCACACGATGATGCCACTTGTTAACATTTTAATATTAATCTACACATCATGACATACATATTTTATGTATTACATAAAATATTAATTACACACCTAAACTTGCCAGGGTAAAATGTGTAGTATTCTGAGGAGTCCTATGAATTGAGTACTTTACAACGTAAGTACTTATCTTTTCTTATTTACGATTGAAAAAAAATGTACAGTCAATAAACATAAGTACAGATATGCTACATTATATAATCATAAATTATAACATTTAAAGTTGTTTCAAATTATTTTAATAGGCAGATTTAAACATTTCAACCAAATGCAACCAAGACCAAATTAACAAAATAAATATTTTTATCGATGTACACAATTGGTGCTGATAAGTTCTCAGTTTGCACCGGTCACTCTGGTCACTCTGGTCACCTGGTCGTAGTGGGCCTTGGCCAGTGTGTGCATCATCTCTGGACTGACGTAGAGGGCTGTCCCCACATTCCCGGTCAAGTTGCCATCTCCGATACTGCCCGACATTGACATGCTGACCTGGGGGTCGGAGTTGAAGGACAGCTCCAGCACACCATTCTGAGGCTGCTGGAAAAGGTCATTGTTATCTGAACATGGAGCTATCAGAATACTTTATAGATAAGAACATATTCAGACTAGCTAAAATGCACTAAATCACAACTTAGCCATTAAAACACACACGCACGTACGCACGCACGCACGCACGCACGCACGCAGCCACCCTCGCACGCACGCACGCACGCACGCACGCACCACGACGCACGCACGCACGCACGCACGCACGCACACACACACACTTGCACAATGTATGAAACATACTTTATAAAGATTTAACATAATGAAACATATTTTATAAAGATTTAACAATAATATTGTATTAAATACTTAACAATGAATTGTTTATGTGCTACCATCTAATTTATTGGCAAGATACATTGTTACATCGGATAAGGATGCACATTTTACACCAGATTTCATTGCTGTTATAACATTTGTATTTAAGTTATAGCCGCTTTATAGAATTCTGAAAAACACATCCATCAACATCCCCTTCACACCTGACAAGAGTCACTCACCCCAAGCCGTGAGATGATGTCAGTGGTGGCGAGGCCGAAGTCGCCAATCTTGACCTGGTCATTGACGTCCAGGAAGATATTGACAGGCTTGAGGTCACGGTGGATAATGCCCTGCTCATGAATGTGGACGAGGCCCTCCACAACCTCATGGAACAGTCTCCACACCCGTGCCATGTCCTCGTAGAGACCCTTGTCTATACATGTCCTCAGGGTACTCTTCTCACAGAACTCCATCTGCATACACAGTGATCACAACTCAACTTTCTTGTACAGTACTAACACTAGCCTAATAAATGAGACAGATAAATTAAAAAGATCAGCCATTTGTCTGTCCGTCCGTCCGTCCGTCCGTCCGTCCGTCCGTCCGTCCGTCCGTCCGTCCGTCCGTCCGTCCGTCCGTCCGTCCGTCCGTCCGTCCGTCCGTCCGTCCGTCCGTCCGCCGCCTCCGTCCGTCCGTCCGTCCGTCCGTCCGTCGCCCGCCCGCCCCCGCCCGCCCGCCCGCCCGCCCGCCCGCCCGCCCGCCCGATCAATGTATTACAGGACACACAATCCAATGATACAATTTATAGTGTATAAATTACCTGCTCGGCCTCTTTCACTGCCAATGGGATTAAAGAGATGCCATACACTCTGCGAATTGACATTCCACATTTACTCCTTGAAAGGAATCGGAGACTTCCCCTGACACAGACACCAGATGGAAGGCACCAACAGATTGTACTGTCGTTTTTGCCAATGTTTTCAACCCAGCGGCCAAACCAATAGAGGACCAACCCTGGCGGCATCATGATTCAAAACAAAATTCTTTGAATTAAAGTCCAGTTCTCTAGCAACATTCCGATGTGCTGTACCTGTATGTAGAGAAACTGTAGTTTGGGTATTGAGTCCCCTTCCTCCCTTCTGTCTCGGCTCACTTCAGTCTCGGCAACCACCTGCAAACAGTGAACACTTGTCAGTTGGTACCTCGAGGAAGTCATGATGCATACGTATACAGATGTATCTCTGTATAAAGGATATAGGAACATTTTCACTTATCAGTTACTTGTCAAGACTCTTAAACTGAATCATAAACATAAAATAACATATCTACATAAAAGATCAATTAAGTTACGAATTGTGTACCTTTCACATCCAGTATGACTGGCCTCATGGTCATGTGATCGTATGATCACTCCTCTTCTAACGAATCAAAACGACACACATATTTTAAATGAATTTGGTTACGTTTAGCTAGATAAATCCACTAATGAATTCAATAACTTATCAGTTGGTTATTTCAGGAAGCAAACATTGTAAAAAAGCGATGTCTGAAACAATGGAAATAAACTACTGGTGACAATTCTTCTCTCTCACCTTTATCTCTTTGCTTTCATCAGCGTAGTCACTTTGAAATTCAATTCCATCATCATCTGAATCTGAGAAAGGCAGAAATGACCCTCCAAATACATCCTCAATATCATCATCCTCTTCAGAAGAGCTCTCCTCATCGTTGCCATGGCTACCAACAATTTCCGCAGACACACTCCACTCAATTGATCCCTCGACAATGGGAGCCGGTGCAAACTTCTCAATGTCATCCCTGAGACCGAGGCTGTTCTGGTGCATTGTGGGATTGATTAAGTGTTGAATCTTTGGTGGGTTAATTGCAGAAATCTCGCTGGCGGCAGTCGACGTGGAGGCTGAGTCACTCATCACAGGTTCGTTGCTCGTCTCAATCCACGAGTTGATGTATCTATGACAACAAAGTGGAACTAGGTCACATATTGACATCAAAATCACTCAACAGAACAACACTGAATACTTTTATTATGATATAAATATCATTAGCAGAACATCACTGGGTGTCTTGAATATGAGATATATACCATTAAAACAAACAAATTAAATTAGAATTTTGTTAAGCAAAAAGTCAGATAGGAATATTTCTTAATTTATTAGTGAACTAATTTTCAGTCCTCAAACTTCCATTTTTTCAAGTGTCTCTTAAAATTCCTCCATTAACCCATCCTAAACATGCTATGCCCTCTTCTTCTCTCTTTTCATTAAATCCCTGCCTAAAACTAACTGTTTGTGACGTGTGGAGCATTTGAAAGAGAATCAGTGACCAAAAAGAATCAAGGATTCAAGGCAAGCATAATGGTGGTTTTCAAGACAAAAGAGAACAAATAATGGCATATTTCGTGTACATATGTATGCCCTCACACGTACCTGACAACATTTTCATGGTTGAGCTGTGACAGAAGCTTCACTTCGCGTGTGATCTTCTTGGTGAATGTCTTGTTGCCTGGGTTCAGGGGGATTCTCTTGATGGCATACAGTCGGGTGTCCAGCTTATTTCTGACCTGGGGTCAACAAGGGATAACTAATTATTTGATTATTTGCGCTACACTGCATGATACGTACATAAAAAGTACATATCTGGTACGAAAATTACATTAATTTATTAACTTTTCACTATGGACATAATGCATATTAAACGTACACTGTTTTGTCTGAAGTAAAGATTGATTTACTACAGTAAATGTTTAATTTTAATATTAAAACAGATTTCCATTATCCTAGACATTAGATCAGTCTTATATTGATTTAGCTTCAACTCACTTGCTTCCGTCCACAACAAGGTGTCAGTGAGGCAGTCATTAAAATTGACAGAGATGTCTGTGTATCTATTAGTGAATGCCATATATAAATCAATGTGACGTCAACATATAAGTGATGAAGTGTATAAGTTAAACATAACAGAACCAAGGGCAGATCCCTGTGGAACTCCAAATGGAAGTCATACACTCACTTTGATGACATCATATGTGCACTCACTTTGATGACATCACATGTGCACTCACTTTGATGACATCACACGTGCACTCACTCTGATGACATCATATGTGCACTCACTTTGATGACATCACCAAATCCTCCTTTCCCAATAAACTTGAGGATCTCGAACTCATTCTGCAGCCGTGAGCCACTGTCACTGGAGGGGATGAAGGGGATGTTCACTATCCCTTCCTCCTCCTCTTCCTCCGGGCTCCCTGCAACCAGCAAGGACATGTGGGTGACCTCTCTGAACTTTTGTATCAATCATCATAGAAATGCTCTTTTACAGTTAACAAACATGCACCAATTCTGTGCTAATGCCAACAAGAATTGTGTAAATTATTCAGTGAGAAATCCGTTTTCTACGGCTTGTTCAAAAGACCCCTGTTGCTAATCCTTACAGCCCCCAGCTCTGGTCTATGGATGCAAGAGGGCATCGTATCTGTAGCATGGACAACACACATCTTCATTTGTAAGAAGCAGTCAGAAATCTCCAAATTATACACCTTGTAGAATAATTTTTTTAGATAATTAGTTATCAACTAATCTCAAACAATACAAGCCCGGGAAAATTCTGCACCAAATTCGAAATAATTACAATCATCCTACCTTCTTGTTTAAAATCCACCCTGGCACCAGAATCCTTCGTTGCCATGGTAACGGTTGGCAAGATTGGCGTCTTCACAAAGCTGTGGTCAAGTAATTGCTGCATGGACCAGCGACTTCGTTCGTCTCGGATCAGACACATACTCAGGAAGTCATGAAAGTCTCGAGGCAAGTTAGTTGGCAAATCGACCACCAGGTCGGTGACACTGTGACCTTGACACAGCGACAGAAGGACAACGCCGAGGTTGTAAACATCGCCCTTCTTGCTCCCTCGGCCAATCACTGATGCATGCTGGGAGTTGAGTGCGACCTGTCGCTGGAATCTGGCAACGAGGTCGGATAGTCTGAAAGAAACGTGAAGTTTTGTGCTGGTTATAAACAATTATAAAAGGTCATAACAGTTGGTTTTTTAAATAATTATTTAACAAATAAGATATAATCTGTTTTGTTGACAGTGCAATAATTTTCACTATGGCTGCTTTTGACTTGTCATATTTTACCACAATCATAATAATATTATTAGTAAAACAAGTTTGAATAAACAGTAATTATTCTAAGACCTTATTTATTGTATTAATATTATATCTTGTTAATATAAAAAGGTACAACTGTAGTATTTTATCTATTGCCGACTATTATGATAGGTACTACACTAAACTGTAAACAATCAAAGAATGAACACATGCATCCTTTAAAAAATTTGATTTAGGAAGAAAACCCCAATAATTGACCAAGTTATAAGTTATGTTGCAAAGGCAATAGTATTTGTAAAATGTATTAAAATTATGTTCAATCTTTCATGTAACATGTAATAACTGCCAAGTTCAGGGCTATTCTAAGCAATTTTTGTAACCAATTTATTTGTAATGTTCATTAAAGTTTGTTTGCATTCAGAATTAACCCTTGATATTTAAAAAAAAAAGCAAAATTCTCACCTCTTGTTCAGGCTGTAATCAGCCAATCGGATGTTGCCACTGCTGTCCAATAGTAAACTGGATGCCTGCAAAATAAGACTCACTGAGAGTAACTGGATAAACTATCTGATATGCTAGATACATATATCTCAGTATTGTGATACAATTACTTTTATCATGCAACTGGCAAAAAAACTGTAATGTGTCACGCAGAAATATGTGTACCCGTAAATCCTTGTGAACAACTGCCTTGTCGTGGAGGTAGGAGAGAGCATCAAGCAGCTGACAGGTGTAGTGCCTGAGCACCGGCATGGGCACCGGCTCAGCTTGAACCAGACACCGACTCAGACTACCTCCTCCCACGTAGTCCATCAGCACCTGAACCAAAACACGTCACGTTGTATGACTATGTGGACACAAGTTATTACATATTTTTTATCTATGTGTTAATCTTAGTGTACTGTATTTACTTACTAATGGTTATAACTTCCAATCCGTTATTTGCAAGTTGTACAATGTATGTATGTGCCTACGAATGAACTTGTCCTGGGTAAGTAACATACTTTGCTATCAAACATTCATTGCTGCACTTATGATAAGCACATGATAGTTTTAAGTGAAACTGTCTTAATGAGAGTATTGTTTTATGAGAATGGTGAAGTGATCATAGTTCTGGTGACTGCTTTAAGTGAGAATTTCTTAAGAAAGTTTTCTTAATTTTAAGTGTATAGTGACACTGTCATAGTCTTGATGAGTCTTATGCAAGACTGTCTTAATGAGAGCGTCGTCTTAAATATGTGATGATTTTGTCATTGCCTTGGTGACAGTTGTACATCAGACAGTCCTGAGAGATGACGTACGTGTACAGTGATGCTGTCGCGGTCCTGGTGACAGTGCAGGGCGTGGTAGTGGACGAGATGAGTGTGACGTGGTCGCAGCAATGATAACAACGACAACAACTCTTGCTCTATACTCGTCACCTGTCAATACAGGCCAGATCAAAGACAAATTTTTAGGTGTCAAAGTCTGTATAAAGTATACAAATGTTGACTTAATAAATAGGGTTATCGGCATAAATGATAAATGTGATTTTAATTAAAAGCTATTGTTAGACAGATGTCAACACAACTGTGGCCAGCCAGCCACAGCAGCCTCGGTATTAAATCATACAGGCCTATACTGCATTTGAGCAACAAATAACCGTCCAGGTCGCGTTCTGTTGGGTTTATGACTTTGACAGAAACGCATAGAACATAATCTCACCATTCAGTGTCAATTTTATTTTTCTCAAAAAGCAAATCAAAACTAATACAAACTAAAACATTTATGAACCCACAGATAAAAAATAACTGACAGTTTGAATCACTTGATCTAATTTCTCACTGCATGGTTTTTAATTTTGCTTTAATTTAACAATCAATAAGAAATTACTGAAAACATTTCAACAAATTTAAAGATTACGGTCAGATCTTCCAAATGATATACTTAGAAATTACTGTTGTCTGTAAATTTGACCACATATAATCCTAGATATCTGTGGTGAAATGGTCCATCTCTCACCTGTTTCATGTAGTTGGCTATTTCTGCTGGTTCTGACCAGTGCTTTTGCCACTGGAGAGACCACTCACTGACCGCCAGCAACTCGCCACTGTGTGTGTCCATTGCTGTGTATGTTGTACTGCCTTGGTCACTGTGGCCTGTTACAGCAATCCAGGGTAACATAGGCAACATGGTGTCATGTGTGTGTGTGTGTGTGTGTGTGTGTGTGTGTGTGTGTGTGTGTGTGTGTGGTTTTGTGTGTGTGTGTGTGTGTGTGTGTGTGTGTGTGTGTGTGTGTGTGTGTGTGTGTGTGTGTGTGTGTGTGTGTGTGTGTGTGTGTGTGTGTGTGTGTGTGTGTGTGTGTGTGTGTGTGTGATGTGTGTGTGTGTGTGTTGTTGTGTGTTGTGAGTGTATGTGTGTGTGTGTGTGTGTGTGTGTGTGTGTGTGTGTGTGTGTGTGTGTGTGTGTGTGTGTGTGTGTGTGTGGTTTGTGTGGTGTGTGTGTGTGTGTGTGTGTGTGTGTGTGTGTTTGTGTGTGTGTGTGTGTGTGTGTGTGTGGTGTGTGTGTGTGTCTGTGTGTGTGTGTGTGTGTGTTGTGTGTTGTGTGTGGTGTGTGTGTGTGTGTGTGTGTGTGTGTGTTGTGTGTGTGTGTGTGTGTGTGGTGTGTGTGTGTGTGTGTGTGTGTGTGTGTGGTGTGTGTGTGTGTGTGTGTGTGTGTGTGTGTGTGTGTGTGTGTGTGTGTGTGTGTGTGTGTGTGTGTGTGTGTGTGTGTGTGTGTGTGTGTGTGTGTGTGTACATGCGCGTATGTGAATATGTTGTTTTAAATATATATGCAAAAAGCTATAACATGTAAGAATCACCCATAACAAAAAATCAGACTAATATTTAGGCCAGGTAGTTACAGTAATACTTTACTCTCAATTAAGTAATCAATATTTCAAACATAATCTGATAGAACACTGAATATTAGTCTAATGGCCGCTCTCAAATACAAATGACTGAAAACGTTAAAATTATATAAATTCTCACCAAGACATTTCCCTCTATGAACTGATCGCTCTCGCTTTGTATTGAAGGTCAACGTGGCTGTTCCAGTGTGAAGATCACAAGCGTGTTCGTCTCCCTGTCCTGACAATGGCGTGCTTGTTCGTCTATAAAAAGATTAAAAATATGTGTAATAAAAAGGCTAACTTTCACAATACAACACTACCCGTACTAAACAATCAGAGAGTAACCAATGAAGTATCTGTATTGTAGTATGCCTACTTTGAAGCACTGTAAGTGAATCTCCCCCCAGGTGCTGATGTCCAATTATATCTTTTCGTGTCCATTTGCTTCCTTTGGTGATTGGCCTGTAATCTAACAACTGGCATTGTGTTTAAATAAACACAAATTTAGTTATTTATTTAAATGAATAAAGTTGCTTAAATTTTAAATGAACAAATTAACTTGTTGGTCATTCCACAGGGGGCATCACAGTGGAGTTATTTTAAAATTACTATCTGCTCATTTCAAACCCGACATTGTCAATACTGGTAGTAAAAATTAAAAATTACTGGTTACTTTAATCGGGTTACATTTTAAAATAATTTCACCTTTAGTAGGTGGGTCAGAAAAGTTATTCGTTATGCATGTTATATGATTATTATGCTTTATATTGCTTATACTTATGCAAAGTGTATTCCCACACATTTATTTCAACAAATTATATACAGCTGTAATGTAAAAAAATATGGCCTCGGGCTAAAACAATTAAAGCAAATGAAATAAATGTACAAAGCGACACGGGCAGGCAGGAAGCAATGACAGACGCCTTCATTCTCTGGTGTTTGTTCGCATGTTAATATGTTACAAACATTCTTATCCAACATGAAATCATGTTAAGGTAAGCAAAAACAATTACCGGTAAGCAAACTGTGTTCTTGCCTGCTTGTTTGTTAGCTGAAGTTTACAATTTGGGTGGCTTCTTTTAATCAAAATCAATGGAAACCAACTTCACTCCACAAATAGTTATTACAAGAATGACGGGTGTTTTAATTTGTTTGTCTACGAAAATAATTCAGTACATTATAGGAAGTGATGATTCTGATTAATTGAAGATGGTGTAATGCAGGATTACTTTCCACAATGTATGCCTGTGTGTAATATTATATTTAATACTTATTGTCAATGGTAAATGGCATACCGTGTGAACACTGAATGCAGCCTAGTAAAGCAACAAGCGCATGAACATGGCAAATAAATATGAGCTTAGTATTTTAAATACCATACGAATTTGCTGATATTTACAATAATGTGTTCTAAGCAGTAAGTAACATACGATCACTTATTCAGAACAACACATTTAAATGCGGTTCTTCTGGGTCGATGAAGTAAATAATCAATCTAATATTAATTGTAATGTGTATGTTGAACTAGGATGAATACATGGCTAGACATAGATAATAAACAATAACAATTTTTTTTATACTTTTTTTACATTGTTCTATGCTGTCTTAAGAATATTACAGAACACTAGTGAAATACAATCCTAAATCACCTCTGACATAAAGTATTGGTATACGTACTAAATGTTAAACTCCTTAGAGATCTTAGTAAAAACAAAAATTTCAAAGTGACCAGGTTATAACCATCTGAGCATAAACAGATTGGTCCAACTTTCAGATGAACAACAAATAACAAACGCATTAATTGAGCATGCACTATTAGAGTAGACTCACCGCTCAAGCGATGCACTACAAGAAACAATACAGGATTACACAGATTAGTGCTAGTAACTGTCTCTATTGCTCCTACAGCACCTACTGCAAAACCTCATTAATCAAGAACCTAGTAATCCAGAAACCTCCATATTCAAACACCCCATTTTATGGGGTTGGAATTTAAAAAAAACTAATATTCTCACTGAATGCATGATTCATTTATCTTGAAAACACTTACACAAACGGCAACAAATGAAAATTACTGGATAAATGAGGTCTCCCTTGGATTAATGAGGTCTCCCTGTATATAATACTACTCAAATACTAGATAGGACCAAACAGAAGGCTATGCAGCAACTAATGATAAACACATTTGAATATGTATGAGGCTATGAGCTATCATTGATTTTGGAACTTTCAGCACTGGTGATGTTGGAATGTATTTTGATTGTTGGAAAGATTATTTGGTAAGCAGTCATCACATGACATGGACAACCAGATGTAAACAGGCCTTTATACATACTTTATGAGTTATCATTGATTTTGGAACTTTCACCACTGGTGATGTTGGAATGTATTTTTATTGTTGGATAGATTATTTGGTAAGCAGTCATCACATGACATGGACAACCAGATGTAAACAGGCCTTTATACATACTTTATGAGTTATCATTGATTTTGGAACTTTCACCACTGGTGATGTTGGAATGTATTTTGATTGTTGGAAAGATTATTTGGTAAGCAGTCATCACATGACATGGACAACCAGATGTAAACAGGCCTTTATACATACTTTATGAGTTATCATTGATTTTGGAACTTTCACCACTGGTGATGTTAGAATGTATTTTTATTGTTGGATAGATTATTTGGTAAGCAGTCATCACATGACATTGACAACCAGCTGTAAACAGGCCTTTATACAATATTGTATCACAAAAATACAATTTATAAATAATTCATCAAATGCAACATATTAAATGTGTGTATCAAAGTTTATTTTGTTTTGCCTAAAACATCTCAATAACAAAAGCATCAGTGCATAATATCCCTGCTGAAATGCGATAATTATCAGTGCAACTGTATTAAAATATCTTGATATCACCTCATGAAACTTATCCATACAAAGTCAATTGAATGTCTCAGCACTCACCTTCTTCGTTCTTGTCTGCGACCTCCATCACTGCTACTTGACCTCTGGGGAGACTGTGGCACCCTCTGCTGAGACTCGATGGGGAGTGATTCCAATACAGAGGGGACTTGTTCAGACGGTGACTGGTTCATTCCCTGAGTTCAAATATGTGGTGGTTACCTTTAACTATGTAGGCCTATGGGTTATTGGACTGTAATTGCATCAATAACTTATGGATCACTTCAGCAAACCATTAATTAATGTCTAAAAATATTACGCTTGAATGAATGAGCAAAATTTTCCATGAAAAAACACACCTTTGGTCAAACAGCTCAACAATAAATATATCTAAGAGAGTCCTGAATCAGTCTGCCTCTGTTTATCGAACATTATATCATACGCCATATATAAACATTTAAAAAAAAAAAAAAAACAAGCAGCAAAGATGGCCACATCATCGTCAGAGCTTCAATCTCAGGTAACATGATTATGCCAGTTTAACTAGTCTTATCTGTATTTTGAACGAAAAAATAAAACTGAGATGAATTGAAGTGATCAACAAACATGTCGTACGTACCTCACGTCTCCGTCTGCTCTCCTCTTTCTGGGCCTCATCCCGCCTCAGAATCTCTTCCTCAATTTCTTGCACCTGTAAAACATAATCTGGAATGTCATATGACATGTACATGTATGCTACATGTACAGTTTACAAAATGACCAAACAGGAAGTGTGTTTTGATAAACTGAGGTCTGAGAATACATACATACATATATATATATATATATATATATATTTATATATAACTATCTATATATGTATATATATATATATAATTATATATACATAATTATTATATAAACATACACAAAACTCCATAAGTCTACAGATAACCTTGAAATTAATACAGAACTTGGGTAAATTGCTCAAATATTGTTCTGCTTATGCTCGCAATATTTCTACAGATTACTTAATATAAACAAATATTCTGTATATTACATTAGTATAATAACTGTCCACCAGGTGTCACCACTGATTGGTCAATGTACGCAATGTGTATCTAACATAAAGATGCCATGGGAGTCAGGTTTGTGTCTCTATCATGAGAACATCTACTGAGTGGCACCTGTTTCTGCTCTCGTCTGCTCTGTAGCTCATTGTGCCTCTGCTGCTCCTCGGCTGCTCGCTTCTGCTCTCGTCGCTGGTTCAACAACATCTCGTCATAGAATGACTTTGGGGCCTTGTTGTGAGCATGGAGACAACTCTGGACATGTTGACACAAATCCAGCAACATCTCCTGCAACACACAACATAGCCTTGATTACCCAGGCTCCATTACGTGGCATCACTTTTTAAAGCGACATGATCAGTTCGTGGCTTTTTATTTTTTATTGCAAAATCATGTTAATCAGTATGAGTTATAACTATTGTAGCGTCCTGACCGCCAATAAATGTTTTATCGAAACAGAACTGACTTCGTAATGTTCCAGGACCACAAAAGTTTACCTCTCCTATCTTTTTCCGGGCCAATGTTCGCAACTCTTCAACTAAAGCTTCGAGTTGTTGGGTTGAAATACCTTTTGCATTGTCAAGATGAAGCTCAGGGATACTGCAATCATAACATATCGCATAATTTATTAAACACCATACATGACATATGACAGTTTTAGTGCACACAATCTGTAATTCTATGCCAGATATTACTCCTTTATTGATCAGGAAATCATAGGCTAAATGTGTATTGCTTCCATTTAAAATTCCTAAAATAGCTAACCAGTACTAAAAAATAAATACAACTCTTAAAATAATGAAACAATTAATAATAAATAATGTCACAAATGTAGCTAATAGCCATTAATTTGAAATTTTGAATACAAATAATCAGGCTCGTTCAATGATTCATAAAATTGTAATGCTATCTCAACTCATCAGGCACCATTTGTTTTTATTAATTTGTAAAATCGCAAAATGAATTGTGATTTAAATCCTGAAAGAGGATCTGTGGAAACTTCCTTGTCGCTGATGAGATAAGAGCATTGTCCACTTACACATCAGGGTAGGTTGGTGAGCACTTCACGAGTAAGTCAACAGAGACATGGGCTTTGGTACCACCCATGCTCTCAAGCGGGTACAATGTGATCTGGATTTCTGGGGGACGTGTGACCTGTGAAAAATACATTGCATGCGCAACTATACGTTAAATTGTTTAGCAAGGGTAGTTACGTGTTCTCCTCGTGTTTCTCGCCCAGTGCCGCTTCTAAAATCATTCCATTGGCTCCATGTGCACTATCGCATTATTTTCAAGATTTGTACAGTAGCCTGTCAAGCACTCTCATCTACACAACCAGCACATCTAAATTCGATGCTAACTTCAGCAACCAATTCCAGACAGCTTTGCTCAACTAGTAGTAACCCTACTTTACATTCCTCGGGTTAAAACGCAAGCTGGGACCCGAGCTTTCTCAGTTGCCTCACCAACTGTGTGAAATTCACTTCCTGCCAGTGTTAAATCAGAAGGTAATATAGTTTCATTCCGCCAATGTCTAAAAACCTATCTCTTTAATGCTGCCTATCCTCCTTAGCTTCTAGCATCTTCTCACTCACGCATTGTCTTATGATTACGAGTTTGCTTAATCCCTTGGTTTTGTCACGCCACTGAGCTTGATCTTCGAGGTTATTGGCGCAAAAGAAGTCTATTATTATTAAATGGGCACACAAGTATCATCAAGCTATAAAGCTCAAAAGCTATAAAGCATCGTCTACTCTCAAAAAAGTTACTACTTTTCATTTGTTTGTTTAATTGGCTCAGTGAACACAGTGACACATTTCTTAAATTTGATGACAAACATCACTAACTGTCATCAAATAGAATGTTTCTAATGTATAAATTTAACTTTCGTCTTTTAAATTATCTGAACAGAGATATTTTAAATGTTATTTTAAATATGCTCGATAATCAAGGAATCAGCTTGAAAGAACTATGTTTCAATTGATATGAAGGCGTGTTCTGAAACATGTTATATCATTAGTTGTATGACATGTCTTAGTTTTGTGCTTGCATTCAATGGCATGGTAAAACTGCTATATAGAATAGCTCCAATACACTATTAAATATGATAACTTAACAATGGGCACCAAGCCCAAAAGCTAGCCTAAATGTTAAAAGGGGGTGTGGCACGGTTTTCATTTGATCATAAAAAAGGCAAATTCTTATATAGCGCAGTATCCAGTCCTCAGGACTGTTCAAAGCGCTTTATACTTTACTTCCCTGACAGACCTGTTCACTCAGACACCATCTCGGCTTCTCTGGGAAGCATCCAGCCATATGCTACAATTAATGCGCCAAGGCTGCTCGTACACATATTCACAGCTGAGTGAACTGGAGCAATGTAGAGTGAAAAAAACTTGCCCAAGTTTTAACACTGCAGCACAGGATTCGAACCCGGGTTCTCATAGTCGAGAGTTTGAAGTATTACCTGAGCCATTGCGCTCTCCATTTCTTTAATGGCTGAATAAAAAACGTACAATCGACTGCATGAGTTTTATTTGAGAGTGGGATAGTCACCTGAACTGGATTTATGATTAAGGAAATTCATCCAATTAATCATTTGTTAATGACAACTGATGGCGATGCCAGTGATGTCGATGGGCCAGTTATATCACTGTCTGTGTCAACGAATGATGCACATATTTGCTAACTTAATATGTGCGAGTTTGTATGATTAGTTTAAATGGTAGCTAATATAAATGAGTAAAATAGCATTACCCCCCATGCATCGTTTTCCCTCAGGTCTTTGACGTGAATAAATATTGCTTTCAGAGCCTGGAGCTCGTTTTCCTGCCGTTCTGTCAATGATTCCTCCTCATCGCAGGTTGCCATTAGTACCACTATTTACGTCATTGTCCCATAAGTTGATCGGGAGTGTAAGAATGCGCTAAAAGGCGATTATTATTGAAAAATTGGCAAAAACCTAAAATGTCACGCCAGGATAGCGAACAACCTGGGCGCGGCCATGTTGTTTTGGTGCTCTGCACTCGGTTTTTCGCTATTTTGTTTTACAGATTGTGAGTTATCATTATTATTTATCCTTGTCGTTGCTAAAAAATAATTTCTCTACCATATAAATTACATAAGTTGATGTGACAAGATAGTCATGATTTATTTTCAAATAAATAAATATTAACCCCCAATCACGATTTAACATAATGTGTGTTGCGTTATTCCGGAAGTGATACCCACGAGTTGATGGGGAAAGTAAGGAAGACCGTGGTCGTGAAACGCAACATTTGATGATGGAGAAAGTGCAGCAACCGTATAAAGACGAAATTGATAAAGAGGAGTACATTGTTCGGAAAAAGCTTCCGAAAAGACTGCCAAAACGCAAGAATGACGTTTATGTGACACGAAGAACAGACTTCAAAGCGCAACTGGCGCGCTGTCAAAAGATGTTGGATTCCGATTGTCACGTGATTTACATTCATGGGCTTGGTGCAGCAACGAATAGGGCTGTTAATCTCGCACTGCAATTGAAAGAGCGCAGCCTTGGCACAATAGATGTAGCAGTAAATACGTCAACCGTGGAACTTGTTGATGACCTTGAACCTCAGGTTGACCACCTTGAGCCACAAACTCAAATAAGAAATAATTCGGCAATACATATAAAAGTGTTTCGCCCCATGCCGTCGATAGATGGCGTTGCCGGACCAAAAACCACAGGGCTGGGAACTGTTGACAATGCAGCACCATTAAATGGAGCAAAAACCGATTCATAGTATACTGGATTCTGAAGTGAAATTATCATGATCTTTGGAAAATATGACATCATGTACTCTTATTAGTCCCACGAGTGCCGATGAATGTTGCACAGCATAGTAATATGAGAACCTGTGTATATATAATTTCTTTGCCAGAGCTACAGTGACTCCGCTTGTCAGAAATGTGTCTGAGGCGATCGGATGTCTTTGACTATATGGTTCACAGTTCAGGAACACCAAGCAACCATGACGGATGTAAATCACGATTCGCGATTCATACACAAAACTTAGCATTTGTTGGATCTTGGAAATTTTTATGGCACACTGGGATTCAGAGTGTACACAAAGGGAACTGGCGAGATGGATTTTCCATTGAGAATTATTTCAAGGATCACAGTAACCAAGGTGGACCTTCGGGATGTTGGTTTATAGCCATATAGGTGCATTGCATTCTGAGAGAAGTGCATTTGTAGATAAACTTGGGTGAATTGCATTGTGTGTACTTAATTACTTATGTACAAAGATTTGTCTGTGATTATACCAAGTTTATGACTCGATCATTCTGAATGTTACCCTCCTTGTGCCATGTGAATGTCAAGTGAAATATGGAATTGGTAGATGTATTATGACGTCTTGCTGCTTTCATGGATCTGACGGTTGTGATTTTGCCCATATTTTCGTGTACATGGCCATGGGATAATTAACAATTTGATTATTGCTACCTTTTGTCACAAAACTTCACATCCATCTGTCATATTGGACTTTATTCAATATTCATGTGTACTAATTTTTCTGTTACCAAAGAACACTTCTTGAAAGTGATCTCTGCATCTGGTCACCCACGGTAGGTGGTAACTGGGACCAAGGGCAGCCTGTTGTAGTTTTATATACACAACAATTACCGGCTGTGCCGAGAGTCGATTGTTTACCCAGGCACATTTTATATCCTAAGAATCCGACAGATGGCAGCTCTTATTCGCAATGTGCGTTCGACCGCAACCACACAGCAGATCTTGGTTTGCAACGCAACGTGTGATTGGTCGAGAACGGATGTAGCGATACGCGTGTTATCTACCCAGCTGTCGGAATGCGTTCAAGAAGTAATTATTGTCTCGATACATGTGTCTTTATGTCATACGTCATGGAGATGTATGTAACTCGATAGTACGATGAGAACGTCGGGGTGAGTCAAAGAAATGCTTTGTCCCCCGGCCTTTGATAATCGCATCGTTTGTCGTGGATGTGACGAGCACTACGTGACTGCAAACTCCGGAGGCGGAGTAGAGACATATTTGAAACGTCTATTTTTTTCGGATTTTTATAACAAACAATGCTATGCATTTTGCTGTGGAGAAAGAGAAAATGCGTTATCACAGAATATAAACGCTTGCAGACAAAGAAGATTCACGTGAATGGGGTATTACCCGATTTGTCTTTTAATTTTTGCTGTGTGACAAGACAAGTCCAGCAGCAGCAGCAGTAGTCGGCAGCTCGGCATCTACTAGCCGTGGTAGCGACAAAACAGCTCAGACAGCTGTCCGTTTTGCTTGGCTTTTTCCTTTATAAAAGTCGAGGAAAGAGCATTATTGCGCACATCCAAATATATTATCATTGATGACATAAATTGACGGTTCTTCCTAACATAAGTATGCCTATGCCTAGCACCTATGGGGTTGCTATACTATAGGAGTGATAAAATGTACTTTTTATTTATATCGCAAAAAATCTAGGTCCTAGGAAGTTGACAGTTATATATACAATTCAGTGTAGTTGCAAATAATAATTTACTGAATAAATTCCTGCCTAATAATTTATCTGCAACTGTTGCCTTTCTTGTAGAAGGTTGATCTTCTGAATTAAAGCATTGTCACACCTGAACCAATCGGCAGATGTGGCAATCTTGACTCCTCATTCACTTCAAAAGTCTTCATATAAATTAGGTAATGTCAGTGTATGTTCTATGCCGTGGTTATCATTAAAACATATGAGGATGGTATTCTGCAGAAATTAGTAAAAGTATTTTGATAACATGAGAGGATGTAGCACATCACAGATGATAAAATTCTGGTGTGATCATAATATTGAAGCATTATTACACATGTCAGTGTTACTTGTGCTGTTTTTACAAGTCTACTAATACTGCTACTTTAACCCAGTCCAGTGAATCCACCTTGGTTCACTAATTACATTGCTCAGTTTTAATTTTCTGCATGAGTAGTTTAATTAGTGAACCAGGGCAGAGTGAAGGTTAAGACCGAGCAATAGATTATTGAAATATTCCCTGGTAAACAGTACATGATAGCGTAGTGACTACAGAATTGGACTTTTAATCGAGGGAATCCAGGTCTGAATCTTGTGCTGCACTGTAGTCAAACCTTGGGTTAATTCATTCACTCAACGTAGCTCCAGTTCACTCGGCTGTATGAATGAGTTCCTGGCTGAAGACAGTGATGAATATTTGTATTATAACAGTCTGCCATTAGTTGCATATGCTTAAATGTTCCCCAGAGAAGTTGAGATGTGCCCAATCCAACTGGTCTGTCAGGGAGTAAAGTATCTTGAGCAATTGTATGGACTGGATATGGTGCTAAAGAACTGTTGTTTTTATTTACCAGAGACATCGAACATGAGTGAGAAACAATTATGTTTATGTAGTCAATAAGTTAATATAATTTAACACCTGCTGCTACTACGTCCAATATATTCTGTAACAGTATACAGGAAATTGTGAATGAAATGAAAACCTGACATTATTATTTGAATATTACAACTGGCCACATAATGTATAAAATAAATATGATTGATAGTGACATATCAATGCAAGTCCATGTAGTCCTGCCCCAGTCAAATGGGTATCTTGATGCTTGAATAATGATTACGATACAATAATAAAATAACTTTTGGCAATGAAATTCTCAGAATCTAAGTCCTGGGGCAAATCAAGATTAAACAGTTATAAATGCAAAATTAGTTAACACAAATAAGTATTACAGTGTTTACATATTTAGTTGTCCTACTTACCTGGACACTCCATAAACCCAGGGAGTATCTTGCAGGTGTATGCTGCTTATTATACATTATTAGGTTATTAATTAATTACTGAGTAGGTGTTTATACCAGAGATGAGATAAGGAGTGTTTAAGATGAGATAAGGAATGTTTATGCCAGAGATGAGATAAGTAATTGTAGATAAACTACATGTGAGTAATTAGCAGTAGCCTAGTTGATGTCTTTGTCTTTATCTATGCTGGTTAATTTGAATGTGTAGTCAGGCTAGCTGAGATATAGAAGATTGTAAGAGGAAAGTGAGGGGAGTTGGTTGCAGCTAGAACTATTGGGAAAGCCTAAGTATTTATGAATATTAATCATGTTCTGATATCAATACACACAAAAAACATTTTGGGATAAAATGTATAACTTTGATATGCTTACGTGGTCTACTAAATACAATGAAACTAATTCATGCCTGTCTAATACATTCAGCTATAACCTAACATTTATACTTGCTCTGGATCTATGACTGTCTCCTACCTTCCCAACATATCATTTCCCCCTTTATAGCAATCCCTTCTCCCATTAATGTTTACAATCAATCTCCTACACTATTTGCTACCACAAACAACCTCACTTCACGCACTTAGATGCATGTTGTGAGTTAGTTTGTTTTCATTCACAAGGTGGCAGCACAAGAACATCGGTCTCGATATTATGATCAATGTGGACTTTGTGACAATGCAGTTTGACTGTCGCCAGTAAAATACAGTTCATTGCCACAGCTGAAACCTCAGTGGTGTGTGTAAATAATTGACCCATTACATAACCCTGTGGTGCCATAATTTTCACAGTATAATTTCATTTATTTAGTAACCTCTGATAATTGTTTACACTTAAGGTAACATTCAACATTATAATTAATTTTGTGAATACAGTGTAAATTGATCAGAAATAATTGGACCACATCTGTGTGTTTCTGATTGAGAGGTGCAATATATAATACAACACTTTATTGTCATATATTTAAGGAGATACACGATTTAACATTTGATTTTAATTATGTGTTTAAACACTGCATCTTTTTATCTGTCAATATTTATGGGGGGGGGAATTACTACTATTGAGGTCTAGCTGTTGGAGCTCACCTGCTAATTATTGCAAAGAACTGGCCAATAAGATAATAAATAATATGATATATAATTCATTGGTTATGACACAACACAGACATGAACAGAAAATGTATATAAGTAATGTTATTATGTGAATAATAAGGTTTCCTTGGTACAGTGATATATTCTTTGTTTTGCAAACTACAGAATCTGAGAAAATTACTGTGAAAAGAGAGTATCATTGATAGCAAAGTGTTTACAAAACAGATGATGTAATATTGTTAATCTAAAGATAATAGTTGTAATTTAATAATTTTTATTACAGACCTGTATAACCCAGTTTGTTTTGTAAATTGAGCAGCCATGGTGAAACTGAGCAGGTGCTGTGTCAATTGATTTGTACCACTTTCAAATACATGCCATATGGGTATGTTGACTGGTGAATATTTAATGAGAAGATTTTGTTCAGGAGCTGCATCCTTCCAAATCTGATAGACCAGTGTGTTTGTGTGTCTTGAATAAACCTGCAGGAATAATTTATGAAAGTGGGACAGACTTGACGCAGAACAATGCATAAAATGTGCACCATGTTTCAAAATCTGGGTAACTTTAATGACAAATTTGAACTTGAGATAACTTCAAGACTGAGGCGCACTACGTATGTAGATACATCTCACCCACTGTCAGTTGATGGCAGGACAGTACTGTGTTTCTCATAACTGCCTGAAAATAATCTGAATTCTTAACAATATTTTAGATTGTATTTCCAAATATTTGGCAGTTTGGGTTTAATTATTTTATTTTAAAGGTGTGAGTTAATTTTGTTCTGTAAACTAGCTGTGGCTGTTATGATCTGTAGAACATGCACACAGACATAGACAGACACGCACGCATGCACGCACGCACGCACGCACGCACGCACGCACGCACGCACGCATACACACACCACTAAGTTGCCAGTAAACACTGTGCTATAGAAAGGAATGCCCACATTTTAAACATGAGTAAGTAATTAACATCTGGGTACACTGCCTAGTACCATCAATGTAGATCATCTTGTAATGATGATCATCATATGTTATTATCATTATATTATTATATAAGCACACTACACTAGTGTCCTCCTATATCTCCTTTGTTCACTGGCTAGATATATTATGTTAACCTTCTCTGGCCTCTTCACTTATGCAGGGCTTGAAATTTGTCATATTATCTACATGTCCCACAGACAAATAGAAGCAAAAGTTCACTTGTTCGTGCAACAATTGACTTGTCCCAAGAACAGATGGATTTATAAACCTACTTTTCTGTAAATAAGTTTATTTCTGCAAATTTAAATACATTTTCTAACACTAACATATTTATTAGTATGGTGATGCTCTAACATAATTATGTAGATGGAGACATTGAGATGGTATTGTGAAGACAAACAGATAACAATGAGATCTTTTTGTTTAGTTTTGTGAAGGTTCAGATGTCGGTCTGTGAAAGTTTCGTTCCAACAGCTGCAAGCCATCTAAGATGAAAATATTAAACATACTCATCAGATACAAACATTTTAACGTGGATATAATTAGATGGACACAGTAATGACCACCTGGTGTAACCTTTCACTGTACACTTGTTGTGAACAGAGAGACACATCAAGGTGTTTATTATTTAGCATCTGCTTCTGTGTATTCATTGTTGGACGTCAGCATTTGAGTACATGGCTGCCCATGGTCAGTCCTTAGTTGACCAGCTCTGCTGACCTGTCCTTACCTGCCACAGCCACCACCCTCCCATTGGTCACTCATAATTATTATGATGTAAGTTGGGGGTCATGTCAAAACGACAACATTTGCAATTACACGTGTATTAGTTTCTTACAGAGTTTACACGTCTTCAAGAAATATAATATTTTTAGCATCATCAAGATTTTTTATTAAGTTTGAAATAATGACAGATAATAAAAAAATATTGTGTAATTGCAGTTTTATTAATATTAAAGATGATCAGTTGAATATTTAATAAGAAATATTGGTGCCTTGATTGTAGCTGCACTGAATTAGAACAAGATAAATGTCATTGATGCAACTATCAGTTCCTTTATGACATGTCATGGCTGTTGACGCCATTCTATTCATTAGTGAATGTTTTATGAGACCATTTACTGTGGGAATTAGTATTAACCTTGGTAGGTTTCTAGGCTCTTTCTTGCCTGATCTGCCTTATGTGGTGGAAGATCTAGACACAAACAAAGATATCATATTTTGAGGCAATTAAAACATTACTTATATAAGTTATTCTTAACACAAAAGTGGCAGGCATTTAACAAATTCCAATAGTATGTTTTTTTATATTCTGATCCTAACCTTTTATGTGCCTGATTCATCATGACCATATTAGGTAGACATCATTATCTTTTTGCAATATATCTGTTATAATATGTCTAGTAAAGACTTCCATAATTCATATAATTTATTATATTGCGGTATTATATTTGTTAGTATTTCCAAACACCCTAGATCAGTACTTTAGTGTTCAGAGAAATGTGTATCAGTACATTTAAAAAATAAAAACTACAAAGCTTCCACAGGGATGATAAAGAAAACAGTTATGTCACACAATGTGGCCAGTGCATGCCAGATGTAAACATCAATAAAACATGCAACCATCAATACAGACTAGACAGTTCCGTTACATGCAGTCTGGGGCAGAATGACTCGACCTGATCAACCATCTCAACACCGCTTCAGTGAACACTGTAGACACTGCGATGTATCGGTATTAATTGTGAATCGTGTTTATGATGCATATTATGATTAGTTATTATGATCGTATTAATATATGTGCCATGGCACCTGGCCAGTGGCTCTGTCCTCAGCATGCACTGGCCAGTTTTCAGTTGACCAGGGATGACCAGGTCCTAACCTCTGTGCTGAGTTGACGAGTCTGATGGTCTTGCGTACATGTGATGTAATATTGTTTGACATGTTCGTCTATGTGAGCCTTGTGAGGCCATCGTCTTACTTTCTCACCGACGTTGCATTTATGAATGAATAACGTAGTATGGCTATCACAGAGTATTCACTCCCAATTAGAGCACTCTTGAAGGCACAAACAATCTGCTGAATTGTGTAAAGTGCAGAGGCTATGTGAATAAAATGACAATGATTAGTCACTCAATAAGCAAATTATTTCACTGTCCTTTTTCATCTGGGATTTGTACATTTTACAGCTCATATAAAATTTTGGGAAGAAGCTGCAATGTTGATTATAATATGATATCCTTTCTTGCCCTCAAAGTGGCAATGGCAGGTTTAATTGTGGTCTGCATTGGTATTCCTTTAACACCTGACAGAAACAACAGAATGGGGCTGACCAAGGATGATCATGTTGCAAAATTCCAGCTTCAGACGATGATATTTTCTGTGACAAAAAGGTTTTAAGGAAATAACATGTTTTTATAGATGCACCATGGGAACATCCCTATAAGATATTAATTGGCAATTTTTTATTATTTGTTGCACTGCATAGAGTGTCCCCAAAAATTGGGGAAATATCTAGCAGTAGTAAGTCAAAAGTACGTCATTTAAGTGGCTGTGTGTGATGATCAATTTGGGCTCATGCACGACATAATCTAACTTAGTAACAGACATTTGTGCACAACAAGCATCACCTTGGATGCCTCTTGTGTGAGCCTGATGCAGGCCACCATGTCAAAATAATTATCATGTTAATTAATGTTCACTAAACTATCCTTATATGACCAACTCTTACCCCTGTGCTGCAATAACCCACTGACTGGCCTGTCCTGATTATGATGTAAGGCCAGGGGCCAGGGACCATATCTCAAAGCATGACATGAATTTATTATTATGTCCGCGCAGTAGTGTTAATATTTTCTGTGTCAATTGTTTGCACATTTTATTGAATGCCAAATCAATTATAAAGTTCTAAGCAGAAAAGTATAAAGTATTCGGATTAATATATACGAGTTATCCATGTATTGCTTTACATCAATAAATTATAACAGACGCATGTCACTTCGTGTCACATGACTTGGCCATCAGAGGTGGGGAAAGTGCGTTCGCTTCGGTGCAGTTTCACATACAAGTTCTTCATGAATAATGAATGCATCTCGCTCATTCAGACATTAATTGGTTACGCATGCATGCAAACACTAGAGAACATGGATATATGGGGGAAGGGGGGTCAAGGTACACATATGTAATATGTAACATTAAAATTTAACAAAAAAATAAAAAAATCACATTAATAGAGTTATTAGTTAACAAATATGCATATGTAGAACACAATAATGTAAACAATTAAATAGGTTATAGAAATAATTTACCACGTTGTTATGTAGCATGTTAATTGATGCATGTTTTGAGTGGGTCCCTTATTACAGCTGGTCAAGTCTGTCGACTGTGGGTCAGGGCCTTGACAGTAGGTCAGCAAACAATTACACAAATACAGCATCCAAGAGTTGAGGTTGTTTACCAGTGCATGCTGTTGTTGACGTCTGTCCGTCTCTCCAGTCTCCACCATCCTGTCTCTCTGGGTTACTCTATCTCTCAGCATCCTGTCATCTGAGGTCAGCATCTGACTGACCCTAATTAACTGCAGGTGCCTGGATGGTCATCAGTCAGCAATAATTGATTGCCCTTGGATGTTGTTTTAGAATAGATCATTACCTTCATGTGGAACAACAAATCTATCATACCTGTGTGTGTTGGTGACAATAATTACTCACCAAGTTAACACCTACAGCATTTGTACATCAATTAACTTCCACCACAAAGTTCTCAAGTTGCTTAGCAGAGTGATGATTGATTATCTTTATCTTATCTTAGAATAATACAGATCAGTGGAGTCTGGAGTGTATTATGTTGTATATATTGGAAAGGTGGGGATAGTCTTATCTTTAAGTTAGAATTAATACAGTGAGGAGTGCTGTGTAGTCATGATAGCTGGTATATTCATAGTTATATACCCATTCATAGGGTCATAGATGAAAACATTTTATCAGGCATCCAACACTGTAGCCACTACCCACATGAAAACGGAAGCAGATCTACTTGTATGGGTTGTGTAATTGCAGCGTACACCATCTTTCACTTAGTTATGTAAGTGCAGTAAACAAAATCATTAATAGTTAACAGCAACTTGTCTGAACATTGGACACTTTTCCATTGAAGTGTAATGTGTGACGTCAAGTGATTAACGAAGGTACACTGGCACTCTCTGTACGTGTACCTGGTTCACATGTAGTCATAAACAGTGGCATGTTTACATAATGTCTGTTCACATCTTCCATCATCCAGCCACCCGCTGGTAGCCAGACTAGCTACGTGACTTAACTTGCAGTTACATGAATCCACACAGATATGCTGTGTTCGTTTCACAGTTCACAATCCACGTAGGTCATTGTGAAATGGCAAGGTGGCAATGTGGCAGCTTGCTCAGATTTCATATGGTATCTTGTTTCACATTTTGATCAATGTCTCTTTCTCTATTCTGGACACAATAGAAGCATTGCAATGATGTGGTAAGGTTGTCATCTGCTGTTCTTCTTTGAGGTACATTGCCAGCATATGGTGTGTATAAACCGGTGTCTCGATTTTTATAGAAATGCACTACGAAATCAAGAAATCGTTGACGTTTTAAAAACATGTAACTGAAAAAAGAACACCAATATTACAAAGATATTTATGTGTTGCTTTTTATCGACTGTTACTGCACAATTTATTGATGTTGCTTATATGAAAACGTTTCTTTTTCAGTAGGATTGACGCTGGCAGGGTGATGAGCTTCGGCTTGACTGAATAGTCAGCAATGTACCCAGAATGTCAGACGGCAGGTAAGGTCTCTAGTCTCTCATCAACAACAGCGGCTGGTGTAAATGTCAGACAAAACGCTGGCTGTGTATACAACTGCTCATCATGTCGTAATAATTATAGCATCCAAATTATTTTGCAATTATTTGTGCATTATTGTGCCAGTGTACTGGGATATCGGAATAGGTATACCTAATCATAAAAATGTTTTGCGTCACGATGATGATGTTTTGCCCTATGGTGATGTGCCATAGAAAGAGATTTACAGATTCATTATTTACACATACACGCATCATACGCATTTATAAACAAGTTTTTATTAAAATGTGTCATTTAGCATGTGTGAGGCCTTCTTACAACCATGATTGATTGTCAACATGACTGTCAATATGGCATCTAATTGTGAATGGCTCATTCATATGGTCGTGTTGACGACAAAGTAATAGGTATGGAGATGTATTCCTCCCTCAGCAGGCATGCCTCAGACCTGGTCATTATTAATACACACATTATTCATGCCGGGTTTAGTTAGCCAAGAAGAAGGAAAAGGTCTGGGTGAAGAGAGGTTTGGTGGGATTAAGAAGGGAGTGAAGGATGGGAGTGAGAGATGGGATGAGTGGAGAAAATGGGGGAGATGGTGGGGAAATGGGATTATTGACAGAAGCAGGCAGAAGAAAAACACTAACTGCAGAAAACTAACAGCGTTACCCAAACATACTGGCCTGGGAGAACAACAGGAGAGCTATAGTTGGCACACACAGCTGTATATAGGTACCTATTTTAAAACTGTAAATAGACTTATCAAGTCAAGACTGCCATAATTATGAAGTAAACATGCAGGTGACAAGTCTGTGGCATATCGAGAGGGCACATTTGTTTACGAAAACAACTGTTTGAAAAGAATTATGGCAGAGAAGACGTTAAATGAATGAAGGATGGAGGGACTGAGGGAGGAGGTTGGCGTGAAGGAAAACTTATAACCAGGGAGCACAAGTAAAGAGCATACAACCAAATGTTTGATCCCACTACATGAATAACAAATACAGGTCCATATTTGAATTTCATTTAACATCAACACTTTGATATATCCTTCTTCATCTTAACCTTCACTTATCCTGTAGTCTGGTGGACCGTTGGGGCGCCACAGATGACCTGGCAACCAGCTCCCTCCATTCCTCTCGCCTCTCAGCCTTCCTCATGGCGGCGCCCAGCGTCATGCCCGTCCATTCCGGGATGTTGTCCTCCCATCTCTTTTTCTGTCTGCCTCTTCTTCGCCCTCCTTGCACTGTGCCCTGCAGCATTGTCTTGGCAAGCCCTGTAGATCTTGTTACGTGCCCGTACCATTTCAGTTTGCGTCGCTTTACTATGGTCAAGAGTGATATATCCAATAATATTAAATATTGGCCATTAAGACATACAAATTAATAAAATTTATTATAAATGTAGAAATTCATCAAAACTTCAGTAAGAAAAATTTGGAATTATGTATTCATTATAAGCATGAATTTGTTGTAAGCTAACTTGTCGTATCTGAGATTTACAGCATAACGTCTGCTGTCACCATCCCATATGTTAACTACTCTTGTGATGGTTAGTTTTCTGTGACAGGACAATAATGTGAAATGATGGATTGACCACTGGGTTGATGACTGACCATAATGAGACTAAACTCTCCCTGAACCCAGTCCAACTGACCATGTCATCCACTGACCACCGTCCAGCTGTGACTGCCTTTCATGTCCAGAATAGGGAATGTGATTGGTGCAAAAATAGCCCCCTTAATGACCTGTGTTCATGGGTACCAAGTCTGCTCCTATTTATTGCAAAATCATGTGATGTAATTATTGTAGGTGTTGTATAAACTATGCATGAGAACATCCTAATCGAATTGCATACAGTTTTTACACATACAACTGTATCGTCAGTGTATGTTGAACAAGGGCAGTCATAGCCATGCACTGAACAGATGCCATTGCATCATTCTTATTTTACTTATTTTGCACTCCAAATTGTTTTGGTAACTTTGAATGTCGGTTTTGATTTGTCAATGATTTCAGCTACAGTATGACTCCAATTATGCTGCCTAAATGTCTGTCCATCCCTCCACAAGACCGCTTGATGGCAAAGTTTTTTCAAAGAGAATGCTTAGATTGGGTTTCATGTTTGTCCAGTACAACGCATTGTGTATTAAATTTAAAATTCTATATTTAATAACCTAATTATAGGATAAACTTGATCATATTACATTTTCAGAAACCTGTACAACCAGATATAAAAAAAATGGAAATATATTAAATCTTCAGAAATGTGTACAGATTTTATGCCAAAAAGTAAATGAGTGAAAAATGAATAAATATTAGCAAATTTGTAGAAATAATGATGTCCACTGTTACTTCCTACATGTTGTCTTCACAAGGATTCATACATAAATCTCACTCAAGTACCTGTGTGCATTCCAGTGAGAATTTATGAGCCTTCAGTTGATGGTTTCCATGTTTCACATTTTTATGGCTGCCTAGATTAACAGCAGTCATAAAGAGGACAACCACCAATAGTTGTCCTATTTAGCACCATACAAGATCACCAGATTGCTCACACATCATTAATAATCAGATTCTCGACTATGCAGTGTTTTGAAAATTGATTTCCACTTCCTGGTGTTTGTTCATGCCAATATTTCAAGTTGAGACACATGGGGCCATGTGGAGAACTACAAACATTGGTCCTCCCTCGGAGCAGCGATCTCAATGGAGATTTGCACATATTAAATATGATTACTATTTACATATCACCGAGACATTTGAACAGGACCAGGGGCCTTGACACATATATTTAAAGAAATCTGTCCCTGTGACAAGTGCCACTTAAGACAACCCAAGAATAATGTTGTCCAAAAACAAATGCATTTACAACATGTTGTAATAATGCCACTTATTTATTACTGGTAATGTTAGTGTTTGTTTGGTGTCAGTGCAAAGAGATGTTGTATGCAACCTGTGGAGTGCAACAATTCAGTACATGAGTGTGTGATTAAAACCTACCTGGTACTTTATTTATTTCGTCTTTACGAGTAAGCTTAAACTGATTATGGATATTTCAAATATGTATGTGTTACAATGTATTTTATGCATCTCTGAGCAGTAATTTTTTGCGGATATGCAGGGCTTTACAAATAAACATTATTATTATAAAAATCTAACATTGTAAAATAATAAAATAAGATGGAACCAAAATATAATGTGTGTGTGTGTGTGTGTGTGTGTGTGTGTGTGTGTGTGTGTGTGTGTGTGTGTGTGTGTGTGTGTGTGTGTGTGTGTGTGTGTGTGTGTGTGTGTGTGTGTGTGTGTGTGTGTGTGTGTGTGTGTGTGTGTGTGTGTGTGTGTGTGTGTGTGTGTGTGTGTGTGTGTGTGTGTGTGTGTGTGTGTGTGTGTGTGTGTGTGTGTGTGTGTGTGTGTGTGTGTGTGTGTTTTATATACACACAATTATATATATATATATATATCCAATTATACACACATACACACACACATTATATATATATATATATATATATATATATATATATATATATATATATATATATATATATGAAAATGCATACTATTGGACATGTACACAATAATACTCCACAAACACTCAGATGTGTTTAGTAAACAGACACTGATAACTAGTATTATTTATGCCAAGTAGCAAATAAAAGTGCCATTAGTGTTTGCAGTTCATTTTAAAAATAAAAAATTACACTGGACAGCCGCCAAATAATATTTACAGAAAGGCTAATTTTAGTACATAACTGACTGAAGTAACTTGAGTTTGGACATTTCCTCTGTACTCTGGGTAAACAAAAGGCTATGAAGCAGACACACTGCATTCTTAATCAAGGATACAGTTTTGATTGGCCTAGTTCCCACTCAACAAAATACAATTCGGGCAAAGTACATAATATTATATTCCAACAAACCTGCCCGAGCACTAATCATTTGTAAATTGAGTAGACTGCTCCCATTAATTGCAGAATTATAACTTTTTTCAGATTTCCATAAAAAAGTTTCTTATCTGGCATGTTTTGCTAAATGAAACTAACGTTTGCATGGATTGTGCCGAAAGTGCAGATGCAGAAATTACCCAACACGTGAACACCAGAAGCCTCATTATCTCACTAGCATCTGGCTTGTTTGAATTACACTCAGTTAAAAAAAGCCGGGTGTTTAGCCGTGTACACTCACAGTAAGAAAGCCGGGTGTTTGCTGTGATTGTGTTTTGCAAACATGACACTGTGTTTACATTGACGGCTGGAGACGGCGCCCCGGAGAGCAGGGTAAATGGTGAACTTTAAGAGTCCAGAACGTGTGAGTTCTCATGACTTCACATGCTGCCGGAGGGTACCACCCGGGTACGAGTGAACCTGGAACAGGAATATAAATAGACTTACCCAGCCCAGGTAGTACATAAACGCTACTGGATGGCCTATGGAAAAAAATTGTTACTGAACAATACATCCATAGCTGACATTTGTTCACATTCAAATATTATTATTACCCACAAATTTGTCATAAAGAAGTTTGCATTTAGTGGTTATTTGTTGGTTTTACTGAAATATTCTGTTACCAAAATGTCCTATTAATTACCAAAATGTGCTAATTCTCAAATGACCTGCTAAAAAGTTCTGGTACAAAAATGTCCTGTTACTAAAATGTTTGTTGCAAACAAATGTCGTTGCCAAAGTACAGTTTACCAAAACCTTGTCCTGGGAAAGACATTGTATTCCTCTGTAAATAATATAAGTAACCTGCCAGATTATGTGTGTATTTATTTATATGTGGGAGATCACTTTTGGCAATGTCATAATACTTTGTAATTTTACAGTAAGTTGAGTTTATCATAGGGCCAGGCATCTTCCAAGTTCCCACATCTGAGAAATAAGTTCTTTAGAAACGAAGAAGAAACACAGCTAAAAGCAGTTCAACATGATCCGTGGAAACAGAAATATGTCTTAAATGTTTTAATCAACTGAAAAAAACTCCATAAAAATTATGTTTAGATAGACTCATGAATTCATCAAGACTGATCTCATCAAGAGCAAAACACTTAGATGTATAGAACACAACACTTAGATGCATATAACACAACACTTTGATGTATATAGCACAACACTTAGAATATATATATAACATAACACTTAGATGTGTAGAATACAACACTTCAGTACAGTACAATAAACCTTTATCATCCCATAAAGGATTTTTTTTCAAATAAAATAAATAATTACATAATTAAAACAAGCCTTTTCTAAGTCATAAAAATGGCCTTATTGCGTGTTGTGTAATTCACCCCTGCTTGCATCATCCTGTAGCACAGCATGGCAACTGAGAGGGGAACATATCCGGGATGCAGGGAGACTATCTCATGTGACACGAGCAGTTTACCCACATGCCCTCCTGTTGCGGTCACGCCTTGTGGGTCAGGGAGACCTGCTAGGTGGAGTATCCATTATTTGGGTCGCACCTTGCCCCCCAGATAGCCACCAATGTGTGTTTTATGACCATTACTGATGTAGAAGTTGCCATGGTGACTGCCGTCCTCTATATAGTTCAGGACCTGTCAATTACTCCAGTCACGGTTTGACAGCTAGAGATTATCCCTGAATAGGCTGCTCTGCTCATTCATAAATAGGGCCATTGAAGGCAGCCTACTTGACAAGGGTTGGTTTATATACTTGGGTCATAAAGCTCCTGTTAGTAATCAGTGTTTACTCATGTGTGTGATTAACTTTGTATCACGCTGCGTTATCTTGTAATATTATAGCTTTGATTAATTATGACATCTATGATCTAAGAAATCCTGTGTTATCTGATATTGATTTACTATAGTGTGAAACCTACAGCTTTTATTAATTATGACAGTTGTGATATAATAATTTATGTATTTTAACACACAGGCAGTGTGTTATAATACTTGCAGGTGAACATTATATTGTAGCAAATATCATGATGTTTTCAAGATAAAAGTTATTATTATATAATATGGAAACAGCTTTTTTAAACAGTTGTATATAGCTATTTTGTTTATTAATTTATTTTTCATCTCTTGAAAGACATTGTTGTAGAGACATGATTGATAATAATTATACTTTGTTGATTGAGAAACGTACATAGTAGAGCTCCACCAGTGATTTATTCATGAATAATCAAAGAACCATTACTGATTATTTCCAGCGCAGTCTCAGTCTTATGTGTAGTTTACATATGATTCATGCCATACACACATAGATGTACACAAAACTACACATGCCATACATACATGCATGTACACATGCCATATACACATTCATGTACACATGCACACACGCCACCTCTGCACATACACACACTTCTTCTTCTTTGCCTTTTCCCACTAGGTGGGGTCAGCGGCCTGAATTCTTGATTTCCAGAATGGTCTGTCCTGGGCATCCTCCGGGGTGATCTGCAGTGTCAGCATATCCCTTCAGATGCAATCCATCCATCTCCCCCTTGGTCTTTTTCCTGGCACTCTCATGTCAACAACTGCTCTCACTTCGTTGTTTTCTTCCATTTTCTGCATATGTCCATACCAGCGTAGCCTCATTTCTCTGACTTTCTCTTGTATGCTAGTCACTCCTAGCTCCTTTCAGATGTCCACACTCTTTACGTTGTCTCTCAGTGTTACACCTTTAATTCTTCTCAACATCCTCATCTCTGTTTTCTCGAGAATCTGTTCCTCCTTCTTTCCAACTGTCCAACATTCTGCTCCATACCGAAGTACTGGTCTAATGACAGTCATGTAGATTCATGTACTCACTCCTCAATGGCCAGAACACCCTCGGTGTTTACTACTGTAAAGAGCATAACAGCAGTGACAGTCAGTCACTACCACTACTGCGCTACTGCACATTACATAAATAGTACTGAATACATCCTTCATGAGTCACAACACTCCATCTGGTTGTTGGGTTATTTCTACACAGGCATCTGCAGGTTATACAACAGACAGTACACTGGTGGTGCGGAGTAAGTGGCCTGTTTTTGCTTGTGTCCTATCACTGGCTGTCTAGAGAAGGTGTTGCCAAATACGCTCTGCTCTGTGTTGGGACTGATCAGGTCACTGGAGGTTTACATAAAGGACAAATACTTTGTTTGTGGACTGACAGGGGAGGGGATTGACAGCAGAGGGGTTCGACAAGGGAGGGACGGGTTACTGGAGTATTACATAAAATGACAACAGCTACTGATGTGCACTGTATAAGAAGATATCCCACTCACATAAGGATTTGTAACATTTTAAGTCATTTGATGTAATAGCCAAACAATAATTTATTTTATTCCCAGTGAATTACCAAATGAGCAGCACGAGTACAGACATTAACACCTTTTATGGTCGACATTATCTTATATTAAATATATTAATGAATCTTACTTATTATGTTATTTAAAAAAATGCAAAAATAGTCACAGCATGATGATTTGGCCCTAAAGGTCAGCATGACATGCGTAAGTATGACGCAGTTGTCCCACCAGCTTAAACTTGCACCAAAATCAGTACCATGAGTTCTATTGTTCACGACTGAAAGGATCTAAAAATATCCCACGTGATCACACTATAAATAAGTGTTGTTGAGAAAAGCTCATTCAGCTGTACTAAGTTGTTAATGGAAGGTCACAAGATAGCTTGAGACACATAATTAGGCAGGTTTTATAAATACATGTACATCTGTAACCAGCTTTGATTATTAAGTAATGTGTTATATATCAATGTCGACTCAGTGTGGATATATTATTCATTTACATGAACACAATGCCTAATAGCATCATTTTATTGTGGTTCTAGTTGATCTGTTCTAGTTGTTTCCAGCAGTCTGCAATGTTCAAGTCATTAACTGACTACATCTAGTCTGTGCTACATATATATTATGACTACAACGTTATGATTGTTCAACTGGTGAACCTTTTCCAGAACATTATCGCAAAACTTACCTTTCTCCACTGTTACTGAGGATGGACACAGCCAGGGTGCAAGAGCAATAAAGCCTCAGTGGTTCGATTATGTCCAAAATTGAGACAGTTTTGACTACTGAGAAAACTTCCGTCATTTGTGTACTACACTGTCACTGTTTATTGTCAGTGTTACACCCTCCTTATAAGGCATTTGTGGCATTTGCAACTCTTGTTTGATATATACACATTTAGAGAAATGCGATCTCTTCCAGACAGCAAGTACAACTTTTTTATTCAATATAAAAACAGATGATTAAACAATAATAAGCTCAAAGGTAATAATAATAATTAGGTAACTTTTATTGCACCTAAACCTGTAGAAACCAAGCTCAAAAGTGTATTAATACAAAAGAGTTAATCAATCTCAGAGTCAATAAACAAATCTAGTTGTCATCAGATTGATTGGTTGTAAAGGCATCTCTTTAAATTATGTCAGAATTTAGCAATATTTTCAACTGATTTAACACGAGAAAAAAGCATATTCCAAAGATTACGTGCACCCACAGCAAAAGCCCTAGCCCCAATACTAGTATGGACATTAGGAACAAAACGTAAATCAGAACTAGATGACTGACACTGAACAGGTTTACTTACAGGAGCAAGAGAACCGATTCAGCTTATCTGTATGGCCAGGCTACTATTAGAGCAATGACAGAAAAAACAACAGGAATGGGCACAAGTTTGTAAGAACAGCTGGGTCAAAATTATTTGCGGGAAGAGTAGAACTGAGAAGTGAAGAATGGAGGAGCTGGGGGGAGGGAGGTAGGGTGTAGAAGGAAGGTTCAGGAACAGGCTGGTGAGGACTGAGGGTCAACTAACATGGGCTAAACATGAAGCGATTGGGAGTAGACTGGTTGGCACAGAGCAGATATCCAGACAGTGGAATGGAAAAGGAGATGACCACAACCTGGACAGTTGGGAATACTGGGTAGAGATTTGGAGGGATTTGGTGAGGACTGGAGAATGAGACCAAACAATGAAGAAGAAAAAGAAGAATTTGCTTTTATACGACCTGTACATAATACAATATATCCAAGTGAACATTTTTTTTTACATAAACTTATTGTATACTATATGACAGTGACTTATAACAAAAAAGAAGGCTCAGGACACTTCTGTAAGTTATAGTACTGCTATCTTAAAAAAATGATTTGGAGAGGAAACAGTTGGAGGCAGCAGCAGTGAGAAGAGGGAGGCAGGGAAGAAGGATAAAAAGAGGCCAGCCTACAGGGAAGGGATATGACAACAGCAAGTAAAAATACGTAATTATATTTAATTTGCAGTGCAAGCAATTCTCGTTTAACAAAAAAACAACTTTAAATATATTTACAATAAATGATAAACTATAAGTATATGGCAAGTGAACAAAGAAGCAATTGCCTTATCTTGAAAGAGAACATTTTATCAGATATCTATCAGTTTTAGTTCTACACACACTCACAGTGCCAGCATGCAATCAGTAGAAATGTGTTCATTCATGTGGAAGACTGGGTGCATTCTCTGCTTAAGTACTAGTGCATGGTTGGGCAGTAGGTAATCTGAATAGTTATGCAACTTACACCTACCACTCATGCTTGACCAAACTTCAAGGTAGTGTAGGCACAAGATAAAAAGGTAATGGATATTTACAGTACAGTAGACCAACTAGTGCATGTACACGTATATTTTCTGAGAATAAAGATTTCAATAATAATAATAATTTATATATGTTTATTATTATATTAAGCAAGGTTATTATACAATTTCTGCATAATAGATTGTTGCACCTTACAATAATAACAAATAAATTTTGTGTGATGCACTATGCTGACTTACAGGTTACAGACACTAAGCTATAGATGGGTTGTAAAATATATTGATGAGTTCATATTATCTGTAGTGAAATTAAGATCATACATAAATTATTACTAATAGATAACCGGCAATGAATTCCAGACTGGAGATACAATAACTCACGTTATTGGCTGTGCGTCATCAGTCCACCTTACATAACGGTTCTGACACGTAGGCCAAGTTGGTCCCGATATCTTGTAAACAGACAGCCGTCTCACAAAAAGGAGATTTATGGTAGTAGAGACGTTATGCTGCATGGGTGCATTTGGGTCGGAGCCAAGAACCTACTGGAAAGCTTTTTTCATCTGTATCATGCACATAGCAAGGGTCGCTATAACAACAGACCTGCTCGAGCAGCAAAACCACATCAATTCGGTGCAATAAAAGCATAATTTCCACTCTAGTTGGTGGTAGCTTTACGTAAGACTACGGCCTGGCACACCTGTTACAGGTGTGGCTGCCCTGTGTCAATCTAACCCAGTCTGTCTGGTATGTCAGCCTGCACTGGGGCAGGGGCAGGGGCATACCACTTCCATGGAATCAATGCAGTGGAATCCACAGCCTCACTGTATCAACGTCAGTTCCAACGGGGAGCACTTTGACCCAAGGGTCAAGTCTGCGAACCATAATTGGTTTTCTAGACAAACACATTGCAGTGAAGCAAGGAACATTTCTCACTGTTTATAAAACTAAAATATTACAAACAGAACCAATAAATTTCCTTATATGTCTAATATAAATCTTTATATGGGCCATATAATTTTGTATCATACTTAATTCCCATGGATACTCATATATATGACATTATATATATATATATATATATATATATATATATATATATATATATATATATATATATTATATATATATATATTATATATATATATATATATATATATATATATATATATATGCATATATTATATATATATATATATATATATATATCCAGATGAAATGAGTAAACATAAATTTATTTCCACTATTTTTGTTCTTATTAATGTTATGTCTGAGGCTTTATCTCTATAAAATTATAGACTGTTTGTGTCACTGTATTTCTGAATGAATTCCTAGAACCAAGGATAATAACAGTAGAAATAGCTGAATACCACGCAGCATGATTAGTTCTGTCAAGCAATGATTGATTTTCTATATGTGGTGTGATAATGTATTTTTAGTGTGAATATAGGCTTAGAGTGTGTCTTGGGGCCTGCTGAGGTTGCTACAGAGAATGTTATTACTACAAATGTCATACAGTAATCCTTGTCAGCATGAGATAACTTGATACTAACTAATGCCTCTGTAAACACATTTTATTAATTCCAGAAAATTATATAATTCATATTGTCATGGCTGTCATGTAAAAACTACGACAGGATCTGGTCTACTTCGTGAGCCTTCACACAACCACAGCATGACAGGACAGCAACGTCTGTGTTAAGAAGGCTCATCTCTTAATCTTATAAGATTAATAACACTGCAAATCACATTATTTAACCCACAGTCATTTAAAAACACTAACACACAACTTTATTTTATCAATATTGAGCATTATTGCATGGGAACAGAGCCTTAACACCTTCAAATATAACCTTAGAATAAGCTATTTTCCTCTTCAAATTGAAGCTAAGATCTACAGGCATTTCTAGCTGCCAAACATGTCTGCTCATTAACAATGTTGACAGCATAAAACACATAATCTCTTAAATATATGAATGGGTTTCTTTGTAAAAATCCAGTTTCAACTGATGTACATATGCAAATGTAATTCATGATAATATTGTGTATTTAGTTTCAACAGCTGCTGAAATTGACCATTATAAAAACATTGACTATTTTTTGACACCATTACTGGTTCATTGAACGAGACAAATTATTAATGTTCTACAAAAGCTCAACATATCTTTTTTAGTAGAAATTCATCAATACGGTTGTGATTTCCCAGTTGCAGATTTCTATTTGTGTAACTGGGAATTTACTTCCTGGAAAAGGAACAGATTATTGGTTCTAATGACAGTAACTGTTAATCATGGAAATAAAATATATGGCCATATGCTAGGTATAAAAGAGATCATTATGTTAATTACTAGGTATTATAATAACAAATTATAAACATATGGACCTATCTATTTGTTGTTTAGCAAAATATCTGAGTGACCTACATTTTTTATGAACTGTTTAAGGGATTTGTGATTATAAACCTCATGACCTTGCTGGTATAAACAGACACGGAATAATAGCGAGGAAGTGTAAACACAACAGGTTTCGACCTACAATGCGAGGCACTTCTAATGCGTCGCTGTCGTCGGACCGACGTCGCGAAGCACACCCCCGCGGAGGCCCGCCGGAGCTTCACCTTGTGGCGTGACGTGAATCGCATTTCACATTTATGCTTCACATGCCAGTAGCCTCGGCAAGACGTTGTGCGACGTTGTGGGTCAGCTAGTGCTGCGCGCAAATGTGTTCTGCGTTGTCATTGGTTTAAAAAGTAGCCGCTGATTTGGCGCTTGTGGCGTAAAATCGAAAATCCTTGCGAAGACACGACAACATACACGAATACAAATGGATACCGTCGTAACTGGACAGCAACAGCGAAGTGGGTTTCATTGATGCTTGTTCTGGATAGGCGCGGCGTTTAAAAACGAAGTGATTTACGGCGCTGGTGGTGCACTGACATAAATCGAACGCCATTTCCGACGCGCGGCCACGAGCGTTACGGTAATGGGAAGGGGTCGGACTTACGCAATGGGTACCATGAGGACCCGTGGAAGAAGCGGGGACTCTACAGGAACGAGGCACCATACGGGACGACATTGCAGTCACTCTTCCAGCAGGAGGCATCGCCAGAGTTCGTGGGCTCCAGTAAACAAGTAGGTATTCAACCGACGTAGTGCTCCCTCGGCCGGCGAGAGGCGTCGGACGAGGGGGTGGCCAAAGCGTTGCCAGTTAGTTGGGTGCCACCGTCGCCGGGAAACTCACATTGCCCCGGGGTTATTTCCCTCTGTAACTGTTGCTCTAAGTGGCAAACGGTAGGTGGCAATGTAGCCACTTCTGTTATTGACCCATGACGCTCAGTCAATGTTGTGTTATTGCTGTTAATTGTTATGGCACTTTTATGGCTGCAATTGACCACAGTCAACAGGCAGTTAATTAATGCAATGGACCCCGAATGCCTGGCCTGATGACAGACACACACACAATAATGGCTAGTTAGTGTTCGGTGTATAATTTACAATGTAGTCTTTGCTCTATCCATAGTATATTATCTACTACTGTGTTCTGCCAATATTTTGGTTTAGATAATGGTGTTTGAGCTGGTATTGACGGTGATTTATTCAGAATAATATTTTTAATTGATCAATATATTCACTATGGGTGTGACTACCAATTGTGACAGGTCACGTGGGCTTGTTTTACTTTTTATTAAAAAATAATGTGAGCACTCAGAACGTTTTGAAGAGGGGCCTGAAACACTTCAATATGGTGGCCAATGATATCCAAGTTTGAAATATAAAATATACCGTGGCTCCATGCTACTTGGCCAGAAGGGATCCATTTCAGTATTAAAAAAGGACGAAGATTTATTTTTGTATAATGTAGCTAAATAATGCATTATAAGGTGTTCGAATCTGCCTAATATTATCACTTCTAGTTAGTAATTTTTACCATAATTCCTATTTCAACATTCTACAGTGACACATCTATACATTATAACAGCATTATGATACACACATATTTATTCCAACATGTTCAATTTCTCTGGCTATGTACCGGGGTACTATGCCGCCATTGAATGCAGGACTAGCTGAGTATACATTTCTCCTACTGGGTGTTCAAACAAGTGCATCATGGAATTACTGCAGTGCATTGAAACTGCTAACAACAGCAAGTAAACATACTTCAGAATACTTTGAAATCATTGATATGTTAACAAGAACTTGATTAAATTGTACAGTTCATTCAATATAATTACACTGGTAAAAACATTATTAAGTTAAACAGCAATAGGATTCAAACCTCAGTCCTTGAAAGTCATCAACATTCAACAGATATCCATCAATATTTGATTACAAAATAAAATACCTTACACAACTGTAGTTCCAAAGTCCAGAGACAGGAGGCAGCCATTGTTACTGTATGGAAACATCTAGATACTTCTAAGGTCTAAGTTCTGTTTACAATATCATGTTTTTTTAACAAGTATGCCATTGTCCTAGTTTAAAGTCACTTGGCACTGTTCCAGTCACCCTGCATAATAGTAAAGTCCATCTTCATAATTTATGTTGAGTGTGGTGACATGTGATTTTATTTATTCAAAACAGCTTTCCTGTTTCTTTTACTAAACCAGTAATAAGTAATCATGTATGTTGTAGCAGAACAGCTATACATAATATATTTATTGTTTTCTTATTTCCAGTAATATTATGACTAACAACAGTATTTAAATCGGTGGTGTTTCCTGGTGAAAGTTCTTGTGATCGATGATGATCAGTATTGGTTGTCATGCATTAATCACTTAATAATCACTGTTTACTGAGCTGACTACTCCTCCTGTTGACCTTCCAATAACCCTGCCTTCTGCCTGGCTCCCCTGTGCCCCCAATGCACAGCTACTTCATTATTTCACTCTACATATTATGAATTCAACCAACCAGAGAAGGTCTGTGTAGCAGTGTGTGGCATTCACCTGGGCTGATCCAGCTGTTGTTCATATCTCTTACCCAATACCCAGAGCACAGGGGGAGGTGGCCTTGACCTGGTCACCCCCCAGTCCTATCTGGCACTGATTGAAGCCAGTCTGCCTCAAACAGTAATTATTTACAACTGATACCTGGGATCTGTGGAGGCTATTCTTACCAGTAATGTGATGAACAAACATTTAGCATTGTAAAGTTTCAGTCAATAATTTTAATTTCTACCCACTGCTAATAACGATGAAAGCTGTTGAATAATTTAACATTTATTAAATAATACAAATGTAATCGCATTAAAAATACACAATAACAACATAGAGCAGTTATCCATGTGATGAAATATTAAATAGTAAAGAAATATTGTTAGGAATAGATCACCTAGTTAAGCGAAATGGGTACATTACAGAGCTCTGTTATTATATTTAATTATTTGCATGTTTTAGCTATCGTTCCACCAGGCTTTTTGAGTAGATAATTTTTATTTAAATAAATTTTAAATGATATAAGTCATATGGAAGTTGTTACTTGACAAGCTTTGGTAGCTTTATTTGATCTACAGCAGATTGTATTATGGAACACTGTTTGCATTATTGCAAAACCTACTAATAAAGAGTAAATTTATTGTCTGGAACGATAACAATACAATAAAAGTCATGCTGGTGGCTTTTTATAGCAAAGAGACATCTCTATTGTGTGCATACTTGGGAGTGTGCAAGATGACTGCCAGAGATATGCTAACGACGCAATGTCACTATATTACGTGCTCCTCATAATGTTCATTCAAGCTGAAGGTGGTTAGTGACAACTATTGTCATAGTGGTAGACAGATCATGTAAAACCGGCATGTCAGCAACTAACTTGTTTCATATGCTATGTAGAGAAAAATTCCGAAAGTATTACTTTTATTTTAATAAATGAATTCTTATTATCACACTTACAAAACATAATTTTATCATCAAGAGTTAAGATCGCATTCATTGAAGTGTTTTAGAGATGACTGCCATCTAACCAGACGTCACCATTAAAAAATTGGCAGTTTGACCTATACCTGCGAAACGTGTCAAACAGGTGAATGATGTCACCAACATGTGTCTCCTTCCTACTCGGAATAAAGACGTGCATAAATAAAAGCAAACAAACAGGAAAAACACCTGGAAAATGTTCTTGAATTGAATCATACGATTTTATGTCAGTGCCTCATCTTGTGACACAGTAGCCGCTGCGGTCGTTGAGTCAGGCGTATTGTCATGGTGCCATGACATTGTCCCACTGACAGTTCTGGTTGTGACAGCTCCGGCTGTGCTGACATGGCTTTTTTAAAGGAATGCTGTGATACCACATTCTCCTGTTACCCTCACCAATTACTAGCACAATACACTAACTGACAGACAAGTACCCTGGTAGGTTTTATGATAGACCCTGCACTGTAAAGAGCATGTTGGCATTCTAGAAATTATTAAATTGTTACAATTTATTTGCTCTAATTTAGACCGGAATAACCTACTGCTGAAATAATAATTGATTTGATTTATTTGGCGCCATGATATATTATAAATAATTACAACCTTTCTTGGTGTTTTTAATTTCTGGGATAAATTGTTACTATATAAAGCTTTGTACATCATATTATGACCATGAATGGGATTAGTGGGTTAATCTACTACTTGCAGTAGTCATTGGAGCTGCATTAAGTGCGACTTACTGTGAGACAGGGTTATTCAAGGTGATATCACAGCTGCAATGAGAGTTGCTACATGGCATTATATTATGTCAAGGCCATTGGATGTTGCATGTTATGTATTTTCAAAATACAATAATTGGTTCAGTTCTCTCACAGGCAGTGTATAACAGCAACGTAGAGTATACACTGGGTCATCAACTCCCAGTTTAGTCACACACATAACTACACACACATCACCACCTTGTATGCTTCTCTGTAGTACAAATAGTTCACAGGTCAAGAACCCAAGGTTCCTGGTAGATGCAGTTGAGTGGTAAATTTTACATAAAAAATGGAGGTTGGTAAATGGAGGTTGGTAATACGGTATACTGTTTGTATTTTTATAATATCTTGCAATGCAATACACCAGATCTAAGTATAACAGACATTATAGTAAATTATAACTGAACTAGGTCCGTTATAGCTACAGTTTTTTCCCGTTATAACTACTCATTAAGTTTAACAGGCAAACTAGTCCCATTATAGCTACTTATTTAATTACACAATTCAGGAGGTGACAGCAAGAGGGAGTATTAACTATTTCAGATTACTGTAAGATTCCTACATGAAATGTATTATTGAAGGACACATTTTAAAAGTTAAAAGAATGATATATAAATGTAACTGTCAGTTATTTGAAATGGAAAATATACCATAAAACACTTGTGCAAAACATTTTTTTCAAAAGACAACTACATTAATTGTACTGAGTACAGAATTGCATTTATCAAAAAATAATGTTTCCTCACCACTTTCGCAAACTTGGAATTCCATCCCTCAACATGGTTATTTGTTAGTTTCTGTGTAGGCGCATTCCATGTCAAATCAATAAAAAGGGTGAAATTTACATGACCGTTTTTATGAAATTTGGTGTGTTGGTTTATGATTATGAGTCTATGCATCCCACTAAATTTTTAGGTCAATCCCAGTCAGCATCCAAGCCATTGTTTCGCTTACATTTGACACAGTAGTGCTTGAACTGGTCCAGTGTTGGTGTTTAATGTTAAAATAAACTAGTATGTATGTGTGTATATATATATATATATATATATATATATATATATATATATATATATATATATATATATATACTAATATACGTAGACATTCTACATGTCCATGGTGATTTTTTAATCATCAAGCCATGTCTCTACAAAGTACTCTTTAAAAATTATCACTTGACTTTGTTGAAATTCCTCAGTGGGACACACTTATATCAAAGCTGTCCACCCCTCATAGACATCAGTTGGATGGAGGTGAAATAGTTAATGCTCCCTTATCTTGTTACATTGTAAAATGGAGAAATAGAAAAGTGGCTATAACGGGAACTAGCTATAACTGTCAAATTTAATTAGTAGCTATAACGGGAATAAAAAGTAGCTATAACGGGAAGTAGCTATAACGGTGAGACACCTCCAAGTCTAGGTCATCTAGGGGTTAGCAGCTGTGTGTATTCACAACCAAACCTGATATAAACTAAAGTTGCACTCAGCCAAGTTTACAAACATCTGTAGACTTGGTGTGTAATCTATGACCAGTGGCATACTGGACATTAGAATAACTGTGACAGGGACACAAGTTGAGTAAATTAACAGTCAAACCTTACTTTGCAGTTTCTTCTGTACATGTGATACCTTTGACTCACAGTTAAAGTCACTCTAAAATATATCGGACATTAATTAATTCATTATTTTCGTTAACAAATCAGGTCAATTTTGTCCAGTCCTGAGGAAGATCTTTATAGTTAAGTTCCACTGTGTTGGAAAATGTATTTTATATTCAGTGGTTTGACTTCATGGCCCCTCTGTTTCTAATGTTACATCACCATGCCTTCGAGCGATTCTGTTGTAACAGTTATGAACAAGATTTATGAATGACAAAGGCAGCATGATCAGCCACACCACTACAGCAGTGGCAGTAGCATGATCAGCCACAGCACTACAGCTGTGGCAGTAGCATGAACAGCCACAGCACTACAGCTGTGGCAGTAGCATGATCAGCCACAGCACTACAGCTGTGGCAGTAGCATGAACAGCCACAGCACTACAGCTGTGGCAGTAGCATGAACAGCCACAGCACTACAGCTGTGGCAGTAGCATGACCAGCCACACCACTACAGCTGTGACAGTAGCATGAACAGCCACACCACTACAGCTGTGGCAGTAGCATGAACAGCCACAGCACTACAGCTGTGACAGTAGCATGAACAGCCACACCACTACAGCTGTGACAGTAGCATGATCAGCCACACCACTACAGCAGTGGCAGTAGCATGAACAGCCACAGCACTACAGCTGTGACAGTAGCATGAACAGCCACACCACTACAGCTGTGGCAGTAGCATGAACAGCCACACCACTACAGCTGTGGCAGTAGCATGAACAGCCACACCACTACAGCTGTGGCAGTAGCATGAACAGCCACACCACTACAGCTGTGACAGTAGCATGAACAGCCACACCACTACAGCTGTGGCAGTAGCATGAACAGCCACACCACTACAGCTGTGGCAGTAGCATGAACAGCCACACCACTACAGCTGTGGCAGTAGCATGAACAGCCACACCACTACAGCTGTGGCAGTAGCATGAACAGCCACACCACTACAGCTGTGGCAGTAGCATGACAGCCACACCACTACAGCTGTGGCAGTAGCATGAACAGCCACACCACTACAGCTGTGACAGTAGCATGAACAGCCACACCACTACAGCTGTGACAGTAGCATGAACAGCCACACCACTACAGCTGTGGCAGTAGCATGAACAGCCACACCACTACAGCTGTGGCAGTAGCATGAACAGCCACACCACTACAGCTGTGGCAGTAGCATGAACAGCCACACCACTACAGCTGTGGCAGTAGCATGAACAGCCACACCACTACAGCTGTGGCAGTAGCATGAACAGCCACACCACTACAGCTGTGGCAGTAGCATGAACAGCCACACCACTACAGCTGTGGCAGTAGCATGAACAGCCACACCACTACAGCTGTGGCAGTAGCATGAACAGCCACACCACTACAGCTGTGGCAGTAGCATGAACAGCCACACCACTACAGCTGTGGCAGTAGCATGAACAGCCACACCACTACAGCTGTGGCAGTAGCATGAACAGCCACACCACTACAGCAGTGGCAGTAGCATGATCAGCCACACCACTACAGCTGTGGCAGTAGCATGATCAGCCACACCACTACAGCTGTGGCAGTAGCATGATCAGCCACACCACTACAGCTGTGGCAGTAGCATGAACAGCCACACCACTACAGCTGTGACAGTAGCATGAACAGCCACACCACTACAGCTGTGGCAGTAGCATGAACAGCCACACCACTACAGCTGTGGCAGTAGCATGATCAGCCACACCACTACAGCTGTGGCAGTAGCATGATCAGCCACACCACTACAGCTGTGGCAGTAGCATGATCAGCCACACCACTACAGCAGTGGCAGTAGCATGATCAGCCACACCACTACAGCTGTGGCAGTAGCATGATCAGCCACACCACTACAGCTGTGACAGTAGCATGAACAGCCACACCACTACAGCTGTGACAGTAGCATGAACAGCCACACCACTACAGCTGTGACAGTAGCATGAACAGCCACACCACTACAGCTGTGACAGTAGCATGAACAGCCACACCACTACAGCTGTGACAGTAGCATGATCAGCCACACCACTACAGCTGTGGCAGTAGCATGAACAGCCACACCACTACAGCTGTGGCAGTAGCATGACAGCCACACCACTACAGCTGTGGCAGTAGCTGAACAGCCACAGCACTACAGCTGTGACAGTAGCATGATCAGCCACACCACTACAGCTGTGACAGTAGCATGATCAGCCACACCACTACAGCTGTGACAGTAGCATGATCAGCCACACCACTACAGCTGTGACAGTAGCATGATCAGCCACACCACTACAGCTGTGACAGTAGCATGATCAGCCACACCACTACAGCTGTGGCAGTAGCATGATCAGCCACACCACTACAGCTGTGGCAGTAGCATGATCAGCCACACCACTACAGCTGTGGCAGTAGCATGAACAGCCACACCACTACAGCAGTGGCAGTAGCATGAACAGCCACACCACTACAGCAGTGGCAGTAGCATGATCAGCCACACCACTACAGCTGTGGCAGTAGCATGATCAGCCACACCACTACAGCTGTGGCAGTAGCATGATCAGCCACACCACTACAGCTGTGGCAGTAGCATGATACAGCCACACCACTACAGCTGTGGCAGTAGCATGAATCAGCCACACCACTACAGCTGTGGCAGTAGCATGAACAGCCACACCACTACAGCTGTGACAGTAGCATGAACAGCCACACCACTACAGCTGTGGCAGTAGCATGAACAGCCACACCACTACAGCTGTGGCAGTCGAAAGCCCACCATTACAGTTGACAGTAGCATTATCTTCACACACCCCAGTTTGTGGATTTGGGGGCATGGAACCCCCACACACAAAATATGCCACGTGTTTACATGCTGCTACCTTTGTAGTTATGCATTTGTTTCCTCTCAAGTATATCAGGGAATATGTTAAAACACCCATCATAATGCACCATAAAAAATAATTTTAAAAAATAATTTCAGAGGGCCATGATCCCAGACCCACATAGTGTTGCATTGCACCTGTGGTGCTAACTCACTCATCCTACCATCTCATCCACCATTTAACGCAGGGGAAACACTGAATATGTCTATGGTCACATTGTTTAGTAGGTTAACTTTATGCACTTGGTAATATTGTTGATGATTGTAAATAGGTCAACTACTCATCTTGTCCACCTACATTACTTGAGCATGTACAGTCCATGTAGCTGTGTGCTGTAGTATAGGCTGCACGGAATGTTTGTATTACATAAGTTCAGCTGCACTGTTTGAAAGTAAGACATTTGAATTACTGGCCAGTAATTCAGAATTCGTTTCACCGATTTAGTTTGGTGGCGATATGCGAGCAACTACTGATCCATTGAAATTTGCTTCAGACTTAAATTTGTTTTATAACAGATTTGACAGCCATGATTTTTCTATTGAGTGTGAGTCGCTCCTAGCTGCTGGCCCTTTACCCGTACCAGGTGATATTGACATTTCTACCGTGGATGTCACAAATCAATTCAAAAAGTGTAAGGCTAATAAAGCTCCTGGTCCAGATGGCATTCCAGGCCGCTTACTTAAAGAGTGTGCAATTGAGTTAGGTCCGGTACTTCAGCCACTGTTTAAACAGTCTGTGGATATAGGTGTGATTCCAACCATCTGGAAAACGTCTGTAGTGGTACCCGTCCCTAAAATGTCATTACCGTCAGAGTTAAACCACTTCAGACCTGTGGCCCTAACGTCCATCGTCATGAAATGTTTTGAAAGACTGATTTTGTCTCACATTCTCCCACATGTTCAATCTCAACTGGACCCATATCAATTCGCTTACCGTTCCAGAAGAGGCACTGACGATGCAATAGCTTGCCTTTTACACAAACTATTTGAACACATGGAGACAGCTGGCAACTATGCTCGAATCTTATTTATAGATTTCAGTTCAGCATTTAACACAATACAAAGGCATGTCATGATTGATAAACTACAGAAACTAGAAGTTCCAGCCGCACTTGTTCACTGGGTTTTCAATTTCTTAAGTAATCGCCCGCAGTGTGTTCGAGTGGGTGACATAAAGTCACCAGTGCTTGTTAGCAACACAGGTGCGCCTCAGGGTTGTGTACTGAGTCCATTTTTGTACACCTTGTATACAAATGACTGTCGTAGTGTTGACTCATCTACCCAATTTGTGAGGTTTTCTGATGATACAGCCATGCTCGCTCTTTTGAATGATTTTGCCTCATACCAGTCATATCTTTCTTCAGTGGTACGTTTCTCTAGTTGGTGCAGTAACAATTTTCTGCATCTGAATGTTTCCAAAACGAAAGAAATGTGCATCGACTTCCGTCGTAATAGAACTGTCATTAGTCCTATTGTCATCAACGGTGAACCTGTGGAACAGGTTGATTCATTCAAATACCTCGGTGTTATATTAGATGAAAAATTGTCATTTACAGAGCATGTTACAGCCGTGCAAAAGAAGTCTCAGCAGCGACTGCACGTTCTTCGAAAGTTACGAGCTTTCTATGTTGATCCACTACTTCTTCTACGCCTTTACCGTAGCATAATTGAGCCTCTCTTAACCTACTGCACCATTTGTTACTACCCTGCTCTTTCTGTGAAAAACCGTAACAGGCTTCTGAAAATCTCACATGTTTCTGCCAAGATCATTGGTTTACCTACACCAAAGCTCTCCGAAATAATCGACCATGCAATTTTGAAGAAAGCTCGAGCTGTCGCTACTGAGTCTGATCACCCGCTCTCTACGTTCTTCCATGTACTTCCGTCTCAAAGGAGATACCGTTGTATAAAATGTAAAACATGTCGCTATAGCAGGAGTTTTGTGCCAGTGGCCATTAGAATGTTGAATGCTAAATGAGTCATATTGATGTCACCCGATTGAATTGTTCTTGTAGTGTATACATCTGGAAATTCATTTGCATTTTGTTGAGACCATCCCATATATTTTAGATGTGATCATGAGTTGTAAAATGCATATCCTTTTTAAGGACAATAAAGTAAAGTGAAGTTATTGGCCCAGTCCAGCAAAACTCATCCTGGTCTTCACCGACCACAAATTCAGTTTGTCCAAATGTATAAATCAAATTTCGTATATAAGGTTGCCTCTGAGTTCAGTTCAGTGACCAAGACTAAGAAATATATAATCATTAGTTTGCTCTTATAATTTTATCATGCAAATACGGAAACGACTCAAATATAATTGGATGATTGCAAACCGTTGCTATTTAAAAAACAGCAAATGATTCTACATCATATTCTAAAACTATGGTTCAAAAACGGACAAGGCATTCAACAATGTCTGGATATTTGGTTCAGATCTTGTACATCAGAAAATGAAGTATGTTTGAGTACCTAGACTCTAATGTTGTCATTTGCATTGCAGGGCAGAAAAATCAAGAACAGCTGCCAAAAAACGCCGTGATCTAGAATGCAAGGAACTCGACAGACTGGCGGCCATGCTGCCATTCCCCGAGGAAGTTACGTCCAAACTGGACAAGGGGACAGTGCTTCGACTGACCATCAGTTATCTCCGCATGAAACAATACACACAGAAAGGTATGTGTCCTGTAGAGTTCTCATCCAGTCATCACTATTTTGTAGATGTCTCTCCTGATCAGGTTCTTGTACAACATTTTTCAGCAGAATGCCATTTTCACAACTTGAAGTATTTGGGTTTTTTCATTATTATTTTAGTGTACTAGAAAATATTGAATCGATAAATGTGTTAAAAAACACAAATCATATTTTGGGCATTAGCACTGTAGTTTGCCAGTTGATGAATAATTTGGATGTCTTAGTGAAGATCGTTGTCAGATTCATGGAAACATCAACAGTATTTCTATATAACAATGATCACATGTTCCAAAGCACAACAGACTTCCTTCCTGTATTTGCTCATAACTGGAATATTTGGTCTGTTTATTTTGTTAGTCGTTACCAATAGTTACCAGTATGATCATTATCCATTTACATATTAAAGGCTAATGAATTAAACTTTTATTATGTATTGTCTGAAGGCCAAGTAACTAAACAATACTTATTAATAATAGTTCTATTTAGCAATGGTCAGCATGCACAAGAAGCCATCTACTTGATCATAGCATTGAACAGCATGAGGAGTGATCTCATTACAAATACAGGTTCAAGGGCTTCTCAGGAGGGAAAATCTCAATGTTAGAGGTGACTGTTAAGTTTTATTAAAACGAATGACATCTGAGCTAGAAACTTACTGATCAGTCAAGCATCATAATTTACCTTTAAGTACTACAAAATGTAGGATGCAACAAAACAAAACAACAAAATGAAAGGATTAAAATATGAAAAGTATAGAATGATTGATTGGTCAAGGTTTAACCTCAAAAGGCTATTGTTACGTTTGGCCTGCAGTCAAGTGAGTCAACGGTATTGTAACTTCTTTCCGGGACTAACTGCTGTAATTTGTCTATGAATGTTAACCGATATCGGTCTAAATCTTATCAGTGACATTGGCCTACTTGCATTACTATTATAGTTTTGCTTTGGGTGGTTCTTGAAAAGATTATATAAACCGGCATTTGTCATATATTGAACTGTCAGTGCATTGTGACAATCCGTGTGTTGATAAAGTACTATGGACAGTAAATTGAGGTATCATTGGTATTGTCTACAGTATAATAGGTATGCACATTGAACTGTCAGACACCAGCAGTGAACTAGCAGGCACTGTGGACTAATAGGGGCACTAGCAGTGAACTAAAAACTGTTTACTGCATTTATAAAATAGTATGTCATGATACATGAAGTCACACAAAATTATAATAGAATGTGAACAGCATTTAAAAACCCTAATCATGTCAAATGGCATAAATTTACTACTTGGGACAGGCAACTTTGAAATGTATCAATCTGGATTTGCTGGTAGTTAGTCAGTGGTGGTGTACAGAACTATAATCTTCACTTGCCTTTGTACCACAACCAGCTCAACCAACTCAAAAGACAAAAACCTGTTTCATGTCGTGTTTTTACTGCGTGGAGTAAGTGGGAAAGGCAAACACAAGAAGTTGCCATAGCAACGTGTTCTTTGGACTTTTGTAGCAGTCTGAACTAACATGTACACCATCTCATTTCCTTCTAAGATCCCGCATGGACTCTCCATTATACACGTATATTGAATGTGGAATTGTAGTAACTTGTACTTTTGTGTACCAGGTATGTGGTGCTATACTGCAGGCAATATGTTAATTATTTTGAGGCTTTTGGTCAAGTACTCGTATCATGTTAACGGTTAGTTGTTAGGCTGGAGTAGTTTTTGGGGTAGGCCTGGAATGGAATTTGTCCAACATGTCATAGGCATCAAGTCATGGGAGCTGGGTGTTATGGGCATCAAGTCATAGGCTGGGTGTTATGGGAATCAAGTAATGGCGCTGGGTGTTATGGGCATCAAGCCATGGGGCTGGATGTTATGGGCATCAAGTCATACTGTCATAGGCTGGGTGTTATGGGCATCAAGCCATGGGACTGGAGTGGATGGGATTCCTCCCAAATTACTATTGGAAATTGTAGAACAAATCAGCATACCGCTTGCAACAGTGTTCAATTTGTCATTAGAGGAGGGAATAGTTCCGTTAGAATGGAAAGAAGCAAATATTATACCATTATTTAAAAAAGGTTCGAGAAACAAGTCAGAGAACTATAGACCAGTGAGTTTAATATCGGTGATTTGCAAACTATTAGAAAGACTAATTAAAGATCACCTGGTTGATTTTCTTGTTAAAAATAAATTGATAAACCCATCTCAACATGGGTTTTTAAAAGCGAGGTCATGCTTAACAAATATGTTATGTTTTTTGGAAGATGTCACAAAGTGGCTAGATGAGGGATCACCAGTAGATATAATCTACTTAGATTTAAAAAAGCCTTTGACAAAGTGCCACACCAAAGACTACTACTTAAACTAAAGGCCCATGGCATAGGAAATGGAATGATCAACTGGATAGAAAAATGGCTTATTGATAGAAGACAAAGAGTAGTAGTTGATGGGGAGGTTTCAAACTGGAAAGCGGTTTTGAGTGGAGTACCGCAGGGATCAGTACTGGGACCTATTTTATTCTTAATATATATCAATGATTTGGACGATGACATAACAAGCAAGGTGTTGAAGTTTGCGGACGACACAAAAGTGTTTAGGAAAATTAAAAGTGATGCAGATAGACAGCATTTACAAGATGATCTTAATAAGTTGATAGAATGGTCCGAGAAGTGGCAAATGCTGTTTAATTTTGGAAAGTGTAAGTGCCGTCACACAGGACATGGGAATGAAGATGCACAATATACAATGGGTGATACTGTACTAAATACTACCTTAAAGGAAAAGGACTTAGGGTTAACTATTAGTGCTGACATGAAGGTATCAGAGCAGTGTGGAATTGCAGCAGCGAAGGGAAACCAAATTCTTGGATTAATTAGGCGAAATATAGTGTATAAAGAAAAAGAACTAATAATACCGCTGTATAAAACAATAGTTAGGCCTCACTTAGAATATTGTATACAAGCATGGAGGCCATATCGCAAGAAGGATATTGATATGGAGAGGAGAGCAACCAAAATGATACAAAAACTCAGGAATATTAGTTATGAAATGCGTCTAAAAGAATGTGGTTTAACAACACTAGAAACCAGAAGATTGAGAGATCAGATTGAGGTGTTTAAAATATTGAATGGATATGAAAATATTGACAGAAATATTTTTTTCACAGTCAAGGAAGAGAGAAGGACTAGAGGACATGGAGTTACATTAGCAAAGAAGCAGTGTAGACTAGATATTAGAAAATTTTCATTTTCACAAAGAACAGTAAACGAATGGAACAGATTATCAGCTGATTGTGTAGGTGCTAGTAGTGTTAATATATTTAAAAATAAAATCGACATATACCTAAGAAGGGCGGGGTATACTTAGATAGATAGGTTGGACTCTCGATAAGCCAAATGGCTTCCTAGTCCACCTGCCATCTAGAGTTGAATCTCTAGGTGGCAATCTTGTTAAATCTTGTTAAATCTTGTTATGGGCATCAAGCCATGGGACTGGGTGTTATGGGCATCAAGCCATGGGACTGGGTGTTATGGGCATCAAGCCATGGGACTGGGTGTTATGGGCATCAAGTCATGGGGCTGGGTGTTATGGGCATCAAGTCATAGGGCTGGGTGTTATAAGCATCAAGTCATAGGGCTGGGTGTTGTAGGCATCAAGTCATAGGGCTGGGTGTTATAGGCATCAAGTCATGGGTCTGGGTGTTATGGGCATCAAGTCATAGGGCTGGGTGTTATAGGCATCAAGTCATAGGGCTGGGTGTTATAGGCATCAAGTCATAGGGCTGGGTGTTATAGGCATCAAGTCATGGGTCTGGGTGTTATGGGCATCAAGTCATAGGGCTGGGTGTTATAGGCTTCAAGTCATGGGGCTGGGTGTTATAGGCATCAAGCAATGGGACTGGGTGTTATGGGCATCAAGTCATGGGGCTGGGTGTTATGGGCATCAAGTCATAGGGCTGGGTGTTATAGGCATCAAGTCATGAGTCTGGGTGTTATGGGCATCAAGTCATAGGGCTGGGTGTTGTAGGCATCAAGTCATGGGGCTGGGTGTTATAGGCATCAAGTCATAGGGCTGGGTGTTATGGACATCAAGTCATAGGGCTGGGTGTTATACGCATCAAGTCATGGGGCTGTGTGTTATAGGCATCAAGTCATAGGGCTGGGTGTTATGGACATCAAGTCATAGGGCTGGGTGTTATACGCATCAAGTCATGGGGCTGGGTGTTATAGGCATCAAGTCATGGGGCTGGGTGTTATACGCATCATGCCATGGGGTAGAGTGTCATGAGCATCATGTACTAAGATATGTTATATAGATATAATTTCATATAGTCACAGAGCAGGACCTGGGTGTAAATGGACAGCAACTCATGGGTCAAGGTGTTATGGGCCTCGTGTCATTGGGCAGGATGTTATGGACATGGGACATAATCATGGGGCATAATCATGTACTGTTATTAAGGCCATGGGGCAAGGTGTTGTGAGCATTGATCATGTTGTTTGAGTGAACTGCATAACTTATCATTGTTTTGCGATTGTGGTTTGGATTTTGTGTTGATTTTTGTCAGCAATGAGAAAAATCATTGCGATGTGATATTGGATATAGTGTAAACTTATTGTTCTCTCAACAGTCCAAGGTGATATTGGAGTTGATACTGGTCCACCATTTCCTTCTTCCGTGACCTCCCCAAACTGCCATCTTTACCACAAATCCCCTCTTCCTTTATCTCCAATTGTCCAGTTCCCTCAAGGTCCCTCAAACTGCCACAGTGTTCTCTGTCTACCTGCCTCTGTGGGGACTTCTACTGTCTGTTCAACTTTCATACGTTAGAACAAAAGAGAAACCTTGTAAAATGTGTTCTGTTGTACACATGCTAAAGGCTAATAATACATACTGTCTGTGACCTCAATGTGTCATAACAGGTATTTTCTTATTCTAAAGATCTTCCTGGTGAATAATTTGTTGCCACTGTCTCTGGTGTAACAATGTCAGTTGACAACTGGGTAGACAGGTAGTCGGTCAGTGTGTAGTGTAATTTATACTCTGCACACCCACACGTGCACGCACACACAGCCGCATGAAGATGTGTGTGTTAATAAACTGCCAACTCCATTGTGAGTTGAGTGCTGTCGATTTGGCCCAGATTATGCTCAACCGCTGTGAGCGCTGAGAGCGACCTAGTTGGCCTACGTGAGCGAGTTGGAGCAGGGTGCGGTGGTTGAAGCAGCGTGGCCTGTCAACGACCTAGAAGAGGTCAGCTGTATGCACGTAGGCCGTGTTGATCGGACCTGGCTGCACGTAGGCCAGCGTCGAGCTATTGTTGCAAAGGCCGCCTGCTATCTGGGTCATTGCTATTCAACACGCTGTAGTCTGCAGTATTGGATTAAAATAGCTGTGTGAGGTGTTTACCGTGCTAGCGATCAAGGCCGACCATGACCCGTAAGAGCAGTGGTGACGTGGTAGTCGTTATATAACCAAGTGGGAGGGCGTGTCTTCGTCTGTTATATAACATCCCTTTAAAGGTAGATTCCTAGAGGTTGAGGTGTGGCGTTGTCATATTGTCATCCCCTGTGATGTGAGTCATGAGTAACACTTCCTCCTAGTAGATCACAAACAGATTTGGACATGGTTGAATAGTTGGAGTGGGTTATCTTTTATGTTGAGTTACCTGCTAGTTACGTGTGATTGCAATATGGCTGCTAAGTGGTCATGTCAGAATTGGGATGCTAGTGGTGTCTAACCATGTTTAAATGTTAATTTAACGTGGTTTCACTAATAAATATGTGATTGGGGAGACCAGTAAACTTACTACCCGGATTAGCATTATGGAAACGCCATGCTGGTGAGGATTGGTTTAGAGTGATTTAAAACGAGGGATAACCTATTTGGTCGAGTGGGTGGTAGGTGGTGGGTGGTGATAAAGCCTGCGTAGATGTCATTGTGCCTGTATTTCCGATACTACCTACACCGTTTCTGATTTCTCCGGGAGATTATTTCATTGCCGTGTCGACTGGCAGGTATCACTTGTGAGTCGAACCTTGCCTGAATTTGATGGGGCAAAGCCAAACAAACAATGGCTGGTGACAGTTTAACAACAGTGACTGTTTTCTAAGAAATGTGGTTGTAAAAACAACAGAACGCTATTGGCTCTGAAACCACTTTAATTTGTGGCCTGAAATACAGCCAAGCCTTTTTTCTGACTCTGACCAGTAAACTTTGTAGAAGCACTAACAAGATTATTACATTACACACATACACACAGTTGTTATTACAAAGTTGTAAGTTTTATAACAGCTGATAGACAAGTCCAGGCAAGTTTCTTTATAATAGCTGTCTCATTACCAGACTGTAACTAAACCACTATTTGGCAAGACCTGGTCTGTGTCCTACAGTGGCAATCAATTGATTAGGTAGACAGTTGCACCTGGTTTCTTACCAGCTTGATGCAGACACAGCAGATAACCAGAGGCTCTAGAACTCACCAGGGTGGAAAAAAATCATTATCTTGTTCATGGCTGGGACACATAAAAATTGGAATGTAACTACTAATAACTGGATGAAATCAAACCTCGTAAAAAACTGGCTGAGTCATAGCTAGAAATTGCTGAAGTACTCGTTGCTGTTGTTGTAACTAGGCAGGGAACACGCAGCTGTGTCCATATGGGTTGATTTGTTTGCAGCATTAGGAGTTGTCAGCGTGTGTATGGGTTGTAGTAACTCTGGTTGTCAACAGCAGGAAGTGGGTACTTGGGTGTGTTATGAGAGGCTGGCTGTGTGGACACACATACACATAATGTGTTCACCCACCTCACCTGTCAAATGCACTAATAGTACTAATGAAAATGCCCATTGCAGGCAGACTGAAGGGTAGATAAGATCTCGCCCTAATGGGCTGTCATACTGTACTGAGGTCTAGTGAACAGCCAAGTGCACTGATGGGTAATAGTATTGTTCTCTGTTGTTGAACCGTGACTATGACTTGTTAGGTACTGTAGGTTATCAGGGCATATATAAATATATATATCCTTGTGAAGAATTCGCCAGTTGCGTCTTTGTGTGGATGAATCTGATGTCTGTAAATGTTAGGTCACCCCTACAACTGTCTGAGCCCAAGGCAGGTCCCACCTTCACACGTATGCACAGGCCCAGTTGTTGTCCCTCCTTGTGTATCAATGTCTCACTGGCCAAGAGGAAATGTGGACCAGCTCTAAACTCAGTGCAGATGATTATGGTGGAATCATGGAACAGGAACCGTTTGTGGAAATCCTCAAATTAAAAATGATCATTGGTTAAATATAATGATTCCAGTAAGCAGTTCATATTTCTTAGTCAAAAGTGTAAACTATTTCATTTCCAAAGTGTGATATTTGAGTTGCACTTTCTGAGAGGGCTAGCCTTGACCTGACCATGACCTGTTAGAAAGTCATGACTTAAGTTAGAAGTTCCTTTCAACTTTATTCAATATCATCACCCTGATAATCTGGCATAGATATCTCAATACAGTTTTGGGGAACACTGGCCAGTGGGATAACAAAGTCATAAAGTCATTTGAAATCGATGTTTTGTAGAATAGACAAATGACATATTCCAGTTAGTCGTACCTGTTCAAACCAAGAGCTGTTTGCTGTATGTTCAAACAAAATAGTCTCTACAAACTTTGAAGACAACATTTTGTTAAGTCTTAGAGTTTAATTTGAATTGATTGGGTAGTGTCTTTTGTTGTAATATGAGTAATCATATTGTAAGGATTTATTACAAGAAATCGTGATTAAATTCATGAGATGTAGGAAACGTAACCCAGCCAGCCTGTCACTGTCAGTTGCTTGGTGATGTCTCCACCACTGGTGTCAGTGTGTTATGTGTGGTCCACTTTCTCCTGTAATTCAGTCTGAGGCTGTCATTGATACTGGTTCTTGAATTTTGTTTTCCTTCTTTCGTCACTGTTGTTTACTGAACATTGTCTTAACTCTCCCTAATGTTTTTACCAGTTCACCCACCACTCTTCACTACATTCTCAATTCTGTCCAAAAATCTCCCAGCTGACTTCACATCTCAGCTTCTTTCTTCTTTAGCCATTCCCCTGTGTGTGATTTAAGCATGAACAAACACATTTTTGTTTAATCAGCTGCATCTATGCATTCAGACACTTGTAGAAAGAGGAATTTGTTTAAAAACAGTAACAATAACTGTAAATTGTTAGTTAACTAGTGTTCAGAAACTACCATTAAGGTTTCAATTCTAATGGTGTCTTATGATTGTATTAATCTGTAAAAAAAAATTGCTTCATAGTTAAATAAAACTTTGTCAGCTGAGAAAGAATATAACAAATTACCTCCCGTATATAACAGAAAAATATTTTATTTCACATGCTGGCTTAATCCGTGATTTAGGCACAGAGAATGTATTTAAAACAGTTGTTAGTAGTGACACCTGCTGAACATCGGGCAAATTAACATCCACAGCTACTATAAAAAGTCTGATTAGTTCACATAGTGCTCGGGTTAAATTTATCACCCAGCCCGAGTCAATTTACACTGTGTGCTAGCCAGGCTAGTCACCATAGATCTATGTTGACAGGCCGTCTGACCTCAGAGGACCAGTGGGTCTGTTAATTAGGTGGTTGCCAGGAAACACCCACTGACTGTGTGGGCTGTTGTGAAGCCGCCTGCAATGTGAAGCCGCTTGCAATGTGAATGACCTACTTGGACTGTGTGTTGTGAAACAGCTGTTGGTTCAGTTATGGGACATGCCTCAGTAGTTACACTGCTTTGTGGCTTTGATTCCCGTATCACGCCATGTGAAGCACCACTGAATGGTTTTCACTCGATTGGAGACGTGTTTGAATGGTGTCCGTCTGTGTTTTGTTCTGTTGAACTGGCATGGCATGGACTAGGAAATTAGGAACAATACAAATGTTTGACATGGACTTTGTAATGAATAAAACATGTTTGATAGTGTCTCATGATTCAATGAACTGCTAAACGTTTCTGTGCTGAAAACTAATAAAGACTGGGCCACTAATAAGAGACAGTATAACAGTTTTAAGAATAATGGTTATACAGATTAGTTGTTCATACTTCAAATATTTAACTAGATGTCCAGGAAGCAGTTGTAATATGTCACTGTTGTTTGAATAAATAGTGTTGTCATTTTTGGTTAGTACTACTGATGATTATATAAGCGAAGTTCTTATTTTTGCTGATGGTGTTGACTGTTAAACAGTGTATGGTAGATACATGATTTCTTGTTAAATATTGACATTTAATAGTTATCGTTGAAATGTTTATCGTGATAAAGTTTAGTTTCTGTTTGTAACTGTCAATTGGTAGTTGTTGAAGTACCCGTACTTGGTGAAGTAGTCTCACCAATTGTACAATAACGGCGATTTGCACAAACTGTAAAACAAGTTTTACTGATTCATATGTGAATAACAGTCAGTGGCAAGTGTTTACAATGTCATAAAATACGCTGTTATGAATATAATTTACGTTTTGGGATGATTAAAGTGTGTTTGATTTGATTTGATTTGATAACAAGCTGATTGTTCTGTTTGTGAAAATAACCAGTTGATGTGCTTACTGTGTGTGCTACAGATGGGGATGCTCTGTTACATGAACTGAAGGCCTCGTCCCAGGAGAAAGCACGTGAGTCTAGTCTTTTCAGTTACACAACTCTACAGTAACATTCAGTGGACACATGTGTCAGAAGTAACAACAAGGACACTTGTTTCAGTACAGCATGTGTCAGTTAATGTAATAACTTATCTGTAATGTTTTATATTCTTAGTGGACACTGTAAACTTTTAACCAACATAGTTTTGTGTGTGTCTGCCCATGTGGTGCACATAAATGTAATAATAATGTGAACACTACAAATGGAATTTTCCTGTGGTCGTCCACCTGCGTTACCTTGTGTGGTAAACAATGTTCCATATGATATAAGTTCTTTAAAGTATCTTAAAATAGCAGCAATTGCTAGTAGTCAGCATGACTCAACGAACAGATTTATGATTATTTATATTGAGAATTTCCTAAAGCGTCTACTAATAACTTTTCTAAACCTTTTTGCTTTTTCAACGAAGGTAACTGTTGTGCTATTTTCAGACCCTAAATAGAACCACACAATCTGTGGATAAACAAATTCCTTACGTGCCTAACATTTTTGTCAGAGCCGTTTATTTTTTCAACTAAGGTGACTTGTGCTGTTTTCAGACCCTAAGTTGAACCACAGTCTGCGGGTGAATGAGGGACAGTTGATGACAAATGCCTTGAATGCATTCCTCATCTTTGTGAGCAAGAAGGGGTTGGTGTACTGTGTGTCTGAGGACGTGTACGACCACCTGGGACTGAGACAGGTGTGTAGTGTAGTATGTAGGACACCCAGTCACAAGCACACATATGTACACATACACACAAGCCACCATCACATGTCACACGTCATAAGTCATCTCACCTATTTGTCACCAGTGTGTGTCTGTGTCATATGTCATTATTCTTGTGTTGTAACACGCAAGCAGACATGTCAACATCATGTTACAAGTCATCTCCCCATATCTTATGACAGAGGTGTCAATGTTGTTATTGTCCGTGTTAGATTTACAACTATGGTTATTATGTTACTAAAATGTCAACACTAAAAGAAATCCTAGAAACCTAGACTAATAACTCATGATGTCCTAATTAGTAATGCGCATAATTCATTTTCTAGGGCATATTACCAGTTGTTACTTGGGGATATTAAATAAATAATTTATAAATAATCACGCATATTTGGTTATGAGTGTTATTTATCAAATTTGATTATAAACCAGACATGCCCATTTATCTGCCTGAGTATGTGCACCTTTTTTAATACGTATTACTGATCTATAAATTATCACAATGTCAATATGCATTCTCCGAACTGATATATATATATATATATGTATGTATTTGTTCATCCACACAAAACAACTGCTAATATAAATTATATCCTACTTTTTAAGGTCAGATAAAATAAAATAATATATATATATATATATATATATATATATATATATATATATTTATTTTATTTTATTTTATTTTATTTTATTTTATTTTATTTTATTTTATTTTATTTTATTTTATTTTATTTTATTTTATTTTATTTTATTTTATTTTATCTGGATCCTTAAAAAGTAGGATATAATTTATATTAGCAGTTGTTTTGTGTGGATGAACAAATGCAGCTGATTCAACACTGACCATAAACTACTAGGCAAACGATGCAGAACATGTTACGTTTACCATAGTTCAATGTCTGTCAGAATGTGTAATATGGTAAAGTATGTTTTTGAGAATCTCTTCTTGGACGATTGGTATTTGAAGCTGCCTTTGATAAAGTATTATTAACTTACATGATCATTTGCATTCCAGGAAGAGATAATTGGTCGTAACATCCTTGAGTATATCCACCCTGACGACAGCAAAGAATTTGGCAAACAGTTCCGTGAGAAGCCACCAGGGAGGTCATGTTCGTTTCATGCCCTGCCTCCTATGGTAGAAAGTGGTATCGAAGATCTCGATGGTATGTAGTATTCTATCGGTAATATGCAATATTAATAACATTTTAGATTGTGTTTGTTTTGCATATAATTGTGTGTAGGCAAGTAAAATGCATGAGTTAGTTACAAGTGCACTTCTTGCAGTGCCATTAACATATGATAAAATCATAAAACCAGATGTAACATTTTGTGAGATGAACAGTGGATTGGAAAAAATACTATTTTAGGTAAGTGTGATAGGGAAAGAGTTGGAGGCAATCAATGGGTAAACATCACAGATTTCATCATCATAGAGACAGTAGCCAATGACTTCTGTTTTGGTGTTATGCAGATGACGCACAATATAACATCCACGCTGTCGTGAGGGAACGTCTGTTCTACATTCGTATGAAGTGTCATGTGGTGAGAAAAGGAACTAAGACTCGCCAGACAGGCTATCTGGTACGTGCTTTCTTTCTTTACATAGTTTATCAATGTTAGTTTCATAAAAGTGACTGTCTTTGTCCGAGTCATTGAGCGTCTGCCATTTCCCATTTGGTTCACTCATTAGTTCAGTTCTGTCAAGAAATCCCTTTTGGTAAAAGCCACCTACATCAACCCTTGTTCTTTAGTATTTCTGTCACTGTCATACACAGCTTGCTGTAGAGTTCAAATGGTGAACTTTATTTTTTTAAATATCAATGCATGTTTACATTTAATTATAATAAATAATAAAGCTTTATTGCCATATTCAACATACATTATATGATGAATTGGAATGTAGTCTGGCGTTGACTCATATAGTGCCTATACAATAAAATGAAATATGGCAAATAAATATAAGATATATATATAAAATATACATTGTACATAATGTGTTCTTTAAAATGTTTTTTTAATATAATAAATAAATAAAGACACAATTAAAATAATAGATTATCTATTTAACAATAATTGTGGTGTAAACTAGTTAATAAATAAATAAATAAATATATATATATAAAATGTCCTTTAAAATTGTTTTATATATAATTTAAATTATTAAACATACATTATATGAGGACTAAATATCATTAAAAAAATTATTTACAATTGAATTGAATTTAATCCGCCCAGACCAACGAGGGATCACAACGAGTAATACATGGACTGAGTGACATACCCTAGAACTCTTCAACAATCATTTTACCAGTGTAGTGTGTGTTTACAAGTAGGGTTATGAATTTAACAAGATTGCTATTTAGTCCACCAGAAAGAAAGAGAAGCGATCGATGAGCTATTTGTTTGTTTAGAGTCCAGTGTTTAAATCATCGACGTATAGCCCACTGTTCTGAGATATTTGTCTATTCAATACATATTACTGTTATCAGTAATCACACAGTCAGAGGTTATATTTTGCCTCTGTCAGAATGAATATGTTCTTGTATGCAGTCTACCCTCCTTCACTAATATACTACTCAAAATTTGCTAGGATCACTATTTAGGGCAGTATTATATTTTTCGGCATGAGTATCACACAAAAACTAAAAATTGCATGTATTTGGGGACATGTTTATTTCCTGAATGATGAAAGTTTTTGTGTGATACCCATGCCAGAAAAATATAATACCGCCCTAAATAGTGATCCCTAGCAAATTTGAGTAGTATATTTCATCATATCCACTAATTCATGTTTTACTCTGATGGTTCCTATCTGTCGCTATTCCCATAAGCTGTCGGTGTGTTGATCATACATCTGATGTGATGCCTCTGTGCCGTAGCTGACCCAGTGGTCGGGTAAAGTGATGCTACAGAAGACACCACGCACCAAACATGACACCTACAACATCGTGGGCCTCCTGGCCATGGTCCGACCCATGCAGACGACGCCCATCCTCGAGATCCGCCTCGACGGCAACATGTTCATGAGTCGACACGATCTCGCAATGACCTTCACCTTCTGTGACTCAAGGTGAGCGTTTGGTGAATCTTTTTGTCCGCTACGTAGTTTTGTAGAGAGAAGACTGTGGTGAATGTGTGCCCTGTAGAATTGGTGGCACTTATAAGGACCATTAGTCATGCTTGATTGCACGCATGTTCTCAAGTCCAAACATGTCACGGTTGATTTGAAAAAAACTGCAACGTTTGTACAGAAAAAATCAAGGCGGGGGTTTGATTTTATCTTATCTTGTTTAGACTGCACATCCTGGTGTCGTTTTCCCAGTTAAGTGGTGTAGCTGGATTTGTCACACTGGGGTGAACATGCACATGGGACGTGTACAAATGGTGTATGAATGAGTAATTCACAGTGTACAATAATAACAGAATGTGAGTAAGCTGTAGACATTCTGTAAAGGGGTTATGTTGTTACTTCTGATCAAGTGTGTGACCCATGTCGACAGATAATACAACAAAGAGAGGTTGTCAGTCAGTCACGCCAGTACACCGGGTAAACTGTCAGGATGATTCATCTTCTCTTGAAACTGTCAATAGAGATTGCACTTGTTTACCCAAGCAAACATGTGTCCAGGGCCCTCAGGATGTGGTTGTCGTGTTCCTGCTACCAAAGAACCTGTCACTGAAGATCAAATAATGAATTTACGTCCTTAAAACTGTGTTTCTAACCAAGTTGTTAGGACTGGTGAAGGGTTTGGCTTTCTCTTGCCTTGTGTTGCCACCTGCCGGCTCCCATAGGAACTACACTTTGTAGTGTGGGTGTCCACCAGGCAGAGCCACTGTCGCCCAATGACTTGACTGGTGGCTTGCAGCTGTTGTATCACATCATGATTGCTGCATTAGTGTAGAATGCACTGCAGTAATTTGTGATTGATGAGGTTCTTGTCTCTTCTGCTTCAATCTGAAGCAGTGTTCTTTAATTCCACAGTAAATTCAAGTGGCATATTTCTATTACGTTTGTATCAGATAGCATTTCTAACTTTGCAAACCTGAAATTAATTGTTTTCTCACAGAGATGTCATGGTTGTGTTTTTCCATCACTATTTTATGGTTGCTGCTAATTTAAAAGTAAATAAGTGACCCAACAATGCACCAAATCAGAAAACAAAAAACAGGTGCATTGTTGCCGGGCGTCGCCTTTTTCAACCTGTAATTTTAGTTTCAATCTCGTTTCGCCCGTCCATCAGGTATATACGCTATTTAAAACTTGAACAGACGTGACATTGCCAGTGTGAAGAATGTCATCTATCATGGGCAGTGTTATAAAACATGTCATCAAGCCATAGAGTTTGCGTGTGGAAGTGTTACACTTTCCGGTAAAAATGGGTTTATCACTTCAGGCACAAATAGGGTCACGCATTCAAATAGGAAGTTGATGTAGGGCTGAGTCAGGCAATTATTTACAGGCATGTTTCTAGAAAGTGTGTTGCAATTACAAAAGGCTTGTGCATGAATAATTATTGGCTAGGTAAAAATAAATCTTGTACAGACACGTTTTTTTTACAGTTCTTTGAAACAGGAAGAAACTTAAATAATGCAAAATTAAGTGGTATGTTTATTTATTGCATAGTATTGTAAATTGTGTTCCTTTTTTAAAGGAACACAATTTTAGGGTTTTAATTACCATTTTCTGCATTTTCTCGTAGGTTTTCTGTTTACGTAACATGCAGGAAAAACCTGACGTTTTTTTTTCTTATGTAGAATAGACAGAGTTTCAATAGAAAGCCGTGCTCCAAGATCACAAACTCTGGCATCAGGTTACACTTTCTATTATATCCCATGATAAATGACAGTCTTGTGTCAAGTCTTCAGTGGCAGACATAAATGGTAGTTGAGTGTGTACTTGCACAGTACCATCTTGGTACTTCAGTCTCCCACTTCCTGGTGTACTTTGGCTGGTTTATTTTTATGATTAAGTATCTACACAATACGTGTTACTGTGACTTGCTAGTTGTGTTACGCTGAATCACCTGTGATCAACACAACTAATTGAGTCTGAGACATGTTCTTATCTTCTAACCTTAAAAAGGCAGTCACCAATTTTTTAGAATCGCCAAAATGAACAGAAAATTGACAGTGTCACTTTTTGTCAGTTGGATGTGATTCTGTATACTACTCCTGCCTAATATTCATGTTTGTTGAGTTGTGAGTGTCCATTTGGGAGGGTTGTGTCTTATCATTTTGTGGTGCCAATAGACTGCCTGCCTACTATCACCCGCCCTGGCATGCTGTAAGTTTGTTGTAACCCAGTGGTCATGCCCCGCTGGTCTTGACGTCATGGCACGGCGACTGACCTCAGCAAGTGGAAAATTCCTGTCTCTGGTTGCGACATCAGTCTCCCTCACAGCAGTGATGGGATGGGGGCAGAAGGGGTTGTTGGCAGTAACGTCATCCCTTTAATGTCCCACACTCCCTCATCCACAGCCAGTCAATGGTGACACGTCCGATGCAACAAACATGTTTTTCATTCTATGGCTTGGTGTTTTATGCTGGGAAGATGTTTTATTGATGATGTTTTGTGCTGTGTGTTGTGTGGATGTGTGTGTGTTGTGTGTGTGTGCGCATGTGTATACGTGTTATGTAGATGTATATTATTCAACATCACGTCTCCAGTCAGATTCCATTTCTTTGCTGTTTTTCACACTGTGAACTGCACTTGTGTCTGTCTTATTTTGGTTTATTCAACCACTTTAACTCCACTTTCTCAGAATTTTTGTGATGTCATTGACATTAAGCCATTGTTATTGTTCTTATTTGTTACCGTATGGGTAATTAATCAATGCACAAAATAGGTATTGTAAACGTACTGTACACTACAGTGTTAACAAATCATATTCTACTGTTGAAACATTACCTCTGTGTGGGCAAGAAAGCGAGGTTGTCATTGCTAATATCCTCTATATAGCTATCGGGCTTTGTCTTAAAGAAGTAGGTCAGAACTAACCAGGAGGTGTTTTTTTTCGAAGAAAGATTATCAGCAAGTGCCCTCTGCCCTGAGAGGTGCAACTTTCACATCGGAGGATCCACATTCGATTGGATGGTCGTGTTTATCGTGTTTATCAGAGTTTGTAGCCCACCTCCAAGCACACGCCTAAGTCAACATTACCTGCTGACTTGTTCCGCAATGTATTTGGGCAAGAACTGCAAATCTGCAATTAGCTTCAAGGTAATTTGAGTAGGATGCTGGGAAATGTAATCACTACAACTCTAGTTTACTGTTAGTCTGAGTCGTCCAGTCATAGAATTTCCTAATTTATAACTGACCTGATTAGGCGTTCATGTATTCCCTCTTGCAATATTAGCCTTATGATATTACTGTTGATGAAATTTCCTCCGAGTAAATTATCTAGATTGGTGCGTAGGTCAGGACATCTGTTTAGTGGTACTCCAGCGGAGGGATGGCATACATTAAAACTGAGTGGCATTGTGGGTATCTTGTGTCGTTTGAGCAGACACACTGGGGCCATACGTGTCAACACTGTCATCACATTTGATTATAATCATTTTTACAAACCATGGCCGTTTAAATTGATTCTTACATATTTTATAATTATGGAAATTTGAATATAACTATGATGATTGGTTGTATCAGTGAGGTTGATGTGTGTATGACACACATATAGTCATAGAAGTATGATTTATTGTGATACAACCCCCTTCCGTATGAATTGTGTGTTAGATAAGATTATAGCTGATTATTTGTTTCAATGTTAGACGGCACGCAGACTGCCAACTGTTTCGTGGAGTTGTCAATCTGATTAGGCTGTGACATGCACAGACGTATACATGTATATACGCATGCGTACTCACACACACGCATACGTGCAGTGGTAGTGGTTGCAAGCAGACTCGTGCTATACAGTGTCTGGTAGTTGAACTATGGGAGGTACGACCTTTTGGACACTTCTCATAATGAGGCTGCCTTAGTACAGTCGGCAAAGTGTAGCAAGTTTGTGGTAATTATTGACACATAATTCAGGAACATTACTATTCAAATTTGTGTCAACATTTACTTATGAATCATGTTACAACTGGAAATATATTAATAGTAAATCATGTTAGATATAAATTAGGAAATTAATTATAATAACAGTCAACTTGGCTTAAGAGGTACAATAGTTCTAGTGATCAAATCTTTCACCAAAGTCGTGCAACTGCAGTTTGAAGTAAGTAGAAATAGTTAGCTGTCATGATCTTGTAAAATACTCACTTTGAATGGTGGACTGGTGTAAGCTGTGTTTAGATAGCAGAGGACTTTAAATGTTCTCATGTTAGTCATACCTTCTCATTGTGTGACATATATATATATATATATATATATATATATATATATATATTTAATATATAAATTATAATGTGTGTATGTATATATTATCTAATATATTAAATAATATATATATATATCATATTTGCAAGTATATCCCGTATTCAGAAGAAGAAAAATTACAATAATTTATCAGTGCGGTATTTCATCTTGACCTCTTCAAAGGTTTTTGCAGACAATATAAAAAATGACGAATGAGAGTCTTCAGATTGATAACCATCAAGATGCACTCGGCTAAGAACGTCTTCACGTTGGTATGCCGTCACGCGAAGTACATCTCTTGCTGCCGTTCATAGTCACGTACTTGTGTTGTCGTTGTCCTCAAACTGTGACTAAACAAGACCCTCTTGACTCCCGCTGTCGTTGTCTTGAGACTTGATACGTCAGTGGACAATGACACCGACTTGAGATATAGTACACCCGTTAGAAAGAGATCACAGATAATGCCGGTGATTGATGTTAGCGCCAGAGCGTGCAAACGTCTGCCCTAGCTGGTACAGATCGTCTCTGACCCGAGTTGCTGCCAAAAAACAGTCTTGGGCCTGTCACGCTTCAAGAGTTGTTTGGTGTTGGTTTGTGTCTCGCTGACCGAGTCACATGGTTTTGCACTTGGCAGGGATTTGGCACAGTAAGTGAGCTCTCCCGTAAACCAGCGCGATACGTCTTGAGCAACCGTAGTATGACGTGCACAGATATAGTATCTTTGACTTCCAGGGTGAAACTGCCTGTTGAAAGTTAATACAAGTGCGATTATATCGCGGTCATTCTGTGAAAGAAATCAAAGTGATACACATCTGACCTCTGCCCGTTGTGTTACATACGCATACATATTCCTGATGTCATCGCAGTCTTATCAGCGCACATTTTGATGATAAGGGTAGCTTGCAGGGATATATTCCCAGGCAACACCCAATTATACATGGCCCAGATCATTTCCAGATTACTTAGCAAGCAACTTTTCATGTCTTTAAATAGGCATATTTGAAGACATACGTGTACATTGTAAGGTACTGATTTTGACATTGGCCTATTTGAAACTAGCTTGTCTATAAATGGTCATATGTTGCAGCGTACATTTACAAGTCGTCAGTTTTCATCCACATCTATGGAATGTAATTAGTGTTGTTATTTTTTGTTGGCGAAACAAATGGTATTGTTATGGTTCGTCTGTGGAATCAAATGCCACCGCCAGACACCTTGTGGGAGCACCTGGTGGCCAATAAAACTGACGAGTTTGTCAGTTCGTAGAAGCGTCAACGATGTGATAGCAGCGGTGTCCTTTGGGGTTGTCTGTCCTCTGTGACCCTCGGTGAGTAGCCCAATGACAGGAGTGGCTGGGAGCGAGGTGTCATCCCTGTCTCCCAGGCACACCGGGGCTTAAGGCTGAAATTGCATAACAGGTTGTGTTGTATTTTATGTGAGCGGACATCGCCAGGGGAGGCCGTAAACCAGGGCCCGCGACCCAAGCACAGGGGCCACATTATGCTTTTCGGAGAATTGATTAAACGAGACAAGAGCAATGAGGAAAGGCCATAAATATTGCAAGCAGCAATTTTGCGTCTTGCCAAGGGGGAGGGGATCGACTATATGTAATGTTGACATTTGCGCAGTGTAATGTGTTGTTGCTGTAGGTCTTAAAGAAGTGCCGATATTGGCTGGAAGAAATGGTCGTTTATTTATTCTTGGGCATTTCCTGTTTTAAATAAAGATGTGGTGATGATTTATACCATATGAATATGTGATGCTGTGTTTTATGTTAGAGCGGAAATTACGCTATCTTTACATGTCTTTGTGTCTTTCTGTCATATCGTTGATATCTATGGTGCCTGGTCAGTCAGTTCTGTCTGTCCATTGTATAACTCTCTTACCTCCCTGATCTGTACATCAGGCTGTCCTATCTCATGCAAGCATTTAGTTACAAAGTAAGTTTCTGTATTTATGGATTAGTAAAGAGCGGTTATCTTAGAAGATTGTGAGGATGTTGACATAGGAAGCTTTGTGGCCAGGATCAATGAGAGACGTTTTGTTGGATCTGGTGGAGCGCCTGGGGCGTACCTATTGTCATAGACGCAGGCACAAAACAATGGCTGTGATGTGTTGTTGGAGCCTGAAATGTATTCTCGTCTTGGGGACAAGTGGTGTTTCCTAAGTTGCTGTTGTACGTATGGGTGTCACTCCTGGTGACGGGAGTTACTCCAGACACCCGAGGTGTCAGTGACTATGTTCAGCCTCAATAGTGTCTCTGTAAGCAGTCCTGTATCCCTTACGTCTTCACATTTCTGCCTTGTGTCCCTGAAAGTCCAACGTGATCCAGTTACCATGTAATAAACCAGGAACACAAGAAGGGCATACAAATGACAGCATTAGTCAGAGCAGAATAACTAAGGAGGCTTTCTGTGCAATTTACAACATGTGAAATCCTAACCTCTAATTTAATATGTGACTAGAGGGTGACGTGTGTCTAGACGCCTGCCCTTTACCACTTATATAATGCGGCCATCCGAAATAAGTAGGGCAAGTTTTCTGGTTTCAGAAGAATTTCACAAAAAAGCGACCGGGGTTAATTATTATTAATGTAACAAGTGATACATAGATTTACTATAAAATACTCTCAACTGACTAAACCAGTCTATATGTATAAGTGTAAAATATAATAATGATTGCATAATCCTAGACCAAACACACCTCCTTAATCAGTTAATGCTTAGTACGATGCGCAAAACATTGCATAAGTGCTGTTGATATATTGTCGCAGTAACCTTAACACTGTTTGCACAAATGTCACTTCGCCAAATGTCATATTTATTGCGGTGGCCAAGTGTTGTTTGCAAGAAGTCTCGTGCGCGGTTGACATGTGACCAGTAAATGGAAAACGACATGTTTACTGAGCTCTTGTGTACACAGACTGTCGGCTTTGGAGAGCTGTGCTTATTGCAAATACACTTATTGCAGATATCCGTCCGCATTGAGAAGAGATTCCGTAGTCATCTTGGCCTTGACACGGTAGCCTGTAGTGGTGTGCGTAGTTCTGTAGCTGGAGAGAAAAAAACAGCGAATGTGGTGTCATCACAAATCTGGCGTCACTCTCATTTTAGAGTATTTTATTGTTTAAGGTGCTGAATGAAATTCTATGGCTAGGTGTCTGTTAACAATATCATTGGCATGAAATCCTTAAAATATTATAATAACAATTAGGTCATCTGATTTGTGTAAAAGATTATGAATGAAAATTAACTAAGAAAACAAGTATCACTTCATGCCAGCTCAACCACTGATAGAGGTATTTACATAAAAGATAACCTGTTCTTCTGACACAATGACAATACAAATTGTACTGTACGAAAGTTATAAAGTAGTTTTTTCCATATAAAATGCATTGCATGAACAGTTTGTGTTAGTCATGTTTTGGTTTGAGTCTACATATTAAAAAAAACTTTTTGACACAGTGACATTGCCCTACATTGGGAGAGAAGACAGGATGTTGGCTGTGTACTCAGCGAGGCACTGACCTTTGGAATATGTTACAACTGATGATTACAAATGCACAACTTGGCTAGGTTCCATGGAGCTTCAAGGAAAGTACAAGCAAAGTGGCCGTCTGTTTAAACGCAGAATGTTTGCGTAGCGTGCACGATATTAACAGTTGGAATATATATTTATACATCTAGCCCGAGGGAATGAGTTGCTTGGACTACCTGTGAAATGCCTCCCGGCAGAGCAGGTCCGCCAGGTTTCTGACACGAACAAGATACGGACATTTGCAATATATATTTATACATACTTGGCGGAAATCCATCTGACCTGAGGGCAATGAGTTGATTGGCTGAAAGCTTGTGTAAGTGATAAAGACTGGAGCCGTGAACATGATACTGGCATTTGGGATAGAAATATACTTCTCCGCACACTTACCGGCTGTCCATCTGGCCTCGGGGAAATTGGTTGCTTCGCTAAATTCAGTCTTTAAACTTAGAGGAATGCAAAGACTGCAATTATCTAACAGAAGACTCGTAGAGCATTTAGCAAGGCAGTGCCTGATGATTTGGAGAGATACCACTAGGCTGAGGCAGATGATTGTGCTTCAAGATAGCACACGGGCCCCTGTGTGGTCAGATATAGCTATAGGGGAGTGGTTCCAAAAACTTACACTTTTATTGAGTTAAATATGTTTAATTGAAACTGTAATTGCAGTTGGAAATCACCACACCGGTGTAGTTGTTAATGTTGACCCACGTAATTAATGTGGTTACACTTTGATGACTTATTTAAAATGCACATTATTCAACCTGCATGCTAATGCTGAGATATAACTTTTGACAAATAGAGAACAGTCTAATCAATATTTTTGAAAACAATTTTTTGTTTAGCAGTAAATGGTAAGTATTTATTTGTAATAATAGTCAAATTCATCTGATAATTGGAACTGCGAGAACATTTAAGGCGATATAATTGGAAATGTTTGACAATTCTGGAAAACGTTGTTGTAACTAGACCTTGGAACAAATGGTCTGTCAGTGATTTAAGAACGGTTCGACATCAGTCCCATGACTGTGCCATTGCCGTTTCTGCTGGGTCAGATAAATATACACCTGTCAGGCTGCGTCCAGATTTATACATGCACCCCCTTGCTGTGAACAGTGAATACTTACCTCGTTCCCAGGCTCCACATAGACTAGATGGAAAGAAGTGAAATCGACATGCGACATCCCATCACGTTTAGTCGAACCTCTTCGTGTCTGTACTCCTTCATAGTTCATTTTGCTGTCGAGTTTGAAAGAGTTCCTTACAAGTCACTGACACACGTGATATAATTTCCCACAATAACGGTGAGTTGTGGCAACGAATGAAGGTCATCTAGGCTATTTCTTTGGCCTGCCCCACATTTAGTGCATGTCAGTGTGTCAGTGTGTCGACACTGACAAATGGGGCTTTGACGGCTGACCGTGACCACGATCAGATCGTCCTTCCCTAGTCATGCTTATATAAGCCGTGGGTAGGAGAAAGTTTGCGAATGTGATTTTATCATTTGCGATTGTGATAGGAAGTAGGCAGGTAGGTTGGATTGTGTTACAGTTCTCAGATAGTTATTACCTGTGTTAGGCTCACGTTGACCATTAGGCATGCAGCCAATGGCTGTATAATGTAGTCAGATTAAGTTTGGCTTAACAGAATAGAGAGAATAACAAATATATTAGAGCCAAACTGTAGACCAGTGTGAGATGTTGGTTTTGTTTTGAGTACGCCAGGGGTGTCTTTCTAGCGCAGGAATTAGTTGGAAGATTATTTAGCAGGGCTGAGTGAACACTGAGTGAACAGGAAGTAAACTGAAGACTTATGGGGGGAGGGGGGTTCACAAATGGTAGTGAAATATATGCAATATAACATAAGGTAGATGACTAGATGTACTGGTACTTGGGGGAGGGGGCAAAATATGCCAACCGCTGTCACTAAGACAACGTACCCATTAGTCCAACAGTTGTGTACTACACACGAGTGCATTGTGCGTTAACACATGCATTTGTTATGACAGTTTAGCAAGTGTACTATTAAGACTATTAATTATGTATGACACACGGTAGTATTGGTATGAAATACAATATAATTTATGTGTTGGTGTGGACTAGTGTTAACAAGGTGTGGGATTCAGTTGTAACATTATGACAGATTGCGATACTGCACAGGCGTCTTGTTGGACATGGCCAGTACATGAAGTATCCCTCTTGAGCACTTAGAAAACAGGATATTGGCTGTGTGTTCAGCAGGCCTGTGTTATAATTAATTACATCACTGCAATGCAGCTGGCTTGGATGATCCTTAAGGATTAACTTCCAAGAATACAGCTGCCTCATGCTGGGCCTGGCAAATTTAGCTACAGACCAATCTAGATTAACAAGCAATCAGGATTAATATCCACAAATACGAAGTATCTTAGTGGGATGACATCATTTAACTCAAGCAAAAATGTATTGGGAATGATTTGTGTATAAGAGATGCTGTCTGATTGAACATGTCTGCCAGGGAAGTAAATTGTAAAGCGCTTTGAGCAGTCCTGAGGACTGGATACTGCGCTATATAAGAACTTGCCTTTACCTTTTTATAAGTGTATGCAAAATGTGTATTAAAATATAATTCTGGATAGGTAAATGTGCATAAAATCATGGATGTTGGTGTGTCGTGGTTTGGGTGTAAACAAATGCTTGTTGTGACAGAGAATGGCAAAGGTTAAGGTGAGTTTGGCAGTGTGTATGAGGCAAGCACATGGTCCACAGGTATAAATAGTGAGCTACAAATGGCCTGGCTGATGGCAGAATCAGCCTCCCAAATGCCAAGAGCATTATCTCAAGGCTGTGAAGTACATGCTGCTGGCACAAACTGCGGCTGGCGATTATCTAAGTCTGGTGCTGTCTCTGCACAAATAGCCCTGCCGCCGTGAGGAATACGCTGGGAAACAGGGATTCTGCGTGATGGGATCTTGGAAGGTGGGCAGTTTGCGTGAGTTGTCTGTATAAACTTTGGGTTGTCCTGTGGCACTGAGCAACGTTGCTCTGCCACTGCCCCAGGCCATACAGAGAGCTGGTTCATTCATATGCACTGAGGCTTAGCCGAGGCCATTGAAGGCTCCTGCGAGATCTTTAAAAAGGACCCATTGCCTGCCAACACTTATATTTGCTTTGAGCTCGACGATCGGCCAGAAAGAACTCTCGTAAGCCGAGCACACGGATCGAGCAAGGTCACAAGGTATTGATCCACGCCAGATCAGCCAGCCACAGCCAGCCCCGTGTAAGTGACTTAATGTGAAATAATTCAGTCAACTGCATGTTGCGTGCACGCGACAATGGTAGCTCCTAGCAACGTGGCATTTCAGGTGTGCGAGACGAGCGAAGGTATGTGGAAACTATCGTGTCCGTGAGCGCGTGTGTGTGTGCCTGGTGACGGCATTCGCAAACGATACGTCTATCTACATGTGTTGGGTCGGGAATCTGTTATCATAGACGCTGGGCTATGTTAGTGATTTGCGTAGAGGCTGAGCTATGTTGGGCTGATGTGCGTCAGCGGCAGTGTTAGCTCGGTGCTCCGTGGGGGTGTGGTCCTGATGCACCGCGGTACTCTCCGTGCCATTGGCTGGGACTAAGGCAGGGACCGACACACCTCCCATCTGCTTCCTCTCACTGGCTAGCACTTGTCTGACAACAATACGGCAGGTAAAGAATGCTTTTTACTCATTTCCCAGGCCTGTCGTGAGGATTATTAGTACTTATCACGCAATCATGGGGCGGTGTTTGGTGTAATTTTCGCATGGATTAGATTCGCGGTGTTTTGATACCTCATTGTTCGTGGTGACAACGCTTCTGTTGTATTGGCGCCTGCACCATTGTCGTCGGGTATATGAGAACATGCACCGACACGTATTTCTTATATACCTAGACAGGCAGTCCTGTGTGTCACTAGATGGCCAGCACAGTCTGCTTACTAATCAATTGAGTGCTTGCCAGTTACACTCAAAGACCTGTGCCATGTATTGTGTTTTTTGTCAAACTGCATGCATGTGTGATCACTTTTATTCTGGTAGTTAACCAACCGGCTCCACATAACAGGATATGTGATTTAACTTATTTTTCATTGCCACGTCACCGGTTGTTGTCAGCCGAGATGTTTTGCAGTCTAAAGTCTGACTTTCACAATCTTCGAGGCGTTGGGAAACTGATATTGTTGTGGTGTGGTTGACAGCTACTCTTTCAGATTTATGAGTACTTAAATCGGTGTAGTCGTCAGCAGTAATTGAGAATGTCGTCTGTTGAATGTTGGTACGCAGGGGTCAATCTTACTGTCCGTGAGAGTAACATGTACAGGTGGAGCAAAATAGCTCCTGGAGCAAAGTTGCTCCTCCGGTTCTGCTCCAGAATAGAATTGTGCGGACTTAGGTGGAGCAGGATTGTCATGCAGCAGGCCGGTATACACAAGTACACGATAAGACGCTTGTTTAAACAGTTCAAAGTGTGGCATTTTAATGGCGCCTGTGTTAGATAGTTGGACTAAAGGTTGCCGTGGAATTGAGACATCTTATACTGTCGATTTCCAGCGCATTAGAAAGTGCACATTCGTATGAGTTTGCAAAATAACTGACCACAAAAGGTATTCACAGGGTGTCACCGTGGGGGGTAATGTCATAAGTAAACATCAAACTACTGGTCACAATTACAAAGTTCTGTTTACTGTAGTAATCGTGTTTGAACTATCGACCATTGTGAAAGACAATATTTGTATTGCATTCATGAATACGCAAATGCTATTGTTGTTAGTAAATGACTAAATGTATTGTTGGTAAAGATTTCATTCACAATCACACCAGCGTCGTTGCTTTAGGAGTAGACACAGGTCAGACGTGCCCTGGACAGTGTGATCTAATTGAAGGGTCATCTTATCAAAATAAGGTGTTGCCTAAATATTTATTCAAGATAGCATCCACTGCTTGCTGTCCAGGTGCGCAGACAGTGAACTGGATTAAGTGCAGTTCCGTGTCGATGTAGGTGAATATGGGGGGGTGGGCTGGGGCTAGCAGACTAAGTCAGACCTCAGGCTGGGGTATGTTTATCCCCGGTCCTCCTTCACCCGGAACCCAAATGGGAATGGATGGTATCCATCCCACCTCTTGGGCTACTCAGCAGCTGCCGTACCGCTGTCAGTGTTGGAGGGAACATGGTCTTAATCCTGGATTCTGGCCTAACCTAATCCCGGACTTAATCCTCCAACGGATCCATTCCACCCTGCTGTTTCTGCTTTATTCCCACAGCAGGAAGTCGTTTGTTGTCACCGCCAGTGTGCGTGCATACGCAATACGCAGGCCGGCACAGACGTAAGCACACTTGGCTCGTTCCCGTATATGCAGACACGCCAGGCAGGAAGATGTAATGCCAGGGAATATCTGCGTCAGACATAGTACGAGCGCAGGGATTGACGTCACCGAGCGACAGATTATGCCACTAGGTCGGTCTGCTCCCACTCAGTCTGCCATTCATGAACTGCCCGGCACTCGCAGTGGCCAATGCCGTCTGCTCAAAACTAGGCTGCCCCTGCCCATTTGTCAGCACCAGTGGGGTAATATCGGGTGGAAGGGTGCATACCCCACCACTGTAGGGTAACTGTGGGGCGGTGTGGTTGGTGTTATGATTATCTGTGGTGACACTGTGACCCGAACGAACGAGGTAACGACCACCGCGAGGATTTGTCAACCGACCAACCGACAGCCATCTGAGGTATCTCATTAGTGAACATTAACCTCTCTCTCTCTCGGTGCTTTTTGACATCCTCGCGTGAGCACTCGATCACCTCGTTGACTTTTGTGTTGTGTCGTGTGCAAGTGTCGACACACCTTTGATCGCACGCGTTTGCCTTCTTGCAGGATTCTCAACCTGGTCGGCTACGAGCCTAGCGAGTTGATTGGGAAGACAGCATACCAGTTCCACAACCCACTGGACGCCATCAAGATCCACCATTGTCACCAAGCACGTAAGTTCGCACTCATTACACGCACTCTTGTCCTCAAAGCCTACGAGCAGTCTAAGTGCAGTGTGTAACTCTTGTGTACTGGAGGTACAGACGTTGCACTTAATTGTTCGCCTTTCAGGACACCGAGCCAGTTCTGCTTCTCTATTAAATTTGACAATCTTGTTTTCTGTTGAAATGCTCCCAAAATATCACCCACTACACAATGTATGAATGGTTACCAGATGTACCTGTTGGGTCACACAAATTGTGATACTAGGTGACAATCTGATGACAGTGGGTGTGTGACAGAAACATAACTTTTAAATTATTTGTATTTGGTTTTGTTAAATCAAATACTTTATGAATTACCATGACTGTGTTTTCAGACATCAACAATAAATACTAATTTTCTGTATTGTATTATGCCTAAATACAGACAGTATTTGTATTTCTTTGGACACATTAATAAATCTGTTCTTATACCATATGTTTTCGCACAATTGACGGTTTAAGTAGTTATAGGTGTATGAACACACACACAGTCATTGTGATAAGACAGTGAGTGCATTCTGTCCTGGCCATTATTGTACTTCTCCCTGGGTGGTGGTGTGGTTTAGAAGTCACCAGACTTGCACGGCTCAAAGTTCTAGTGTCTGTCACTGTTAACAGCGTCTGTCAATGCAGCTGTCTCCGTTGCCCACTCATCAATGAGCCCACTTGTCAGTCGTGGATAAGCACCATTGGACAGTCCTAGCTGCCCGCTGTCATGCTGGCCGGATTTTACGTCCACTACTGTGGATCTACGGCCGTTAATGCCATTATATAGTTGTTTTGTGTCCTCTGATAGTGTCGGTGACGCTGTCATAGATGGATGGTGTAGACATATTTGTCGTAAGTAATGTGTCTGGTATACCTTGCTGGACAGGTCATGACCATTGGGTGAGTGTGACCGTGGGTGGGACCAGGGGGTGTGTGAATATGTGTATATGATTGAGAGTATTGTCGGAGCATCTCACAACAATTGCCTGGAATCTTGCGCAGTGCATTCGTTAAACATCAGATTTCTTCGTGCTTCATTGTTAATGCGTCATTGGTTTTAACACCTGCTATTCTTAGGTATGTCATCTCTCGTGTCCGTTATTATGATTAAAGCCATAACACCGCATATAAACTTGTCTGGTGTCTTGCGTAAGGCAGATTGAACGTAAGATCTGCTCCGATGTCCACAGCCAGAGAGTATCGTTTCTGACCTCGCCACCTCCCAAGTTTTTTGTTTCTGGTCTCGATGACTTCTACGTAGCTTACCAACTGGTGCGTGGTGACATTGAAGGGGGGTTTTGTAACTGGGCCTTTGGGCAGCATATCAGACCAGTGCGTTACCTCCTGTATCGGGGTGATCTCAGGGAGACCGGTGAGGTCAGTAGAGCACCCACAGACCCACTCACCAAGTCACTGGGCCATCTAGGCTTCATCAGGCGACTTGTCACGAGTGTCTTGCCAGTGGGCTATCGCTGACCATCACGTGGACCATGTGAAAGGACGGTGACACACTGAAAGGACCGTGACACGTCACCTCAAAGGTAGCATGTTACCGAAGGCGTTATCGCACCAGTGCACTTGTGATGCATTAAATTCGTCCTCCTGTCTCATTGTTTAGACTGGGGTTCACCGGTTGTGAATAGAGGCTTGTTATCATTTACTGGCATCACTAGGCATTTATAAAAAAAATTGATATTGTCACGCTTTATTATGTAATAGATGATGCCATAAAAACAGGTAGATTTACGACAGTTATTGTTAAAATATTGTCAAAAAATATTTAAAATGTTTATTAATTTGTTGTAATACTTGTGGGAATATAATGTATGGTCAGCTTTACATTGTGTGTGGAAACTGACTAGCGGAATGTGAAACTTTCAGAAATTGGTCTTGTTCAGGGTTCAAACAAATGGCTACAGTTAAAAATCTGTTCCGAGTGTCTAGTTTAATTGTAATTGATATGACTGTGCGAGACACTAAATAGTTTATGGTGGTATAAAGTGTGTCTCGCATTGCTGTATGGCAGCATTAGAACGCCTCAAGACACCTCGCAGCTTTAGGGAGGGCTTGCCACTGGCTACCTGTTGTGATATTGATCAAGGCAGGCAAATTAAGTCTGAAGAAGCGCTTACAGCCAAAGCCACCACGGCTGACCTAGCCGAGTAACTAGCTCGCAGTGTTAATCAGCTCCGGTATTGAGTCTGTTTAGCCAGCTGCGATTCGTCCGGATATAATGATCGATATTGAACATGTTAGTTTAAAGGCGTGTGTCGAAGATTTAGCTAATGGTTTGCAACAGCCGCGTGTAATTATGTGGCGTAATTAAAGTAATTTTGAGAAGAATCACATGAAAGCATTCTTATCGTAGTTGTGGTGACGTGTTATTAATTACTTGGTGGTTACGTGATTCGTTGGGCACAATGAAATATTGTTTTTTTATTTGTGAACAAGGTTAAGAAATGTATTGGATTTGGACGCGATATTTGGCTGAGGGTCAGAGGGTATGTGTTGCTTTGCCAAAAAAAAGACAGCGACAAGCTAAAATGTGTCCATCTTCATTCAGATAGTTTGCGTAGAACACCATCTAAAGTTGTATGAGTTGTCCTGCTCCTGCTAAATAAGATGTCCTGATTCCTGATAAGATGCCCGTGAACAGACCACCCAGCTAGAAACACCAGTAACCATTAAAAGGATATTAAAGCTTTATCAAGATTGTCCCCCAAGGTGATTGGATAAGGAAAATACAATGACAGCCAAACGTTTCATGTATGTGTAGCTTGTCCTGAAAAACATTCGGTCGTTTTTATTTTTAAACATTCATTATCAACTCATTCGATTGTACACGTAATATGTTGCATTCATTTATTGTGCACTTGGGGCAAAGCAGAGCAGAACTTAATGGTCAGAACATTTACTTGTCCCTGTAGAAGAGTATTTCTTACAGTGAATATTAGCAACTGTTGTTTCAGCTGGACTGGTTTGAGAGTCACGAATCGTGCTGTGCATGTCAGTGTGCATGAGACCTGATCTGGTGAATGCCTGATTGTGTCTGTCGATAGGTCACCAGACTGGTGGTAATTGGTGTGCCTGTCTATGGTCCTCCTTGGATTTAGTGTTTTGCGCGTGAATAGTCTGTTCACCACAGCCCTGTAACTAAGAAATTCATAAGCAGGTCTCAATCAGGAATGTATGATTTGCCACTGATAGCAGGCCTCACGTGGGCCCAAAGAACTGCTTGTGAACGTGCCAAACATGGTAATCTCAGGTAATGAGGACAGTCCTCCGCACAGGCTTCAATCACATGAGTCACTCATGTGTGATACAGTGTAACAACTCAAGAAAAGCTGTTAATTGATAAGATCTTATCTTGTTTCTTTCTCTCCAGTTGTGTGGTTAAGCAGTGCAGAATAGAGGTTAAGAAACCTCTGGGGTTGTTTAGACCTTCCTGGTGAACTCTATGAGGGTAGACACCAGACAGGGGGGGGGTTGATAAACCCACAGGTTGGCCTGACTGAGGTTTTGTATGAACCAAATGTTGGTGATATCACAATGCAGGTATCTCAGAAACTAGAACAACATTAATAAAGACAGCACCCGGTCAGTGTCTAACCATTAGCCTAGCCCCTTTTGACCCATCCGCGTGTACGCGTTATTGCTTATTCGACATCTCACGCTGTTCGTAATCGATTCAGTATTGGTGATTGCATTTGCACGTCTATTCATACATGCAAAGCTCTCGTCTTATTTCGGCTGGTCTCCAGTTGGCATATTGTCCCCGTGCTTCTGACATTGTCCATGCCATGGGGTTCCTACATTGAAACTCGGGCCTGGTCAGTGGCTGGACAGTGGCACTGTGGGGTCATCACAGGTGACCAGACTTCCAGCCAGGTAGAGACAATCACAGGTGCATCCTCCACTTGGGTCTCCCAACACTCACTAGGCTGTAATTATCACTTCTCATGATGTTTACTTTACAAATTCTGTCACGTGTGTGTGCGTGTGTGTCCGCTGGTAATGTGGTGTTATTTCATATCATTTTGCGGTACAGTACAACAGTGTTTTGAAACTGTCCATTTAATTGTATCCATTAAAGATTACGAGAGAAACCTTTGAAGTTTGTTATGAAACAAGATGAAGGCACACTAATTTTAAAATATTCTAAAAATATATTAAATAAAATCTGTTTTATTCAGGGTTGTATAATATTAGCAAGTAAATAGTTCTCAAGGTAGTAGTCGCATTTTTTAAAGAAATACTTGCATCACTCCACGTAGCATAAATCCCATTCTCTCTCTCTGTCTCCCTCTATCTGCCCCTCTCTCCCTCTCTGATAGAGGTCTCTTGGTAGGCAGACTTCCTGTCAGCTGTCCAGTGGGATCAGAAGTCCTCAGTGGTCAGAGCGTCCATCCATCATGTGAGTGGCCAGACTGCCCTCTGTGTCACTGGGCCATCTAAACATAACTTACCTTATTACTACTCTATATTTCATTCTGACAGCCATTGTGAAACATAAGGATCACCCTCCACCCGTGTCACACAGTTTAAAGTAAATGTGAACCCATCCAAAGCAAATTAAAGGATTTTTTTATTCAGGTTTATATATTAAAAACGTTTTGCTAGTAACAACAATTTGATATATTAATGTTCAACACATACATATATATATATATATATATATATATATATATATATATATATATATATATATTGCAAATGAACTATATTTGACCCTTGTGTCTAGACAGCCTGGTAGAACCTGAACCAAACACGTGTCCATATACATATGTACGACCAAGTCACGTCCCAAGCCGTCTCATTCTATAGTTCACACAAGGCATTATGACATGACGGCAGAACAAAAAGCTCGCTGTCCTATACTAGGACCGCCTAGCTGATACGATGGCAGTGATAGCCCGGTGACTAAAGATTGCATTCACACACCAGTGTGTGTGTGTATTTGTGTGTGTGTGTGTGTGTACTTATTTGAGATCCCAGGTCCACTCAATATGATCAGCGGTCAGATAGAACCGTTGGTAAGGTCCAGATATGATCAGTCCCAGTGTTGAACTCAGCTATGGTTGTAGTTGTATAGACTCCTCCAAAACCCTGTATTAATATTATGTGACTGCGTCTAATGTGTCTAATGATAATAGCAGTAGACGTTATCATGTCTCCCCCCCCCTCCCCAACAGACATTACCCGGGTCATCTGTGTGTTACAGATATAATAATATTGTAATATATTCAACCGATGAAATGGTTTTCACTGTCAAATGTGTTTGAATTATCCCAATTCCTCTGTAGTTGTTCAACTGGGTGGGCTGTTTAGTTTCGACTGTTCCCAGGAGACTCGTGGCCTGACATTCTGCTAGTGACGAAGTCTGAGTGGTGAACTCTAGCATTTCTTGAGCTTGTTCGGAGCGCCACATCAGTGACGAGACGGGATAAAATCAATTTGCTCCATGTTGCCCCCAGTAGGCCTTGCTGTGTGGGGCCTCATTGCCACATCACAAATCCTAATCAGATTCTGTGATTTGTGTTGAACATTTTTAATGATGAAAACATCAGTGCCACTCAACGGTTCAGTACCAGCATCTTATCCGGTCGTCTGCTCGTCGTTTAATTTCATGATTTCAAGGGGTTTGACAATTTGTTCTTAGTTCAGCTATTCTGTTTATCAAGTCTGTCTTCTGGTCATCCAATTCTCTCGTCTGGTTATCAAATCTCTTCTGGTCATCCAATTATCTCTTCTGGTCATCAAAATCCCTCTTATGGTCACCCAACCCACAAATCTGTCTTCTGGACTGTGTCTTACTCGTGCTGTAACGATGATATTATGAATACTAATATCACACATATCTGGAGTAATAATCTGGGCCTTTGCTCAAGCCCAAGGGCACTGACATTGAAACAGTACCTGGAGGTCACCTATTTACTCATTGGAGTAGACTTACTGGAGTAAACCCCCCGGCCCCTGGCCAAAAACATACTCTTACGAAACACTGCAACATTGCCCACACACACGTCCGTCACATCCCACCCTCTTTTTGCCGTGGTGACAGGGTGTTTGTGACAGCCAGCGGAGGGCATGGGATGATTTGTCAGCTGTCAGTGAGCCTTATGTAAGGGGTAGAGTGGTGTTGATCGATGGAGTAAGACTAGTCAAACACATACATATTAAAGCAGGGATTGTTTTGTCATTTATATTATCTCGATTCTAAGGGGTCCTGCCCTTCCTCCCCCCTATACAACACCCTTTGGCCCCCTATAACACAGGGTATTTGTTGCGTAACATCAGCCAGATTGTGCAACCTGGAGCTTGCAATTTGATCAAGTACTTATGCTTGAGACAGTGTTAATGGGGTAGAAGACTGTGGTCATGCATGGCCAACTACATGACAGATGCAGCTTCTGTGCAGTGCCAAAACAGCGTCATCTGTTTCGAATCTGGGTTGATTAAATATTTAGAACTTAAGTTAGCCTATGAGCACCGATGCACGTTTCTTTGCAACTGCCATATGGCAAAATGAAAAAGTGATGCTTTAGCACATACCATGTGTATTTGTACACTTAAATCATGACGGTCCTGTGTTCAGGTATGTGCCCTATGTCACCTGTGAACATTTAAGCGTTGAGGGTTTTTGAGTTATGATGTAATTTCATGCCGAATTGTCACGTTTTACAAATGAAAACAGCCGGTTTATGGCTGCAGATACATCCTCCATGCACTGAGTGACAACTTGTGATTTGCATAATTTTGCATACCAGCATTTTGTATATCGCTTTGTACTGTCTTAAACTTCATTGCGTTCTCCTGAAACAAATTAAAGTAGCTAATTACACAATTGCGTGAGTCATGACGCATGAGATAACACGTGAGTAACAGTGAGTAACAGGTTTTTTAATGAGGTAACAGCCATATAAGGTTCGGAAGCAGAAGGTGCAGTTGATGGTCAAACTGATTGTAGTTCACTGTTCCGATGAGCCACATAGATTACATTGGCGAGTGAATGTGTTGTAACGTGGGGACAGTATCTGTGACGGAGCCCGGGGTGATCTGTTGGTGACAAACGAAACGTTGGGGTGGGTGTGGGGTGGTGGTGGCGTACAGGTACTGAGTGGCCTGGTCAGTAGACAGACTGTCGGAGTGTGGACAGACGTGTATATCATCCGTGGGCTCTATCTCAGCCAGTGGTGGTCTGGACAGAGGTGTTGGTCAGCAGTGGTCAGTGCAGTGGCGGTGATTAATGTAGTGGTGGCCGGAGGAGACCATAATTCTTAATCAGCTGTCCACGCGTGGCTCCAGCTACAATAGGTAAGTCACTGGTCAGTGGTGGCGATAGGTAGACGTGTTCCAGCAGGTCAGTGTGGTCTGGTCACTGGGAGACTTTATGGTCAGTGCAGTGAGATACACTGGTCAGTGTGTTGGTCAAGGAGAGGCAGCAACGGTCAGTGTGGTACCGGGGTAAGAGCAATGTGGTTAAGGGGGTTGGTGTGATGTGGTCAAGGGATTAGGGGTGGTTTGGTGAAGAGGTCAGTGTGGTTAAGAGGGCCAAGAGTGGACATTGGAGTATACTTCATCTGAGGAAAGCTTCATGAATTATGGGATGTGTTTAATTTTTAATTGTATGTGATGTGACCAATTTACTAACTACCCACCAGTGGTGAACTTTTGTACCACAGGTTGAATGTGAATCTGAGTGACCTGGTCAATTGTTTGTGTCTGTACCAGACACGCCACCTAAGGAGTATAACTGGGAGGTGGCAGTGGTCAGCCCTCACACAGTGGTCATATTAATCGGGACACTAAGGCCAGAGTAGGTGCCAATCAGTGATCTTTGTAGTTTATCAGTGGGGGATCTGAATGGTCACCATGACTCAGGAGTGGCCAGTATGAGCACAAGAACAGGAGTGGTCAGTGATATCGAACCAACTCGCTGCCCACTGTCCAGATGATGTTTGCTGCTGCACTCCAGCTGCACTGTTAGCCTAGAATAGCCAGTGTCCACCTGTCATGAGCTGCCCTGTTACAACAGGTGTTCCGTGATAGTTGTCGTCTTCAAGTACTCATCCTCAATCACTTGGACAGTCTCCTGTCACCCAACGCATGTGGAGTTTAAAGCGTTAAACCAGCTGCCTTAAGATAACTTATCAGCAGAGATGGAGGACACTTATCTGTAGTTCTAATTTCCCAGACATTATTAATGCAGTTTTATACATATTTTGAATATAGTTTTGTATTTTCTTAAGTCAGTTTGATGATATAGAGGTATCTCATCTCTAAACAATTATGCTTGTGTATCTACATCTACATGTGGATGACACCGGCGAATAAAGAATCAGGTTCCAGCTTACCCCCACACCACAATCACATCATCACTTTTGATGAATTGTGTGCAATATTCAAAATTGAGCTGTAAATTCCTGTTAACTTAAGTCAGTAGATGGCGCCACTTGATATTCTTCCCAAATTGTGTTGGTTCGGCCATCGTCTTGTTAAACTGTCAAGCGTTTTTACTTCTGAATTCCCTTAAGTCGTTTGACACTTTAGACAAGAAGTATAATGGGCACACTGCACCTGTTGCTAACACTAGTATGTTTATGTTTAACACATCCAGTAGTTAAGCGACATGTTTATGTTTCCAGTGATTTACTGCCCCCTGGGGTGGATCCAGTGAGGGGTGGAAATTCATTAGGTTGCATAAGCAGTTGGTAGTGTGAAGGAGTACCTGAGAAGCATCCAGGTAGTGCTATAGAAGTCACGATAAATCACTCGGCATTCACCGGGCGTGAATAGGCGCTGTCATGAAGACGGTTTATTTCTTGCGTTTTCGTGTGTTATTGTTCGGCGGCTGTCATCCGTGATGACCTGCACAGGTATGTCCCAATGGACGCCTCTCTCGTATACCTTTGGCATGACTTGCATGATTCCCAGGTGCGATCACCGCGCGTGTTCATTCAACAATTTAGAGTATGCAAAATGTCCAGTTCCTGGTGTGAATGCGACATTATTCACATCACGTGTTTGTGTTTATAATGAGAAGGCTGTCGATAATTGTGGCTGCAGTGTGGTTTTGTTTTCCGACAGATTAGCGTGTTTTTTCAAAGCGCCGCTGTGTCTTATCTGTTCATCTTGGCTGGTTGTGTTTGCAGTAATTACTATCTCAGCCAGTTAGGTCTAGCTGGTAATAAGCAGTTTTGGCCAGTGCACACTCAGTAATCTATCTGTTTTGCTTGGAAGGTGGGGGGTGGGAGTGGCAGGCAGGCGGACAGTCCTGACAGACCAACAAACACCATGACATCAGTAAGACAGGCTCTGTTTCAGTCACTCGGTTAACCCTTCACCTCTGTTAACCTTTCACCTGTCTCAACATTTCCACTTGATGATTTATCACCGTTCTAAATCTCCAAGCCGTCTTTGCCTCTCTCAAGAATTCAGCCGTGGAGTGGTGGTATTGAACTACCTGCTCAATGCGGTGTGGAATCAGATTACTGTATCGGCCTCTCCTAGTTTTCTGTTGTAATAATTATTCTTCCCGCACCCAATGGGATCAGTGCCACATTCCTTACCACCCCAATGGGATCTGTGACTGATATATTAGCTCCATGCTTTCCTAAAGGTATCATTTTCCCATTCCGAATCCCATAACTAAGTCATTCTCCAGAACATCCTGGCATTTAATACTTGTTCTAGCTAGATGTTCTTTGCACATTGCCACTGTGGCTGCGTGTAGTTGCTACAGTAATTAACCTCTCCATCTCCCCCTCATTGCCTTATCCATATCTCAATGGTTCATTTCCTGTTCAGAAATCTTCTACAAAATCTACTAAAGCACTTGCTCACCAGTGTCAATCAAACTGACGAATCTGTCAGACCTGTCAGCAAATCCACCCAGTCCCAGGCACTAGTCGTAATTTTTTAAAGAAAATAATTCATAAAAAGAATCTTTAAATAGTTCCAGTCAGGATTAAATTGTTAAGCGGAACAGGTGTAATTTTCCATTAGATTGTGTATATGTTTTGAAGGCCACTTGTTTACTGGAAAGACATTATTGGTTAACCCCACCGGCTTTAAATAGCTCATTGTTTACTGTCATGGTCATTGGTGACAGTGGCAATAACACCTAGGGCTGTCAACAGGGGTAATTATATAAGCAGCCTGGATCCTGGACAGTCCAGTTTGGAGACATCCTTGGTCGCTAATGACTGTTTTGTTAGGCCGGGGTTCCTTTGTTAGGAGTGTATAGGTGAGAGACCACAGGATTGAAACTATTTATTAACAGGTCACTAAACCTAGCCACACACAGATAGATGGACACGCTTAATGATTTATACGTGACCCATTCTACCCCCAGGTCACAACCCCCTCCACCCTACCCTACCACACACTGCCTGGATCACATTCCCCTCAGCCTGCTGCAGTAAGATATACAGTTACACAGATGTGTTACATAGTTTGGTATAACTATAGTCGTTTACAAACACTAGTATAGTCCATTTCAAAGTGTCTCAGTCAAGTGTTGAGAAGAATGGTGAAGATGATTGATGGCAATTGGATGCCTAGGGTGCTATTAGAGTGACATTGTGTAATGTCCTGTCAGACAGTTGCTATGTTGTTTCAAGGAAACATACAGATCACTTGTCCAGATGTCACCCGACACTTATAAACAAACACGGGGACAGGGTGGGAACACAGGCTTGTGGGGATGTGACAATGATGGGGCTTGTTCCTTCAGAGAACACTCTACTGAGATACAGCCACCACATCCATCTTGACAGCTGGTATTTTTAACTGGAAGCAGCTCTCTCTGCTGGCAGTCTGAATAAGGCCATGTGCTTGTTGCAATCTTGGTGGAACACGCGGCTGCACTTAATTCGCAAGATATTGGCCGCGGCTGGGACTGCGGGAAAGACCCAGACAGAATGCGGAGACGATTGTACAAGTTGATACGTAGCTGACATGTTACGATTTCACACACGGCTTCAGTGCTGATACGCCTCGCTCGTATCCTGTCAAATGCTGCGTGGGTCTTTGAAAAAAATTTTGAGTGGTTTTATGGACCCGACCAACTGTAACGGTGTCCACAAATAGCCCTGCCAATGACTTTCTCCTGCACCTCTGCTTCACTGGCAATCTATGGTGTTTTGCTCATTTAGTATTTATAGACATGTGACAGCCATTTGTATGTGGATCATGCCTCGTGACAATCTTTATGTAAGTTACAATGGTGGTTAGAATGGAGCAGGTGTTTTATGGTAGCAAGCAGGCGCATAATGTCTGGGGACATACTACTTCATAGCCATAAAAAGCTTAGGTCGAGGGGCTTTCTTGGTAGTAACTTAAACTGGCTGGATGATTGCTGACCAGGTGAGACTAGATGGGTTCTTTCCTGTCTGTCCAGTGGTCAGCAAACTTATCGCCAGTGGCCACTCACCACCCGTGGTGACCAGTGACACTGGGACTGCCAAATCTACTCATATATAACCGGTGGACTTATATAAACCGCACTCTAAAAATAAATTGGGTTGTCATATAGAGCATACATTGTGTTGTACTCTAATCAGTTGACATTTCTGATTACGTGTACAGTGTTCACCATCACAAGGGTACCAAGTCTGTTGTTGAGTTCATCACTGGTTATGGAAGTTGGACACTTGGTCTTAATCCTCCACAGGGATATAGGCTTGAGGCCTGAGTCTAGAGGGATTAACAGACCTGTATGTGTTGGAGCTAGACAAGTAGAGAGTGCCTAGACATCTTGTCCAAACACAGGATCCTGGTCAGTCAAACCACGTCCAGCCCGCTGGGAGACTGGGGTCAGAGTCATAAATAGCCAGTTAATTACAAACCCACCATGGGACTGACAGACAAACATCAACATGGAGGGTTATCACTAGATAAGGCTCTATTGAAGACCTTCCCACATGGCCTGGTTCCATTTCCCAATAAACCCTTCCCTGATACCCCAGCTGTCCCCATTAACCTGAAACCGCCAGTCTGGACAGGGATCTGGGACTGTGTGACATAACCAGTTGGGATCTCTGACAGACCATTAGGGTGAGGTGTGACTGGGTGCCCTCCTGGAATTGGGTGAATACCCAACCCTACAGTTGCTGTGCTTTCATGGGGCCTTTCATGTAGCTGCAGAGGGCGGGGTGGGGTAGGGTTGTCAGAGTGACTGACAGCTGGTACTGGGGTAGTATCACTTGCAGGGCTCAGTTGGTGGAGTTATTGCTTGCCTGCTGGATGGGTGGCCAATATACCCCATATTGTCGTAAAACCTGCACTTGAACTTGTGTGTTTATTTTCCACACCTAACAGGTGGGTGCTTGTGCCATTTATAGCTTTGTGGGGGGTGCAGCGAGACCCAGTGCTAGAGTGAACCGAAACTCTGCCGGTTCACTGGACGACATAAAGGGTCACCGCAACCGTTGACCTGTTTTTTTACTCGCTCACAACTGGCGGGTTCTTGTTATTGTCTGGTTAGTGTTAACTAATAACGTATGTGTTTGTGGTGTTGGTGTATGCGACTGAGCGTGTCTGAGGTGGGGAGTGATCACTCACTGCGCGGCACCCGCCCAGCAGTACACGCTGCACTGTTTGCACCGGCTGCAGTTAAGCTGTCAGTGCCACCAGCCTCATTGTGCGGTTACGTTTTGTTGCAGTGATTCACAAAGGGACGTCTGTCAGTCGCTACTATCGGTTCCTCGCGAAAAACGGCGACTGGGTGTGGATGCAGACACGTGCGACGATCATCTACAACACGAAAAACGAGCCACAATACGTCGTCTGCATGAATTATGTTATAGGGTGAGTACCCCATACCCGGCACATTGTAGCATCTCGCTATCACGACCATCATCTCGGTGCCATTCACACAATAGCAAGTGTAAACACGCGTCTGTGGCCATCATGGCGCATCAGTGACATGCGGACGTTTGAAGCCGAGATAACAAGACGCTGAAACACAAAGCATTCATTCTTACACACTCATCAGTCAAATGTAGTTCACGTGTTGATGTGTATGAATGAAATCCGTGATTACCAGGTACGTGGACAAGCTGTGCCATGCCTGTTGTACGTCACAGCGTTGACACATTGTGTCACAGCCATTGTGTGTGGCCTGTAGACACCAGGGCCATAGTCCTACTCAGATAGCCCCGACGTCCGTTTACTCAGATACGCCGCACAGTGAGATATTATCACATTCATTTCACTCGTAAATCAATCTTCCTGTGTAATGAGGTCAATTGTGATTTTTAAAGTTGCAAAAAATCAATTTAGTAATCAATGTTAACAAAGGCCGATTTTTTTGTCTTGATTATACAAAAACAGCCACATCAGCAGATGTTTTTACATCAGTCCGACACGTCTGGTTCAGGGTATTTGTATTTTTGTTAATTAATCAGGTTTATTTACTTGTATGTTTCGGCAGTTAAGTGATTATAATATTACAAGTAATTGTTCCGGAGATGAGGCGGCGTGTGCCAAACGGTCTTGTGACCAAAGTCTATTTGTGTGCACGTCCGGAGTGCGCACTGTGTTGCCTCTGTTTGGATAAGAAATGAGTTCACATTCCACCGTCTACCTCTCCACTGCCTGTCAAGGCAGCGGTCTTTATTGCACACGTTTTTCACCTGGAAATAAAGTGTGTGTGGCTAGTGGCTACATTCACATCTGGGTCATGTTAACCTGGGCACTCGTGTCTAAGCGCACGTAAGCACATCTAACGGAACCACCTACATACGTGAGTCTGTCGGCCAACTGATCTTATCTGGGGTGACAGCTTGGGCAAGACATTATCGTAGCAGTGACACTATTATGCTTATCCTGTTGCCAGAATGGCAGTTACTGGGCGTGTCTGTATATACCCAGATGCTTAATGTGGTAATAATACACTTACATACATTCATTATGCTTACTATGGCACTGTGTGCGTACATAGTATTTATTAGTGTCGTCGCATAATAACTATTAGTCAATGGCCCAACAAAATGACGTTTGGCTATGACATGTGTTCGTTAGGTCCAGTGTAGTGGCAGAGTGGATGACACTTATGGCCTGTTTGTGCAGTTATGACACTTGGTGGCCTGTTTGTGCAGTTATGACACTTGGTGGCCTGTTTGTGCAGTTATGACACTTGGTGGCCTGTTTGTGCAGTTATGACACTTGGTGGCCTGTTTGTGCAGTTATGACACTTGGTGGCCTGTTTGTGCAGTTATGACACTTGATGGCCTGTTTGTGCAGTTATGACACTTGATGGCCTGTTTGTGCAGTTATGACACTTGGTGGCCTGTTTGTGCAGTTATGACACTTGGTGGCCTGTTTGTGCAGTTATGACACTTGGTGGCCTGTTTGTGCAGTTATGACACTTGGTGGCCTGTTTGTGCAGTTATGACACTTGGTGGCCTGTTTGTGCAGTTATGACACTTGGTGGCCTGTTTGTGCAGTTATGACACTTGATGGCCTGTTTGTGCAGTTATGACACTTGGTGGCCTGTTTGTGCAGTTATGACACTTGATGGCCTGTTTGTGCAGCTATGGGTAGATGACTTGGTGCAAGCCACAAGTGCTTCACATAATTCTGGTTTGACCACACGCGGCTTTGTCTGATGTCACATGAGTAGGGGTGTACGTGTGTGACTAGAGTTTGTGTCACATTTATTTACACACGTTTCACAGAGGCAGTAGGATGGTATTACAGACGAGATTGGATTCTGGTGAGATTAGTGCAGATGATTATGATTGGTTTTATAAACTGGTAAACTAGGCAGCCCATTGTTTTTACTACTGACAGTAGTAATGACGTGTAAATAAATATATGTTAACACACGGGTGTTTTATCTTTAAAAATGGTTTAAGTTAAAAACATAAATTATATGAAAATAGATTTATGCTTAAAATTAATTAATTACATAAGAGACTAGATTGTATTAATTAAAGTCTGGTATGGCTACAGTTTGATAATTGAACATGGGTTATTTCAAAAAAAATCCAAGCATGGCAGATTTTTTACAGATCTTTTGAAAGTTATTAATATTATTTATTAATAATATTGTTAGAGAGGGCCCAAAAATCCTTTGTTTAGCTCATGTCTTAGTGAAAGATTACCAGTAATATTGGTAATAATGAATAGCATTCCTTATTTGGCCATTAGCTACTACCAGTGCCAGACAGCTGATGTATTGATAACTGGCCCTATTAGCACGGTTTAATCTGCCTAGTGTCTCATAGTCTAAGCAAGTGGCGAGGCACTCTGATGTCTCAAGTCTTAATTACAGGTTCAGGGTCACATATGCTGACCTACTTCTTCATGTCACTATTGTTGTATTCACGTAGTGCAAACAAATTACGACGGCGCGTCATTGAAATGTAGACGGCATGATAATATGTTGTATGAGTGATTTGCTGCGGTCTTCAGTGTAATGCATTGATCATTTCCCAGTGAGCATTAACTGTGTTTCTAACATCTGTGTGGCGTTTGGGTATTAGCAGTCGACTACGTAACGGCGAGGCGTGATAACGTATCATAACGAGGTATTTTACGCGAGAAGTTTCATGTGTGTTAGTGACTGCGCATGAGGCAACCTTTTCATAAACACTGATAATATGCCGCGTCAGAACATGTCTGTGCGTGGAGCGTGGAACGATCGACACACGTTAGTTATGACGTCGTAGTCAAGGGTCTGCCTACGTAGCAACGTGTATGGATCAGATGTCAGTGGTGGGCGGGCTAATGATCACATGGGTTGGCTGCTTGGCTGGGGCGTACGTAGACCAACCAACGTATTCTGATTCACACACAACCTGCATCCATTGCACATGTTGGCCCATGTCTGGTAAAGATGCCTGTAGCAGCAGCTGGGCGTGTGTTGCTCCAAACTGTCGGGTACCATGTGACCCCTGTGATGAATGTGATGACAGGTGACTCTCAGGAAGCCGACTGTAATCTGATGACAGCTGTATGGGTCATGTCAGAGTAAATGAAAATGAATAGTGATGCTCAGTGAAGCGGGACCAAATTGATTATCTTCTAGGTTGAAATTGTTAGCCCACATCATTAATTAACACACGGTCACTTGCCGCTTCAGTGAACCCGTCATTGTGTGGAGTTTGTTATTGTTGGTGTCGATGTAGGAATTTTATACACCACGTTCTTGCCTTAGTCATGGTGATTAATGACTTGTTGTATACATATTTTGTGAGTGTTGGTCGGAGTGTTTGTTGTTTACTGAGTTCAGAGGTTAAAATTGGACTCGCAGCAATGTGGAAGTGATGGCAGTTTGCCGAGTTACAGGAGTCGAGAGGTTGAGAGATGCTGGCGTGTTGTGTTTGTATTTCATATATGTTACACTTGACTGTCTGTGAGAGGGTCATTCTGAATGCATTTGTCGTTTGTGTTGCAGCCAAGACGAGGGTCGTCACTTTCTGATGATGGAACAGGAAGTGCGTGGTGTCAAGTACACTGACATCCGTGGCGCCATCGACGTCACCAATCTGTCTTCTCCGCCCTCCGGCCACACCAGCTCGAGCGGCTACTCCAGCGAAGATGACCAGGCGAACAACGCGATCGGCGGCGGCCATTTGGCGGTCACCGACCACACCGACATGGACTCGCTGCCGAGTACGCCGAGCACGCACGGCGGCGACGCCCACGATGATGACATGCTGACGGTGCAGTCACATGACGACGGGAACGTCAACATGCAGAACGATGACATCCCCGAACTGTGCACGGACGACATCAGTTTCGACGACCTCGTGTCATCGGATGCGTGGCTCGAGAACATGCAGCCGGACTTGCACCAGATCGTGTCAAACACCAACAAGGTGGACGGCATTGACATGGCCGGCATCCTGCAGGAGAACTACGCGAAGGGCGACATTGACATGGAGGACATCAGCTGCGACGATCCACAGTCGAAGGGCAAGGACTTCCTCAACTCACTGCTCACAGGTGACGCCACCAGTGCGTCGTCCGGCAACCTGGGCATGGTCGGCATGGACGCACAGACGACCCTGCCTTCGAAGACGTGGACGACGACAAGCAGCAGCTGTCTGACGGCTACATCCCTGGCCAACAGCCGGAGCAGTCCGATGCTCCACGGGATGGAGCGCCTGTCTCCCCCGCCTGTCAACCCACCCAGTCGAGTCGCATCGACTCCCCAGCTTCGCGTCCTCGTGAGCGGTGGCAGCGATGGTGGCGCCGCCGCACCGAGGCCGGTCAGCTCATCGCAGCAGTCTTTGTTGTCGACGGCGACAGTGATCACGACGACAACAGACCGCGGGAAGTCATACGTGGCTATCCCGTTCAACCTGTCCGGCCTGCAGTGGCAGCAGTCAGCAGCGGCAGCGGAGGCGCAGCAGAAGCAGACGCTGTTCGCGATTCCACTCAGTCTCGCCACCAGTCAACCGGCCGCGTCCCAGTCGCAAGCCAGACAGACCCTCGTCGCCATCCCGCTGTCGTCCGCCAGTGCGACCAAGCCGACGGCGGTGATGCAGTCGAGTCAGTGCTCCACAGTGCCCTCTGTGATGCAGCGCAGCAACAAACGGACGCAGATGTGCGGTGAATCGGTGACGTCACCGGCAGCGGTCTCACGGTCTCTGTGCGGCATGGTGGAGCACGACAGTGACGACATCAGTGTGAAGGTAGCGAAGCAGCTACTGCGAGAACAGTTGGTCAGCAGCGGCGGTGCCCTGGACTGGCTGACCATGCCCAGCGGTGCATCGACCGGGTCGTTTAACATTGTCAACAATCCGAACTCGGCGGACATCGACCGGGATTGTTTCACGGGGATGTCGCGGGCGGAGACGCGGATGGTGTCGCCGCTGCAGGTGACATCCCCGAACTCATCCCCCCTCGGCAGCCCCCCACCCCTGGCCAGTCCTCCCCCCTCCAACCAGGGTGTCTTCACCAACACGTACTGCTCGACCCCGAGCCCTATGTTCCAACAGACACCACCCCTGCAGCCGGCCACCAGCCAGCAGAGCGCCACCGAGAAGCTCGCCATTCTCAACAGCATCTTCGACGACCACCGCTACACAAACAAGGTCAACACGACGACGTTTGCGCCGAGCCGACAAACGTCGACGCACACAACGTCGAAAGCGCGTAAAAGTAGTTCCGGCAGCAGTTGCAGCGGCGTGGGATCGTCGAGTCAGCCGACCAGTCCGAGCGTGCTCAAACAGTTCCTGCTGTGCAAGGAGCCGCTGAACCCGAACAAGGGCAGTGACACCGTGCTCGCCGAGGAGGGCATGTCCCAGCTGAACATTGGTGACGGCGCTGGCGGCAGCGGGTCGACCCTGAAGCGCCTGCTCACCGGGCAGATGGACAAGAAGGAAGTGCACAAGTGTGAGCAGCGACTCATCGAGACGCGCAGACAGAGCAGCATCGGGTCACCGTCGTCGTCGTCACAACCGTCACCAGGTCGCTACGACGACCCGTACAGCGACGACCTCTCGTCCGACGACTTCGGCAACATGGACCTCCTCGGAATGGACCCAGTCACCGACCTGGAGTCACTCTGGCAGCCAAGTAACATGGACTCGGAGGTGAGCACCGCCACTTACCAGCATGGTCAACCTGATTTATTTAACTTATAATTTATTTTATTTAATATAGAATTTTTTTTAATAGAAGTGACGTCTTTGAATGTATAGTTTTTTTAGATTGTTTTATTTTGCAGTGTATAATATAAAATATCAACTCTGAATAATCAGTTGAGCAGTCTGCATGAATAAACCACACCAAGGCAGACTCTTGGGTGGACGTAGATTATGATTGTATTATGGACCATGTCAATTGTGTTTATTAAGTGTTGATTCAATATCTTATCGTTGTTGTCTTTGCTGCAGTTTCTGATGTCCTCGACCGAACTCGACGAGACACTGCGAGAAGTGACGCGTCAAGACGATCTCCTCCTGCAGCACTACTTCAACGACATATCCTAGGGGGCGCCACTACTGCAGCATGTCGCTGTGTGATTTTGACACTCGTACGTGGTCCTTTAGACCAGGGCAGCGTTTGTTTGGTGTGACGCCAGGACAGTGTGCCGAGGTGTTTCGTGACTGAAACAGTGTGTTGGGGCTGACAGTGGCCTGGGACAATGCATTGGCACCGGCAGAGGCTGAGGTCGAGGCTGAGGCCAAGGCTGAGGCCGCGGACAGTAAATGGCCGACAACGAAACGTTGCGGCGTGGCACGGCTTCGATCGACAATGGAACGAGGAGTGAACATGACAGATGCCAGAGACTTGAAACTGGGGCGAAAACGCCCTCCAGAATCGGGTCGGGGGTTTGGGCGGGAGCTAGTGGTGATGTGAAGTCTGAATACTTCCACACAGGCGCGACCTGCGTGCCTACACGGCACCCCGCCCATCCACCGTCTCCCACTAGGTGACAGCACTTGCCAGGCAAGACATCGTAGCGAATGCTGCATCCCTACCAAGAGACTGCTCGTGTTTCTGCAATAGTTATTGGGGTAGAATAACTAACATCAAAATGTGCTCGACGGGGGCGTATTATCCCAGACGAATTCATGCAGTTGAGTTTATATTTTCCATATGATGAGTCCGTCGTGTTTAGGCATTCGGTGCAGGTTAAGCACTGACCTTTATGAGGTTTGAACTTGTGCATTATTATGTTGACATTAGGGGTCAATGTAAGCGTGCTAAAACATCATCAGAAATGTTGCATGAGGTGTATTGCTTGTTTGACAGTGAGCTTGAATGTCAAGGGTATCTACAGCAAAGCCAGACATCGGAAAAGATTTATGCTAGCAGTTGTTGTCTGTTAAGAAAAAACACCGGTCACGGCCGCAGTGGCCGACGTTATGTAAGTCGAAAAGCCATCCATTCATGTACCAGTAACTACCTCTTTAAATTTTGTTTTTCACAACTTCAAATAAATATCCGTGATAAAAAGTGACGGGCTGGCTGTCGCTGTGATTGCCTGCGTAGTGGTACAACAATGTCGGGCACTTTCAGGCCTGGAATGTCTGCAGCTGATGATAAAATAACACAACTACTGTTGTTTTGTTCTGTACATACATGTTGTGCATCCGAGGTGCGATAATATAGTCATTTTGTTCGTGCCGTGGTAGAGAAGCATACTCGTGGTGGTGGCTTACACGTAGAGGCGCAAAATATCAGCCGCCTTGGATAAGCACTGACGCAGGGCATTGTAATCCACTATCGTAATGCCACAAGTCAACTTTGGGTTTGGTCGGGTACGAAAGGCCAAGGCAGCAGCGTTCCAACTACAGATGGAGGTCGAATTTGAGCAACCTCCTATCCAGTTGTGTCACGTCGTAATTATATTATCTATTTGGTTCTTTGAGTTCGTTCTTGATTAATTATTAAAAGTGTGTATTTTATTTTCCAAAGAATTATATCAATAATGAAGGCTGTGATTGTTGGGTTGAGGATCTGAGACGTGGTAATTAATTGGATACGTAATTATTACGCAAGGGATAAAGAGAAAAAGCTAATAAAAATTGGGTTTCGTCAGACTATTCCTCCCTATCCGGGTACATAGGAGAATGTTATGTAGCACTGTCTCGTGTTGGTAAATTGTTATGGTCATTCAAGTCAGCTTTCTTTTGAATTATTGAGAGACATCATGGCAGCATAAGAGAAGCAAGGGTTGAGTAATGTTTGAATTATGAACTTGGCATATTACAACTACAAAGAGGTGATATTGTAAAAACTGTAGACAGCTTAAAAATTAGCCTACTCATGCCCCGCTTGACGTTTTCTGGGGATACCTTCTGGAGTAGAGTAGGAAAAAACCTGTACTTTTGTACATTTTGTATACGTTAGCAATGCAGTCTAGCTATGAACATGCTATGTGTACATTCGCGTATATCTTCTTGTTTGTCTGTGTGTATTGAACACTGACTAATACAAGTACAACTTAAGATTCTATGAGTTTGTTCTTCTTTTCATTAAGTTTAAAGTCGCAGGAGCCATTATTAAGAATTATATATGTTTGAAGCCCCACTATATTCATGTGTCTCCAGTTTATTTGGCCACATCGTCTAGACGTGGTTACCCTACATAGTGTTATCACATCTTTTATAAAAGTAAATATTTATCTTTGCTACTTGCTCCCATAATTTCTCTAGTAACTTCTTGATATGTCCAGTATGAATCATTCAAATTTCTCACCAAGTTCTAGATATCATTAATAGTAATCCATATTATGTTTGGTAGTTTTACATTAAAAAGTCTTATACCTATAAAACACCTTGACATAAAATAAATGTTTGTAATTAATCATGCGATTGTGGATAACAACCATTGGGACAGTCTAAAACCATTCTCCAGCTTTGGGGTTTGTTCCTATCACTGCCACCTAATTTTCTGTTAAAATCTTGATATAATTAACACGTTTTTCATATTCCTGTGTTTCATTGAGGCTGGCCATGTCCACAGCTTAGCTATGCTCAATATATAGAAGACAATTTAAAACAGTCATTTTATTGAAGAACATTTTAAAACGTTACTTTACCCAACAGCTGGCAAGACTAATGCTGTCTCTTCAAAAAATATCTATTCGCTGACAGTCAAGTATATGATTATGACAAATTAAACTATTATTTAGTAAACATGTCCACACATACACTGTCATTAACCAAATGTCAATTTATAGAACACATTTCCATTTTTAGTAAGTTAAAAATAAATCATTTAATTGAAGTATATAATATTGTAATTAAACCCAAGTGTTACACATCAGCCCTCCACCCTCTGTGTAGGCTTCACATCTTGACACCCTACCCTCACTATAACCCAAGCCTGTCCTAGATTACCGGTGCATAATGTTCAAAGGTTGTTGACTCCGCCATCACTGTTTTTTCCACGACTAGTTTTCTGATAAACTAAATCATGCGTTTAAAATAAGAACAAGGCAGACTGATCCTTTTCTTCATGTGGTCTCTGAGGCCGCCCTATGGATATATGCACTTTGCATACAGAAGAGACAGAGAGAAAGAATGCATCAGTAACAGCAAGGAGTGCCCGGCCCAGTTGGCGGATCAACAGATAGTATTCTCACAGAGCTGTCACTGTGTCTGAACGCTCGGCTACCATCAGATAAAACACTATTTACCTGTGGCATTACATTGCTAATGTAATGATGCGTGACTGCTTGATGACCTAAATGAACTGATAATAACGTGAAATATGCGCTTTTATGCTGAAGGCTACATTGAAGAAGATTTGCAAGTTTACTCCTTAACCTGGTAATTGTATGAATCTATTTTAGGCAAACCAAAATTATGTAATTCTTCAAAGAAATTTAATTATGTACATAAAGCATCTTTAACAAAGCAGTTTCGCACACCTTGTAATTTGCCGTTCTCCGTCCTTCTCGCGAAATGTCATGTATTCTAAATCATTCCGTCTTAATCAATGTGGGGTCGGGAAACGTGCTACCAGAATTTATCACAAAATAATTATTGGTCTTGCAAGAGATTGTTTTACTGTGAAAGGGTTCGCCATCTAGTGTTAATAAGTGGTAGTAAATTATATTATCATTTTAACCGGAAGATGGCAGCACTTGCCTTAAGTCGGTTTTATGGCGCACTGTTTGTTGTGACTAGATGGGACATACCCACTGAGTTAGATCAATAATCATTCCCCTATATTTCAAGAAAAACAAGTTGTTATAGTGTGATCGAGCCGTTTCTCGGATACTGTGATGCTTGAAACAACATGTAAACAGGTGTGTATTGTGTTGTCAGCAAATGGTGCTGCCGGCTGGCGACCAAGGCAGGAATCGTGGCCTGTCAATATCGACAAGCATTTTATTCCAATAATTGAAACACATTAACTGTACAAATAAGTACAAATAAGATCAAATATATTATCCCGTATTAGTGAATAATTTGAAAGGAGAAACATAAGGATATATGTTTATAAGATACTATACTATTAAAAGTATATTCACATACATGTAATTATTTATGAAACAGGAATTATGGCAGGATTATATACACACATGCTCAATGAGGTGACGGCACGTTTTAGCCCCTCACACGGATAACATTCAAAAGCTAAGTGACCATGGTTTGTCTTCTCGGCGAAGTTATGCAGCAAGACTACCCTGTATCGACAGAGCACAAACCTACCAGGCGCTGGTGAGTAGCCCCGATTAACCAGTCGCCGCGAGATGGCAGCACCTTTTACCCCGAATCCACCTGATAGTTTTACGGTCTGCCAATGTGACCAGAATAGGGTAGATACGCTGATTGGCTCTTAGGCAGAATTGAGGTGGTCAGGAGTCTACACAAATGCCGATATTGTTTCAGACATGGCACAAAATTCATATACGTTTTAACTTCCTTTACCTGTTCATAGTATATCGATCGTTTGTATAATTATTCATTCCACCTGCGCATTTTGAAAATATAAATTTTGGCTTAGATATGTCTGACTTAAAATACGCATGTGACTCAGTGGTATATATATATATATATATATATATATATATTATATATATATATATATATATATATATATATATATGATCATTAACTATCATTGACTGTTTTCGTTCAGTTCGTCTTTGTGCATCAGAAGCAACCCCTCAACCTAAAAGGGTAGAATTGTGGTAAAGGTTGTAGAATAATAATATAGTGGTACAGGCTCCCAAAGGGCTAGAGCGGCCGTTATTATATTCTAGTTACTGTAGCCTTCTTGTTAGGAAAACTTTGAGGATGTGGGAGTAGCGCGTCATCTGTCGATCCATGTGGGAGTAGCTCGTCATCAGTCGGGCAATGTGGGAGTAGCTCGTCATCTGTCGAGCCATGTGAGAGTAGCTCGTCATCAGTCGGGCAATGTGGGAGTAGCGCGTCATTTGTCGAGCCATGTGAGAGTAGCTCGTCATCAGTCGGGCAATGTGGGAGTAGCGCGTCATTTGTCGAGCCATGTGAGAGTAGCTCGTCATCAGTCGGGCAATGTGGGAGTAGCGCGTCATCTGTCGAGCCATGTGAGAGTAGCTCGTCATCAGTCAGGCAATGTGGGAGTAGCTCGTCATCAGTCGGGCCAACTTAAAGTCGGCCCGCGACTGAGCCACACAGACAGACAGCGGCCGGTGAACTGGTTCAGAGTGGACAGGTCTACGTACAGCGTGTCTAGGAGGGAACCACTAGGTGTGTTGTAGAGCCAATGTTGTGAATGAAACTAGTTTGATCGATGTTACTGTTACAATGGTGTGTTGATATATCATGCGTGTCCGGATAATTACTTTGATGTATAACTACCTTGATATATCACGTTTTTTTTATAATCAGTCCTCATAACTATTATTTGTAGACGGCTTATGCTGCGAATGAGAAAGCTACTATACTATGCGTTTGTGTAACAATTACATACTCTGTCAATATATTTGGATCGGTCTCTCTGTGTAACATAAGTTTTATTGTTATTGGTTATTGTTACACCACATATAGGTGCCAATTATACCCAAATAAACATTCTCACATCGTCAGTGTGCTGAGTCCGGTGTTCAGTGTTATAGTGCACGTGTGACGTACCGGCATGTGTCTGCATTGTACTTTATCCACGTATTGTGTTCAGTGTTATAGTGCACGTGTGACGTACCGGAATGTGTCTGCATTGTACTTTATCCACGTATTGTGTTCAGTGTTATAGTGCACGTGTGACGTACCGGCATGTGTCTGCATTGTACTTTATCCACGTATCGTGTTCAGTGTTATAGTGCACGTGTGACGTACCGGCATGTGTCTGCATTGTACTTTATCCACGTATTGTGTTCAGTGTTATAGTGCACGTGTGACGTACTGGAATGTTTGTCTGCATTGTACTTTATCCACGTATTGTGTTCAGTGTTATAGTGCACGTGTGACGTACCGGCATGTTTGTCTGCATTGTACTTTATCCACGTATTGTGTTCAGTGTTATAGTGCACGTGTGACGTACCGGCATGTGTCTGCATTGTACTTTATCCACGTATTGTGTTCAGTGTTATAGTGCACGTGTGACGTACCGGCATGTTTGTCTGCATTGTACTTTATCCACGTATTGTGTTCAGTGTTATAGTGCACGTGTGACGTACCGGCATGTTTGTCTGCATTGTACTTTATCCACGTATTGTGTTCAGTGTTATAGTGCACGTGTGACGTACCGGCATGTGTCTGCATTGTACTTTATCCACGTATTGTGTTCAGTGTTATAGTGCACGTGTGACGTACTGGAATGTTTGTCTGCATTGTACTTTATCCACGTATTGTGTTCAGTGTTATAGTGCACGTGTGACGTACCGGAATGTTTGTCTGCATTGTACTTTATCAACGTATTGTGTTCAGTGTTATAGTGCACGTGTGACGTACCGGCATGTGTCTGCATTGTACTTTATCCACGTATTGTGTTCAGTGTTATGGTGCACGTGTGACGTACCGGCATGTGTCTGCATTGTACTTTAATCCACGTATCGTGTTCAGTGTTATAGTGCACGTGTGACGTACCGGCATGTGTCTGCATTGTACTTTATCCACGTATTGTGTTCAGTGTTATAGTGCACGTGTGACGTACCGGCATGTGTCTGCATTGTACTTTATCCACGTATCGTGTTCAGTGTTATAGTGCACGTGTGACGTACCGGCATGTGTCTGCATTGTACTTTATCCACGTATTGTGTTCAGTGTTATAGTGCACGTGTGACGTACCGGCATGTGTCTGCATTGTACTTTATCCACGTATTGTGTTCAGTGTTATGGTGCACGTGTGACGTACCGGCATGTGTCTGCATTGTACTTTATCCACGTATCGTGTTCAGTGTTATGGTGCACGTGTGACGTACCGGCATGTGTCTGCATTGTACTTTATCCACGTATTGTGTTCAGTGTTATAGTGCACGTGTGACGTACCGGCATGTGTCTGCATTGTACTTTATCCACGTATCGTGTTCAGTGTTATAGTGCACGTGTGACGTACCGGCATGTGTCTGCATTGTACTTTATCCACGTATTGTGTTCAGTGTTATAGTGCACGTGTGACGTACCGGCATGTGTCTGCATTGTACTTTATCCACGTATTGTGTTCAGTGTTATAGTGCACGTGTGACGTACCGGCATGTGTCTGCATTGTACTTTATCCACGTATTGTGTTCAGTGTTATAGTGCACGTGTGACGTACCGGCATGTGTCTGCATTGTATTTTATCCACGTATTGTGTTCAGTGTTATAGTGCACGTGTGACGTACCGGCATGTGTCTGCATTGTACTTTATCCACGTATCGTGTTCAGTGTTATAGTGCACGTGTGACGTACCGGCATGTGTCTGCATTGTACTTTATCCACGTATCGTGTTCAGTGTTATAGTGCACGTGTGACGTACCGGCATGTGTCTGCATTGTACTTTATCCACGTATTGTGTTCAGTGTTATAGTGCACGTGTGACGTACCGGCATGTGTCTGCATTGTACTTTATCCACGTATTGTGTTCAGTGTTATAGTGCACGTGTGACGTACCGGCATGTGTCTGCATTGTACTTTATCCACGTATTGTGTTCAGTGTTATAGTGCACGTGTGACGTACCGGAATGTTTGTCTGCATTGTATTTTATCCACGTATTGTGTTCAGTGTTATAGTGCACGTGTGACGTACCGGCATGTGTCTGCATTGTACTTTATCCACGTATTGTGTTCAGTGTTATGGTGCACGTGTGACGTACCGGCATGTGTCTGCATTGTACTTTATCCACGTATTGTGTTCAGTGTTATGGTGCACGTGTGAGTACCGGCATGTGTCTGCATTGTATTTTATCCACGTATTGTGTTCAGTGTTATAGTGCACGTGTGACGTACCGGAATGTTTGTCTGCATTGTATTTTATCCACGTATTGTGTTCAGTGTTATAGTGCACGTGTGACGTACCGGCATGTGTCTGCATTGTACTTTATCCACGTATTGTGTTCAGTGTTATAGTGCACGTGTGACGTACCGGAATGTTTGTCTGCATTGTATTTTATCCACGTATTGTGTTCAGTGTTATAGTGCACGTGTGACGTACCGGCATGTGTCTGCATTGTACTTTATCCACGTATTGTGTTCAGTGTTATAGTGCACGTGTGACGTACCGGAATGTTTGTCTGCATTGTATTTTATCCACGTATTGTGTTCAGTGTTATAGTGCACGTGTGACGTACCGGAATGTTTGTCTGCATTGTACTTTATCCACGTATTGTGTTCAGTGTTATAGTGCACGTGTGACGTACCGGAATGTTTGTCTGCATTGTATTTTATCCACGTATTGTGTTCAGTGTTATAGTGCACGTGTGACGTACCGGCATGTGTCTGCATTGTACTTTATCCACGTATTGTGTTCAGTGTTATAGTGCACGTGTGACGTACCGGAATGTTTGTCTGCATTGTACTTTATCCACGTATTGTGTTCAGTGTTATAGTGCACGTGTGACGTACCGGAATGTTTGTCTGCATTGTATTTTATCCACGTATTGTGTTCAGTGTTATAGTGCACGTGTGACGTACCGGAATGTTTGTCTGCATTGTATTTTATCCACGTATTGTGTTCAGTGTTATAGTGCACGTGTGACGTACCGGCATGTGTCTGCATTGTACTTTATCCACGTATTGTGTTCAGTGTTATAGTGCACGTGTGACGTACCGGAATGTTTGTCTGCATTGTATTTTATCCACGTATTGTGTTCAGTGTTATGGTGCACGTGTGACGTACCGGAATGTTTGTCTGCATTGTATTTTATCCACGTATTGTGTTCAGTGTTATAGTGCACGTGTGACGTACCGGAATGTTTGTCTGCATTGTACTTTATCCACGTATTGTGTTCAGTGTTATAGTGCACGTGTGACGTACCGGAATGTTTGTCTGCATTGTATTTTATCCACGTATTGTGTTCTTAATTCACGTAAAGCAGTTTCGGGTAGAAGTGACTGCATTCTAGGCCCAAAGGTAGCTACACCTTAACGGGTTACAAGGAAATGATTCGAAGTCTAAACCGTATTCATTACATCATTTATAATGTATCACTGGCATTTCTTTCCAGCGACCCGGCGTTGTGATGGCGCCAACCGGGAAAACGTCAAGACTACTGTGACGTCACGTCGACGCGGGTGACACGCCATCTGTTACGTAGTTGCTGAAGCATTTTGGCGGCGTCGTTTTAACCTCGATTAACCAGGCTCCGTGAGGTGGCAGCACTTTTCAGCCCCTCAACCCCCCCCCGCCTGGCGAATTAGTGGGCTGCTGATGTAATCGCCAGGGCGGCCTTACCACAGATTAGGACAGAGACGGTTCTCAAGCCGGATTTGAAATAACAAATTACATAACGATACTTTTTTTATCAGATAATGCTGTATTACGAAAACTATTTAGAATTAAACTTATACTAACACGAAAATAAATAGAAATACAAATTTGCAGTTGTTTATACAATAGGAACTACGGCAGAATTTACCAGTATCCGTGAGGTGGCAGCATTGTTTAGCCCCACACGGATAACGGATACTATTAAAAAGCCCTTTAGTGGGCTGTACTTGTGCTAGCGTATTTAACCCTAAGTGACATGCATATATTGATACAGCGGCCTGTACTAAATTGACATTCTGGTACTGTATCATATACGAGGCATGCCAGTGTGTGTAGTGCTTACCACTACATTACACTACCGGACGTACACTGAAAGTGTTGTTTCTGCCTATTGAAAACATAAGTCAATTCGACGTTTTCCTTTGAAGGCTGACTTTCGAACTGTTGCCGAGTTACGAGTTTTTTGGCAGTCGTGCAGAATCCGGTCGCACCTCGGTTTTTGCGCTTATAATAGTGATAATAATAATAATAACAACAATAATAATAGTTATTGCGCCTAAATCCTTAGAAATCAAGCCCAGAGGCGCATCAATACAAAAGGGAAGATCGATCTCAGGATCAATAAACAAATCCAATTGTCATCAGACTGACTGATAGGTGGATAGGCAAGGTTGTAAAGCTATGTCTTTAAATGACGGCAGAATTTAGCAATATCTTCAACTGATTTAGCAATTGGTAGGAAGCATATTCCAAAGAGTAGGCGCACCCACAGCAAAAGTCCTAGTCTCAATGCTAGTATTGACTTTAGGAACAAAACGTAAATCAGAATTAAATGATCGAAGCTGAGCAGGTTTTTGTACAGGAGTAAGCAACGAATGTAAATACGATGGCTGCTTACAGGAAAGTGTCTAGTAAGTAATGGTAGAGTTCTTAAATATATACGATATCGGACAAGAAGTCAAAGCAGAAACTCGAGAAGCGGCTGAAAATTAATAAAATATGGATCCCTAATCGCAATCCTTGCAAAACAATTTTGAGCACGTTGTAGTTTTATGATATTCTTAATAGCAATATTAATAATATTGGTATTATATATATATATATATATATATATATATATATATATATATATATATATATATATATATATATATAATATATATATATTATATATTAAACTATGGAAGTTACCTAACTATTATTATGAAAAAGCGAATTCCAGTAGTCTAATCTAAGAGTGACTAGCGCAGTTACAACAGTTTTTGTAATAGAAAGAGGCAAATTATGAATGTGCTATCCACTTCAACAAATTTGAGAAATGTGTTCCCTAAAATAAAATTTGTCATAAAAATGACTCGTAAATTTCGAGTTGAAATTGCAACCATAATATGCTGATTAAGTAAGGGTGTAGGAAACAAAATTCTTAATTTCTTTCACGTTGCCTCTGGGTTCCAATAATACGAAACTCCATTTTATCAGCATTCAGCTTCAATCTACTCTTTATCACCCAATAAAAACTTCATAAAGAAAACTTCTAAGTTGTTGTAAAGAATTATCAGCATCGGGAGTAGATCATAAATATGAGTCTCGTCTGCATAAAGATGACGGCTCAAGTGATGCCTTTTAATAACTGAACTCACTGGTGTACGACCACGTCTCTTATTCTTGTATATACGGTATTGGGGTAGGAACCAGCGTGACCCATGGCCCTTCGCTAATATCTGGGAATTTACAAATGCAGATGTTATATTTTATATTCCTTATTTTGGCATCATACTTTGCCATTATATGTATTTTTAAATATAACTATCATTATATATAATAATTAGTGACTGATTTCGTTCAGTTTGTCTTTGTGCATCAGAAGCTACCCCACATGGTGATGGGATTATAGTGCATAAGTGAGTGCCTGGCTATAGACAGTGGTGGATATGTGTACGAACAGTCTTCGCGCATTAATTGCAGCATACGGCTGGATGATTCACAGAGAAGTTGAGATGGTGTCTGATTGAATAGGTCTGCCAGAGAAGTAAAATGTAAAGCGCTTTATGCAATCCTGAGGATTGGAGACTGCACTATATAAGAACTTACCTTTACTTAATCTTAACCTATTCATTACATCATTTATAACGTATCACTGGCGCTTCTTTCCGGCGTTGTGATGGCGCTAACCCGGAAAACGTCATGACTACTGTGACGTCACATCGACGCGGCCCACGCGCCATTTAGTACGTAGTTGCTGAAGCATTTTGGCGGCGTAGTTTATAAATACGGCGACGTCGTTTATCTACATCTAAGCCAACCTGACGAAACCATTTCTTTCTTCTTCTTCTTCTTCTTCCCTTAAGTGGGCTATTGTTGTGCTAGCGTATTTAACCTTAAGTGCCCCAAGGATCTTTATGTTTTCGTGTAAACAATCAAAAGTAAATTGTGGTGATGCACACGGGAATGTATCTTCACGGGCGCATGTGACAGCAGACATTCTATGGCACTACCCGAATGGAACTGGAGCTTCTGTAGGTGACCGGTGGGAGTGTAGAAGCTACAAAGCCGGCCTTCATGTAGCTCTTCGAAACATGTTTCCCGGACCACTAGCAGCTTGTTTGTCTTCATCATGATTGAGAGGACTGACACGAGATCTCAGTATACACACCTCTTCCAATCTGCGATCTAATCATGCCGTCCGAAGAAGGAGAGATTTAATCTTGCATCTGGATTTTCCTCACATAATTGTTGCATGCAGATAGTCGTTCAATGTATATTTCTGTACCTTCTTCATACTATCCTTCAGGGCATCATTCTTGCCTGGCAGAAGGGTATAGTTATCAGGTTTTTTATGAACTCCTTCACGTGTAACCGCATACGTCGTGCCTGCTATGGTTGTGTAACATTGTGTTGTCCTACGAACCCATTCTTGTGGATAGTGTATCGTCAGACGATGCTTCCTGTCCGACTTATCTTCAGTTGGCGTCAAATGAAGAGTGACCGCCTTTTCTTGTCTGAAATATGTTGCATTTCTATCACAAGGGAACCATTTTCACTTTTTTATTTCACAAAGGATTCAATCCGTCCTTCCTATGTCATAGCAGTTCTTGCTTTTCCTGAATCTTCTTCTTAATTCCGGGTTGTGTGGCTTACATTTTCACCAAAGCCCACACACGTCTTTGTAGCCTCTTTGTCTTCAAGACATTAAAATTTTAACTTCTTTTTGGCAGACTTGGGTAAGTTTACAACAGTAGGAATTTCAACTGAAATCATAGTAGTAGGCTCCTTCGGTCATGACTGACCATGGGTGAAGCAACCTAACTGTTCTTACTGTCTGCTCGGTTGGAACAGCGTCGCCTGTGGCTGAAGAGACCGATGCGGGAGAGGCAGAGTCTACCACAAAGGTCGCATCTATGTGTGGTCTCTGGCCTGCTGGAGTTGCTGCGCTCCTTTCTGCGTGTCCGCTTGTCTACTGCTGTGTTCACCAGTTTCTTTCCCCCTGTCCTGAGGTGTTTGTTCAGGGCACTTCTCCACCCCACGTCATGCGGTCAGCTGCAAGGCCATCCCAGAATACCACATCGATGTCGAGCGCCTTCATGTCTCTCATGCAGACGTCCTTGTATCGCAGCCGCGGGCGGCCAGTGGTTTCCTTCCCTGGTGCCAGCTCACCATACAGGATGTCTTTTGGGATGCGGTCATCGTTCATGCGGTGGACATGACCCAGCCAGCGCAGTCTACGCCGCCTGAGCAGAGGGTACATCCTGGGAAGACCAGCACAACACCGGACCTCGGCGTTGGACGCTCTGTCTTTCCGAGAAACATGTTGTCTGCTTTCTTCTATTGTAACAGCCCACATGTAGGACTTACTTTCTATTTGTGATTATTGACTATTAATCGCTGATTGTTTGACAAGCAGTATGCATTCCAACTATGAGGAAAGCATAACTATTCCCTCATATATACATTACACATACATACACATGCTTGACTATAGTTCGATGCATCATCGAACCATAAACCATTTGAAGTAGAGCGCAATGGCTCAGCGGTAGAGCTTCGGACTCTCGACTACGAGAACCTGGGTTCGAATCCTGTGCTGCGGTGTTAAAACCTTGGGCAAGTTTTTTCACTCTACATTGCTCCAGTTCACTCAGCTGTATAAATGAGTACCTGGCTATAGACAATGGTGGATACGTGTACGAGCAGTCTTCGCGCATTAATTGTAGCATATGTCTGGATGCTTCCCAGAGAAGCCGAGACGGTGTCTGAGTGAACAGGTCTGTCAGGGAAGTAAAGTGTAAAGCGCTTTAAACAGTCCTGAGGACTGGATACTGCGCTATATAAGAACTTGCCTTTTTACAGCATGTGAACGTTAAAGAAGCCTTGAATCATATGACTTGATGACGATACTTGACTGCATAATTACATTGCTTCACGCTTCATTGAATACGAATGGACAAAATAATATATTACGTTGATGGCTAAAAAAGAACAATTACGAGCACATACACAATATATAATATGGTTTTACTTTTATTATGCTGGATGATATAGACCCATTAATGTTGCGTTAAAAATCACACTTTTACCGTATTACGCGCTTATCAGTCTTTTAATGAAACAATAAGAGAATGATGTCTATCAGTTGCGATGTAAGTGTGTCCTTTACTTGATCTCGTCACGGCCATTTAAGACACACAAGATAAGACCATTTTGCTACATCGTTAGTTTTACCTTACATTTTCTTCAATGTTTGCTGTTCCTAGTATGCATACTAAACACGGTCATGCATAATTACTGTTAATATAAAAAACATGGGTACAACATAGTCCTTCACCATTTTAGCTGACCCCATGATGAACGGGTAGACGTTAAAAATGGACACGTACGTACAATAGCAGTTAGTGACATACCATATTTAATGTTTCTTCACTTCCCGTTGTGTTAAACATAAACCATTCCGTTCCATCTTCCTCTCTTAGAAATATAGTTGCTAAAATTACCGAATAGTAAAACATTAGTTATACTATGTAGTCTGTTCCGCTACACCAGAATCACCCGCTCGAGCCAAGACTTCCGGATGGCAATAGTGACAGCTGATTCAGTTGAACATCGTCCAACTTGCTGTTTTGACAGTTCCGATTATAAGAATCAACTCCCGCGGACAGCATCAAACCACAATACCACACGTTTAGTTTGCCTCGCCTGTCTTCGAGTCAGGGTGTTATTTTGAAAAACGGCGTATCCCGTTACCTAATCCAATAAGACAAGTAATATTAGATCACTTGCTCGGTTGCTTACTGGTTATCTGCATCAGAAAGTTTGGAATACGTAATTGTCTCGCGAGCTCTCTGTATATCTATAACAAAAGTATGGTTTTAACTGCGCCAACGTGTATTATTTGTCACGTTACGTCACCATTTGCATGTATTTATCGCGTCGTAGAATGTAATGTTTGATATTTAACACAAATAGTCGCAGCTTATATTAAGCTGCTTGGTGTATGCTTGATCACAAATGATCATTTGTTTAAAATGGATATTCGTTATGACGCTACTCGTTGTTGTTACTACGACATATTTAAGAAAACCTAGTTTCGCTCTGGTATCTCCCCTTGCCAGTAGTTCAACCCTTCCTTTGACAACATTTCAAACTGATGGATGATTCGCCGCAGTTTGTGTATATCTACACGATATAAATCAATTTTACTCTGCTTGTTGCATGCTAGATTTCTTTAGAGTTATGATTAAAAGTTTAGCACAGACACAACTATTTAATTGCGATACAAATCTTCAAACGCTAATAAAGAGGATGGAATGGGTATTGACTGACTCGGAGTTACTTCGGAAGGGTTTGTTTCCTGTAATTAAAATGGATAACCTGTACTAATTCACGTAACATGTAAATTAACAATGTTTACATGTTTGTCGTAAAGCGGTGTCGCGCTTACTTACATTTTTCCGGTCGTTAAAAACGTTCCGGTTGACGTTTCTGCGCATGCGCAATAAATGTAAAATCATCAATGTCCAGCGAAACAACACAGCATTTTCGGTATAAATGCCACGAGCTGCTCGTTAATTTTCCTGTGATGATTATAATCTGTGAAGAGTTTCTTAAAATGTCGTTCAATGCAATAAAATATTACGTTTTTTTATCAATCACTGTCACGGATTATGGCGCACTAGAGTCACGTGGTTTATGCTTGCTATCAAAATATGCCGCAAAATTTGTTTGCCTCGTGTTAATTTGCGACAAATAACTTTGCTGAGAGGTTATATACATCCTAACGAACAACCCGTAATATTTATACCATAAATGCTTTGTCTTTTCGCTGAACATTGATGATTTTACATATATCGCGCATGCGCAGAAACGTCAACCGGAACGTTTCTTACGCCGGAAAATGTAAGCGGTACAGCGGCATGTCAATTACCAAATTACTCTATCGTAGACTCCATTTAATATGCTCACTCGTCATACTACGTAAAACTAGTAAATTACTGCGTAAAACTAGTAAATTATAGATGCAATATCTTCGCTCCTAAACGTCTTCTATTTGTGCCGTAACGCGCGAGTTATAATTACTCGCTACATCGGCTATTCTGTCGTCAACACTACGTCACGATAGTAGTGGTCATCGTGATTTACCACCTGACCGCTCGGACCTTACTCACTTTCGCACGAAGCGACGTTGTTGTGATTACCACGCACCGACCGCGAATGCATTTCGTGTCCACGGGAGGATCACGCACTCAACCGCCGCCTCGGCCGCTGTAGACATGCACGGTGCGGGTCCCAGGACGTCCCTGAAGTGGGCGTTACGGTAAAACAACACGCGTGAGATCGCGTCGGCAAACGTTGCTCTCGGTTCGTACGTCAATGTTAACGGTGGCTCCGTGACGAGGCAGGCAATGTTTCCAGAACTCTTGCTGGCGTCGTACCTTGAGGACTGCATGTGAATGGTATTATGTGTCACTGCGAGAAGAACTAGTCGAACCTGGAGGATCCACAGAGACGGTATTGACGGGTTTTACTGTAGAAGGTGAGATACTATCTGGAGCAAATGGGGGTCACTGAGACGGTACTCTACGCACACATGATAGAATGACTGTATTCAGTGTAATTATGTTTTTTTAAATCTTGACCAGGCGGATGACGCGACTGAATGACCATGTTCGTGATCTCCATGTTTATCATAGTGTTTATCTTTTTTATCACATATATTTATCACATTCTAAGTTTCAACGTATCAACGATAAACAACAACAACAATAATGGTAACACAGATATAAAAACATATATAAATACAGACAGACAGACAGACAGACAGACAGACAGACAGACAGACAGACAGACAGACAGACAGACAGACAGACAGACAGACAGACAGACAGACAGACAGACAGACAGACAGACAGACAGACAGACAGACAGACAGACAGACAGACAGACAGACAGACAGACAGACAGACAGACAGACAGACAGACAGACAGACAGACAGACAGACAGACAGACAGACAGACAGACAGACAGACAGACAGACAGACAGACAGACAGACAGACAGACAGACAGACAGACAGACAGACAGACAGACAGACAGACAGACAGACAGACAGACAGACAGACAGACAGACAGACAGACAGACAGACAGACAGACAGACACGCAAACAGCAGACAGACAGATATACGTATATATATATATATATATATATATATATATATATATATATATATATATAAAACACATACTTACATACATACATACATACATACATACATACATACATACATACATACATACATACATACATACATACATACATACATACATACATACATACATACATACATACATACATACATACATACATACATACATACATACATACATACATACATACATACCATCCCAATTAATAATTGGTTTTCTTTGTTCTACAGTTTCTCGGGACGGCCGACCTCACGTTCCGCCATCGCCATTTAAGAACATAGTTGATCTTTCGATGAAGGCGACGATGCAATCTGCGGTAGGTAGATAATAATATATATAAATTATATATATATATATATATATATATATATATATATATATATATATATATATATATATATATATAAACATTAATTGTGGGGACTAGTGCTGTAAGATATTTATGTGTGTGATATATATATATATATATATATATATATATATATATATATATATATATATATATATGAGACGTGTTTAGGCAGCCATTTTGTTTATCGTTTGACGGAGTTTGCTAAGCAACCTGGGCACATCAAATGGACCGATGTTCAAGTCCAACAACACATTTTTTCTCTGGGCACTTTAACACAACATTGCCTGTATCTTTTGGAAGATGTCCATAATGCCTCCGGCTACGTCTGCCCGTTGTCTCTGCCATGGGAATGAAAAACGTTCCACAGAGGGAAATGGAACGCTCTGTCATGGAAACACACAACTAATAGTCTTAATCTAAACAACAAGTGGCATTAGCAGTTCCCTGAACACTTGCTTTGGTAATGAAGAGGGCCGCGAGGTCTCGGCTGGGCGGGAACCGACGCTTGGTCAGTTATAAAATAAATACATAAATAAATAGTATTGATTTAAAATAAATATTTTAAGATTAAAGAAATATAATAAATAAATAAAAATGTATACTGATTGAAAATAAATTATTGTCTAATTACATTTTAAACCTACTTAAACTACGTTAAGCCATTAAAATATAAACTTGGATTTATCGATAATCGTGATAACTTGACATTTGTAGATAAACGTATTTAGGTTTTATTGATGAATGTTATTTACACGGGGATAAAACTGCTTAATATGTTTGCTTTCTTTGCTCTAAAGGCCCTGAGTCTCCTGCCTGATGGTAGCATATTATAATATTGAGACACGATGTGATACAAGTCACTCGTGATTTTATACCCTTTCTCTTCGCTCTCGACTCATACAGCTGATTTAGTCCAGTCTGTCTCAGTCCCATAACTTTACTTCCTGCATCAATAATACGTTCAACTTGCATCTATTCTCCACACTCAAACTACCAAACTAGCAGACAAGACAATATGTCAAAACAGATTCAATGAAGCTACAATAAAACATATGCAGAGTCTTTGGTCTCACACCAAAATGTATTAATCTGAACATGCAGAACATTCTCTGATGACATTTCTTTACAATGTTGTTGGTGTTGCATTCAAAGGCGAGTTTGTTGTCCAAAACTGTGCCTAGATAGTTATACTCAATAACTCTTTCGACAGTCACACCATCAATAACTGGCTCACCCACATCCCCCTTCCTTCTGAGGTCGACTGCCATCTCCCTGGTCCTGTCCACCTTTAAGTCTAAGTAGTTGTCCTTACACCATCTTGTCACTTCAGTGACCTGCTGATTAAAATGACTGCCTGAGTTTGAGAAATCTGCTAAGGCAGAGTCATCACAGTATGAATATGCAATTACACATATCATTTAAAACGTTTGTTTAAACACTGAATATCGTTACAATGGTGTGTCTTGCACACTTAAGTAGGGTCTACGCAAAACACTGACATTGGTATAGTAATAATGAAAATGTCTTCACCGTTAGTTCCTGATTGGCTAAGTGCATTTCGGAATGTAAAACAATTGCGTGGCTGACGCGTCGCAGACTTGATTTAATGCGTATATATATATATATATATATATATATATATATATATCGCGTTTACTTGTTTGCGATTATTTGTGTTAAATATCAAACATTACATTCTACGACGCGATAAATACTGGATAACGAGAGCTATGTCCTCAAGATAGACGTCTCAAGATAGCCGTCACTTACGTACGCACGCACACATACACGCACACAAACACACGCCCAGTGTAATTGTATTATACCCCCTACTTCGAGATCGAAAACGACGTTGGAATCCCAAACAAATTGAAACTTTAATTTACATTAAAATGATATTAGCATCCGAGTCGAAACGTCAGCCATCACTGGATGTTAAAGTGCCTCCGATTGTTATAAATTACGTAATTTACGTCAAATGTTCACGTAAATTCTTTTGTATAATGTGATTGGTTCGACCTGGAATACATCCCCTGCTGACGTCATAAACTGGGGCGACAAGAGTGTAAGAACCAACTGCGAGATCACAGTGAATTGTCAGACTATTTGGGAAATATATCGGCTTTAGCATTCAAGGCTTCCAGTTGTAATATATTTAGTGCATTTTACATTTTATGAGATATTTGAAACACATTAATGTTGGGGCCCAGTTGTGGATATTTGAAACACATTAATGTTGAGGCCTAGTGGTGGTATGATATATTTGAAACACATTAATGTTGAGGCCTTGTGGTGGTATGATATATTTGAAAGACATTAATGTTGGGGCCTAGTGGTGGTATGAGATATTTGAAACACATTAATGTTGGGGCCTAGTGGTGGTATGAGATATTTGAAACACATTAATGTTGAGGCCTAGTGGTGGTATGAGATATTTGAAACACATCAATGTTGGGGCCTAGTAGTGGTATGAGATATTTGAAACACATTAATGTTGGGGCCTAGTGGTGGAATGAGATATTTGAAACACATTAATGTTGGGGCCTAGTGGTGGTATGAGATATTTGAAACACATTAATGTTGAGGCCTAGTGGTGGTATGAGATATTTGAAACACATCAATGTTGGGGCCTAGTGGTGGTATGAGATATTTGAAACACATTAATGTTGGGGCCTAGTGGTGGTATGAGATATTTGAAACACATTAATGTTGGGGCCTAGTGGTGGTATGAGATATTTGAAACACATTAATGTTGGGGCCTAGTGGTGGTATGAGATATTTGAAACACATCAATGTTGGGGCCTAGTGGTGGTATGAGATATTTGAAACACATTAATGTTGGGGCCTAGTGGTGGTATGAGATATTTGAAACACATTAATGTTGGGGCCTAGTGGTGGTATGAGATATTTGAAACACATTAATGTTGAGGCCTAGTGGTGGTATGAGATATTTGAAAAAACATTAATGTTGGGGCCTAGTGGTGGTATGAGATATTTGAAACACATTAATGTTGGGGCCTAGTGGTGGTATGAGATATTTGAAACACATTAATGTTGGGGCCTAGTGGTGGTATGAGATATTTGAAACACATTAATGTTGGGGCCTAGTGGTGGTATGAGATATTTGAAACACATTAATGTTGGGCCTAGTGGTGGTATGAGATATTTGAAACACTTTAATGTTGGGGCCTAGTGGTGGTATGAGATATTTGAAACACATTAATGTTGGGGCCTAGTGGTGGTATGAGATATTTGAAACACATCAATGTTGGGGCCTAGTGGTGGTATGAGATATTTTGAAACACATCAATGTTGAGGCCTAGTGGTGGTATGAGATATTTTAAACACATTAATGTTGAGGCCTAGTGGTGGTATGAGATATTTTAAACACATTAATGTTGGGGCCTAGTGGTGGTATGAGATATTTAAACACATTAATGTTGGGGCCTAGTGGTGGTATGAGATATTTGAAACACATTAATGTTGAGGCCTAGTGGTGGTATGAGATATTTGAAACACATCAATGTTGAGGCCTAGTGGTGGTATGAGATATTTGAAACACATTAATGTTGAGGCCTAGTGGTGGTATGAGATATTTGAAACACATTAATGTTGAGGCCTAGTGGTGGTATGAGATATTTGAAACACATTAATGTTGAGGCCTAGTGGTGGTATGAGATATTTGAAACACATTA